>SOPF01027846.1:73873-200842 GCA_012979155.1 Hypericum perforatum
ATGAATATAATTGAGTCTTTTGACTTAGTGAGTTTTGATAACTCTGCCTGTTCTTGCCTAAGCTTGTGTGTCGTTTAGCTTGAACTTATCTTCACTTATCAAACAAGTCTTCCATCCTTGTTTGTGGCGTGATTCGACCTTGACTTGAGGTTTTCAGATTGCTCTTGGCTCGGGTTGAGGCTCTTTTGCCGAGGTTCTTGCTGGTTCAGTTCGTGGGTTTGAAGTCTACTCCATCCTAAGCAACAATAGATCCGTGCAAATCGTGTTTCTCCTGCCGAGATCACATCAGGAGGTCAATTTTGGTAAAAGTTGGCGCACGCCACCTATTCTTGGTGCACGCCAAGAATATCTAAGAAACGACCAGTCATCCATTATCAAGTAGAATTACGATAGAACATTCACCTAGAAAAGCAAACCAGTCAACCTTCAGCAAAGGCATTAGTAGAATTGCACGTGAACCACTGAAACATCAATTAGCATCATTGCCGAGGAATGAGATTTAGACTCTTAATTCGGTTTACGAACTTGGATTAAGTTTAGTATATTATTAGTATTATTTTATATTTATATTTTTATTTTCTTTTTTCTTTTTCACCAAGTAGTGTCTTGTTTGACAAGTTACGTGAATGCCCTTAACCCGTTCCACCTCCGAGCCTCAATTGGGAACTGAAGTGGACATAGCACGGTTAGAAAGGTCATTGCATAGGGAGAGGCGTGAGAAAGAAAGAATGGATCAAAGAAAAGAAGGCCAAGAGGGCTGAGCACCTGGTCCTTGACCTTCTCTGATGGACCATGGAAGACCAACTTACGTAGGAGTGATAACTGGAATCCAATGGCCAGTTGTAGAAGCTAACCACTTTGAAATTAAGTCGACTATGATTCATATGCTTCAAGCTTCGGGTCAGTTCTATGGTTTGCCTAACGAAGATCCCAATGAACACCTGGGGAACTTCATGGAATTAGCTGATAATTTTAAGTATCCTGGAGCATCGGATGATGCCGTTAAGATTAGAATATTTCCATACATGTTAAGAGATAAGGCTAAACTTTGGTATAAGCAAATTAAGGGTACTCCAATACATGGGAGCAATTAGAAAATGCTTTCTTAGACAAATATTTTCCCTACTTAAAGACTAACAAACTCGTTAAGGAGATTACAAATTTCGAACAATATGAAGGAGAGTCTTTGAGTGAAACTTAGGAGAGATTTAAAGAGTTGCAACATAAATGCCTGCACCATGGATTATCTGAGGAGTCTCTTCTTAAGACATTTTATTTTAGCCTTTCACCATCAACGATGAGAATTGTTGACTCAGCTTCCAATAGAAATTTCCTGAGAAAGGAAAAGGATGAAGCCCACCATATTCTGGAAGAGCTGGCAGCGACCAACAGGGGATAATCACAAATGAGAAAAAAAGACAACCTATTAGAGAGTTAAGGGAGGTAACTGAGCGAAGTGAGAGAAGAGGAATGATAAACTTAGATGCTTCCTTGTCTTTTCAAGTGCAACTTGACTTGATGGCAAAGCAGTTGCGTGATTTGACCCTAAACAAGGTTGATGCTGTTGCTTTACAACAACATTACGAAGCCTGTTGATGTAGGAACGTCTTACAAATGCAAGCCGAATGCATAAAGGGAGCATGATCTGTCCGCACACAAACTGATTGGAATAAACATACAAGCATATGGACTAATTTCGTGATTATTCTGGTCCATTTGGTGTATGAATGTGTGCATGAAGGTTGCATGGGAGTTACCTCACATTCTGGTCAGCTGGAGTTAATGTTTTCTGCATTGAATAAGCAATATTAAGTTAGCATTTGTTTTAGGTCATTTGCATTTCTTTCTGAAGTAGCTGAATGATCATGCCTTTAATGCATGACATTTAATGTAATAATCATGGGATTTTGTTTTGGTAATAGCCATCTTAAAGGGTAAGACATTCCAGATTGTAAGCCCTTTTTAAAAGGGAATGAAATGAATAAACAAAGCAGAGATTGAATATTTTCCAGAATTTGAGACTTAGTGTCCAAGTTGTACGGTGCGACCGTGAAGGGTGCGTCCTTTGTCTTTTTGTTCGAAATTGCCCTAGTTGGCCATCCTAATTTTTAGGACCCCTCGTGATTGAACAACAGCAGTTATTGGAATACACGAGTTTTATCCTTGTTACCTTACCTATTCCCTTTGCAATTCATTTCATGTCACCAAATCACCTTCAAATCAACCAAAATAGTTCCTAATTGAAGCCTGGTCAGATTTATTCATACTCGCACCAACATCAATTGCAATTTGCTTCTGCGTGCCTACGTCAGGTGGTATCAGAGCCTTGTGAGATCCACTTAATTTCTATATTGAGAAGTTTGGGTCTGAAATTCTGGAGGTATACTTTCAAACTGATTTCTGAGATCTTATGGCTCATTTGGATTTTCCTAGTGCATGTGACATTCCGATTCTTGATAGAGTAATTCAAAAACAAGAATTCATTAGTTGGCTTGTGAAGATCGATTTATTTTTCTGCCATGAGGAATATTCTGAATTTGCTAAGTTGCAATTTGTTGAATTCCACTTGCAATTCGATCTATGGTTATGGTGGTGTGATTTACAAGATAAAAGGTAGAGAAAGGCAAAAAGAAAATTTCTTGTTGGATTACAATGAGAGATATCTTAATTTGTGAGTTGTTTCCTAAGCAAGCTGATGCAATTCTTGATCTGGCCGGAGAAAAGTGGGATCACTTTTGGGATTCTTACCATGGACGTGATGTGACACTTATTGTTACTCCTATGGTTGAAGCAAACATGAGTTTAGAATCAGAAATTTGCGATTCGGAGATTGAGAATTAGAATGTGAAAGAGTTATTTGACGAGTCATCAGAATTGCGGAAGAATTTAGATTCACTTGTTCTTATAAAGTCTATGGAAGATTATGCACATGAAGAGGACGTTGAGTTCTTTGAAACTCAGGTTGAGCACATTGATTTTCTTGGTGTGGATCATTTTGATTATACTCATGGTTCTCATTTGGTTATTATTTTGAACAATTTGAAGACCAATGAAAAGAAGGCTAAAGATTTCGTGCCTATCATGGTGAGTTCAATTGTATTGATACTTATTCTGTTGGAAAGGACGAATCCAAGTGCAACCAAGATGTGTGAATGCTTCCAACGGTTCTGTGGTGACATTCTAAACAGGTTGTGTATGTAATGGTTGCATATGGAACCCTTACCAACAACTCGGGATGAGTTTGTTCTTAAGGAGAGGAGTATGACGTAGGAACGTCTTACAAATGCAAGTCGAATGCATAAAAGGAGCATGATCTGTCTGCACACAAACTGATTGGAATAAACATACAAGCATATGGACTAATTTCATGATTATTCTGGTCCATTTGGTGTATGAACGTGTGCGTGAAGGTTGCATGGGAGTTGTCTCACATTCTGGTCAGCTGGAGTTAATGTTTTCCGCATTGAATAAGCAACATTAAGTTATCATTTGTTTTAGGTCATTTGCATTTCTTTCTGAAGTAGCTGAATGATCATGCCTTTAATGCATGACATTTAATGTAATAATCATGGGATTTCGTTTTGGTAACAGCCATCTTAAAGGCTAAGACGTTCCAGATTGTAAGCCTTTTTTAAAAGGGAACAAAATGAATAAACAAAGCAGAGATTGAATAATTTCCAGAATTTGAGACTTAGTGTCCAAGTTGTACGGTGCGACCGTGAAGGGTGCATCCCTTGTCTTTGTGTTCGAAATTGCCCTAGCTGGCCATCCTAAATTTTAGGACCCCTCGTGATTGAACGATAGTAGTTGTCGGGATACACGAGTTTTATCCTTGTTACCTTACCTATTCCCTTTGCAATTCATTTCATTTCACCAAATCACCTTCAAATCAGCCACAATAGTTCCTAATTGAAGCCTGGTCAGATTTATTCATACTCGCACCAACATCAATTGCAATTCGCTTCCGCGTGCCTACGTCACCTGTGGCAACTGTGGCCACCAAATTAGTCAATGTGCGATGATTAACCAACCTTTAGAATAGGTCAACTTTGTTAGTGGTCAAGGACAAGGAGGAAACTGAATAGGTAATAACCCTTATTCCTCAACTTACAATCCTGGTTGGAGAAACCACCCTAACTTCTCATGGAAAGATAGGAACAATGAAGACAGTATGTCAATCGTTCCTGATAAAGGAATGCCACTACGTGTCTTGCAACAAGGACACCACCTGGTTTTCAACCATGTGGGTTTTTAGGAGAAAGAATGATAGTCCTTGAGGAGAGATTTGACAAGGTAGAGAAGTTCATTCAACAAACTGGAGAATCATCTAACAACCAAAGTCAAATCTTAAAGGCATTAGCGGCCTAGGAAGCTGGGCAGAACAATTTGAAAAAATTTCTTAAAGGACAAGCGACTGCCATGCATAACATGGAAGTACAACTTGGGGAAATTGCAAAGACAAATGTACAAAGAGCATCTGGCTCTCTCCCAAGTTCTACTGAGACAAACCCTTGTGGCCAAGTTAATGCGATCTCCTTAAGAAGTGGCAAGGAATTAGCTTCTCAAAAAGTCAAAGAGAAGGCTAAGGAAAGTGATATGATGAGTCCAAAAAAAGATAAGGAGGAAGAAATTCTGAAGGATTAGGACCCGCAAGAAAAATTTGCGGAGGAGGAAGAAGTTTACGTACCACCACCACCGATGGTACCCATTCTTCCTTATCCTTAGAGGGTAAAAAGAAAGTCTGGGATGGATGAAAAATTTCTCTGATTCATGGAGAAAATGAAGAACATTCAGATTAGTGTCTTATTCTTAGAAATGTTAGATCAAGTCCCACACTATGCCAAATTTCTAAAGGAACTCATCACCAAGAAGAGGAAATGGGAGGACGCAGAGACAATTACCCTTACGGCTAATTGTAGCTCTCTAATCTCAAAGAATCTTCCGATGAAGCTAAAAGATCCAGGAGTTTTACAATTCCCTATTTCATAGGTGAAACCGAGTTTCCTAAATGTTTGTGTGATTTGGGCACAAGTATCAACTTGATGCCTTTGTCTACATTTCAAAAACTAAGTTTCTGCGAAGTTAAGCCAACTTCTATGCTTCTCCAGCTAGCAGACCAAATGATTAAGAAACCATTCGGTGTGGTTGAGGATGTCCTGGTTAAGATTGATAAGTTTATCTTTCCAGTTGACTTTGTGGTTCGGGATTTCTTGGAGGACAAAAATTGTCCACTAATTTATGGCAGACCATTACTCAACATATCATATGCATTGGTGGATATGCATAATGGAAAATTGGTACCCAGAATTGGAGACAAGAAGGTTGAGTTTAACATGACAAGTGTTATGTGCCATCCACTTGATGAAGGGATGTGCATGAAAATTGATGTTGTAGATTAGTGTATCCTCGAGTTCTGCAAGGAGAACATCTCTAGGATTGAGGATAAAGATATAGAGAGAGTTGCAAAGGATATTGTGGAAGAAGTTGAGGAGAGGATTGATAAGAATGGTCTACTTGAGGAGCTCGAAATTTATTTGAAATATCAAACTCCACCATCTATTGTAAAAGCTCCTTCCTTAGAACTGAAAGAGCTACCCTCGCATCTGAGATATGCTTTCTTGATAGATGGAGGGAGAATACTGATAATTATATTGAATAAGCTCACTAAGGAAGAACAAGAGAAAGTGCTCACAATTGTTAACAAACAGATTAAAGCCATTGCGTGGCAAATATCTGATATCAAGGGGATTAGCCCAGAAATTGTGATGCACCACATTCACATGGAGGATGGAGCGAGGCCTAGAGTAGATCGACAAAGGAGACTAAATCCTAACATGAAGGAGGTTGTTAAGATGGAAGTGATTAAACTCCTTGAAGTCTGAATCATTTATTCAATTTCGGATAGCGAGTGGGTAAGCCTTATACATTGCGTTCCCAAGAAAGCAAGAATGACAGTTGTGATCAACGAAGAAGGGGAACTCATTCTGACAAGAATTATAACTGGCTAGAGAGTGTGTGTTGATTATCAAAAATTAAATGATGCCACACATAAAGATCACTTTCCACTTCCATTTATAGATCAAATGTTAGAAAGGATAGTAGGGTATTCTTATTATTGTTTTTTGGACAGGTACTCATGGTACAACCAAATTGCAATATACCCCAGAGATCAAGAGAAGATGTCTTTCACCTGTCCCTTTGGTATTTTTGCATATCGCAGAATGCCTTTTGGATTATATTGTGCCCCAGCAATATTTCAACGTTGCATGGAGTCTATCTTTTGGGAGATAAACAAGAAGATTACGGAAATCTTCATGGATGACTTCTCTATTTTTGGAGACACATTTGATCATTATCTTGACAACCTGGATAAAGTACTGAAGAGATATGAGAAAAAGAACCTTGTGCTCAATTGGGAAAAGTGCCATTTTATGGTAGATGAAGGAATAGTCCTAGGGCATAAGATTTCTAGAGCTGGTATGGAAGTAGATAGAGCTAAAACAGAGGCGATAGAAAAAATGGATGCACCAACCACAGTTAAAGGAGTTAGAGCATTTATGGGTCATGCTAGATTTTACAGAAGATTCATCTAGAACTTCTCTCTTATCGCTAAGCCTCTAATGAATTTGCTGGTGAAGGATGTATCCTTTAACTTCGATGAGCACTGCTTTAAAGCATTTGATGCTCTCAAGATAGCTCTTATCACAGCTCTAGTGATTTCATTAACGGACTGGAAACTTCCATTTGAATTGATATGTGATGCAAGTGATCTTGCTTTGGGTTGTGTGCTTAAACAAAAGAAAGAGGGAAAACTCCATGTCATCTACTATACGAGTAGAGTACTGGCAGGAGCTCAACTCAATTATACAACCACAGAGAAGGAGATGCTTGCGGTCGTTTATACATGTGACAAATTCAGACCGTACTTGCTTGGTTCGAAAGTTATAATTTATACTGACCATGCAGCTTTGAGATATCTTTTCTCAAAGCAAGATGCGAAACCTCGCTTGATGCACTGGATTTTGTTATTGCAAGTATTTTGTTAAGAGGTGTAGCGATGGGATTCTTCGATGTTGCATTGCTAGCTAGGAAGTAGCAAATATTTTAGAGCAATGCCATAACACTACCTACTCAGGTCATTATGGAGCTTCAAGAACTGCATCTTGAGTCTTCGAATGCAGTTTCTATTGGCCTTTCATCTTCAAGGATGCACATAGTTACGTTGGCCTTTCATCTTCAAGGAACGAGATGCCGTTAACTAGAATTTTAGAGATAGAGCTTTTTGATGTTTGGGAATTGGACTTCATGGGTCCTTTCCCTACATCATATGGCAACAAGTATATCTTAGTAGGAGTAGACTACGTTTCAAAATAGGTACAAGCTTTAGCATCACCAACAAATGATGCTAGAGTAGTTATCCAATTTTTGAAGAAACTCTTTTCGAGATTTAGTGTGCCACGAGTAATAATCAGCGATGGTGGGTCACATTTCTGCAACAAACAATTTGAAGTCCTACTTAAGAGATATGGGGTGACGCACAAGGTGGTAACACCTTATCATCCCCAAACTAGTGGACAAGTTGCGCTATCAAACCGAGAGCTCATGAAATTCTTGGAAAAGATAGTTAGAACAGCAAGGTAGGATTGGTCGAACAAGCTTGATGATGCCTTATGGGCTTATCGCATGGCATTTAGGATACCTATAGGAATGTTGCCGTATAGGCTTGTTTATGGCAAATCATGCCATCTTCCAGTAGAACTTGAGCATGGTGCATTTTGGACCATTAAGATCCTTAATTACGATTACAAAAAGGTTGGAGATCGTAGAATTCTCCAACTCGAGGAGTTGGAGGAAATGCGTGACTTGGCATTCGAAAGCTTGAGGCTCTATAAAAAAAGGACCAACAGAAGACATGATGCCCTTATAATCAAGAAAGATTTTAAGGAAGGGCAGCATGTTCTTCTATTTAATTCGTGACTAAGACTCTTCCCGGGGAAGCTCAAATCCAAGTGGAGCCATCCGTACCTAATTGTCAAGTTGTTTCCTTTCGGAGCATTTGATTTGAAAGATAGCGATAGGATAGTCTTTAGAGTCAACAGCCAACGATGTAAAATTTACATTAGAGGGGGCGATATTAATCGAGATGTGGAGGTGCAATCGATTAATATGCCATCCAGTGCTTGACATTTGAAACAAAGTAAGGCTCTTTTACCTACAGAGAATAAAGAATAGGATGTTTTGCTCTAAGTATATTCTTCTAGTTAGTGTCTTAGTTACTAGGAAGATCCCAATAGATGTTTGTCTCATCATTCTCCATCAAGCATTTGAGACCTTGAGAATTGAGAGACATAAAGAAATCAGAAATGCAGTTGCAAGGATTGCACAACGACGAAGAATTGTGCGTTTTCACCCTTTTGTGTCCAAGGTGCAGAAAATTAGTGCACGACAGAGGCTATAGCAAGAATAGCACTAACTCACAAAATGACCATACCGTACTACTACGTAGTGACCCTATTAGGCTTAAAGCCAAAAACGTTGCACAAAGTGGTAGTTCGTCATGGTACGCCATTCATGAGTTGTGTGACTTGCGAAAGTCAAAGTTGCATCTTTGACCCATGCGGATGGGGCATCTGGTTTTCAAGCTTTCTAGGAACGCAGCATTCATAAAAGCCAAAAAATTAGATTAGCATGTTTGTTTCTTATATTAGATATATTAGTTTGAGTATTTTTAGTCTAAGTGTATAGTTTTTTAGTAGTGTATAGATATGGCGCATGCCAAAGTATATGGCAAACGCCATGTCTTTCGTGTTTAAGAAACTTGGCGCATGCCAATGAGGATGGCGTATGCTAGAAATCGTGCAAAGGAAGAAGTTGGCACACGCCAATGGACCTGGTGCACGCCAAGTACAGGCAGAATCAAATTTAAAACTATCAGGCGTGCACCATTTTTCATAAAAACACAACACCCACTCTTCCTCTCCACTTAAAATTGAAAATCCAACATTGCCCACTCCTTCCCTATCATTTAACGTGATTACCCAACTCCCATAACACCATTCAAGATGGCAGAAGCTACAGATTCAAGGCAAGGAGGACGAGGAGACCGAAGGAAATGCATGAGAGACCCTTTGCCTTCACCAATGCCTTAGGATATTTGTGAACGCTACGACGCTCCCTTCGCAATCTTTAATGACTAGGAGGGAGAGAGGTATCAAAAGCTCAAACACCTAACTACTCTTAGTCATTTTGCATTGAACTGGAATGATATGACTACTTTAGGTGTTGATAGACAGTTGTGGTTAGCGATTAGGAAATTAGGTTGGGATTACTTTGCAAATAGGAGCATTGTGACTAGGCAGGAGCTAGTCTTAGAGTTCTACTGCATGTTGCAAGTTGCGACAAATAAGACTTCATTCACTGCACGTATGTTCGATAGCAAATTTAGTATAAATGAAGACCAGTTCAATAGACTCTTCCGCTTTAAGTCGGGAGCAGGGAGTCTAGATTTCTCACCTCTTAGTTAGGCCCATAGAGCTTGGCAAGAGATTACTAGCTTTGAGAGGTATGAGTCAGGGAAGGCACCTAATGCACTGATTAGAGAACCACATTTAGGCATCCTCTACTGTTTTATGACTCTGACCTTCAGTGGTCAATGGGAAGAGTCTAAAGTCTTCCGATCTCAGCTCTACACCATAGACTACATGCGTAATGATATACGTTTTAGCATATTTGATAGACTACTTTGTATGTTTGATTAGCGATAGGGAACCTAGGCATCTGTACTTAGGTCATATCATTTCTTGCATTGCAATTCACCACTTTTCTGAGTAGTTCACAAATTTTTGCAGCACGATTATGGAGCCGGTGCCACTAGGCATAGAGAAGCTCTACATGAGCAAGCTGATCAAGAAGTCGATAACCGATGGAGTTGAGGTTGTTGTGTACAAGCCTTGGGAGGAGAGGCAGTCAGTACAGATACGCCTTGGGGCACCAGGAAGGGTGCTAGCATAGAGAGAGGAGCAATAGGAGCAGGTAGGCCCTAGCCATCAGTACTTAGCCCAGTATGACAATACATGGCCGAGTCATCGGGCGCCTAACTCTTATGTAGATATGGACTTTTTACGTTACCAGTTGGCTGCGATGCAGGTACAGCTACATGGTCACGAAGAGCAGCTTCATGGCTATGGCATGTAACTGCAGGACTACGTAGTTAGCAATGCAACCGGTTGGGACTGCCAATACGACTACAATGCTTGCATGGAGGCCAAGCTCAGAGCTCAAAGAGAGGATCAGAGGGCATTCTACGCTGATCAGAGAGCTTATATAGCATGCCAGTAAGAGGATATAGAGCAGCAGCAAGCGCACGCTGAATGGATGCGCACCTGGGGGGAGAACTTCAGTAACGATTTCATATTCCCACCACCACATCCTCCAACTTCTGATGATTGATAGGGAGCACCAATTTCCCTAACTTTGTTTTTACTCTCTTTGTTTACCTAGTTTGTTTTGTTTATTTATTTTTTTGTATTTTGACTCTGTTTTTTATTTTTGTGTGTTTGTAACTCATTTAATGATTGTGTTATGCTACTATATGGTGATCCTATTAGGCTTAAAGCCGAAAGGGTCACAAGAAGGTAGTCTACATAACAAGTTATTAGTGAGTTATTATGTTGCATGTTTATTTGTGTATGTTCCCATTTTGAGCTCTTCAGGGTTCAATTTCCTTGATGCTTCTTAACGTACTAGGTCATCGAGATAAAACTATCTCACCTTTGTTTTTTCTTTTAGATTAGGTGCTTATTAGTATTTTAGACACCTTGAGGATATTGTGTCATTCAAGTGTGGGGGAGGTTTCCTTCTCGGAATCTTCCTTTTAGGTTGTTTAGTATGTCAGCATGTTAGGTTGTTTTGTTTAGGTTTAGACTTGGCATGAATTTTTCAAAAATTTGATCCCCCTTAATAATTTTCAACTTGTGTTAGAATTTTATCATTTTCTCAGTTAAGAATTTAATTCGAGCACAAAGCCTAGGAATTGGGTAGAAATCTCGCACACTATTGTTTAGATTAGTGGTTTCACCATGTAGACTAGACTAGAGGGTTGACGAGTGTACCTTGTGAGTATTTGAGCCGAAGGAAGAGACATCCGTCTCTATATTTTTCATGATGTGCATACTTACTCAGTTGATCAAGGTATCCTACTAATACTTATCATAGTCTTGGTTGCGTGGAAGTTAGTGAGAAGATGGGGGCATTTTTTTTAGACATTAAGCCTAGAGCTTTAGAGACAAAATCCCTATTATATCCTTTGTTTAAACCATTTGAGCCTAGCCTTTTCTTGATCGTAGATTAGGAAGCCAACTACAAACCTTATATCATCCATCTTCCTTACCTTTGATCATCCAATTCGAGGACTTATAGATTTGAATGTGTATTGGGTTTAGTTGGTAGCTTGGGTTTAATTTGGTTTATTTTTGTTGGGATTTGTATTATAGCCATATTAGAAGCCGAGTTTTTACCTAGAATGTGTTAAGTATGTATATTTGTTTTAGTTTGTGAGTGTTACATAAGAAAAAGAGAAAAAGAAAAGAAAAAGAAGCAAAAAAGAATGTGAAGTTCAATAAGGCATGTTTCTAGGAGAAACTCGTGCTTCTTGGTCTTAGTTCATTGGGATATTTGGGGAGTGTGTTTTTTTGTTATATATGTAAGGATGTTTAGGTTAGATGAGTGATTAGTTACATTTGTGACATGTCCTCGGATTGGGTGGTTTAGCCACTATCCACATATTATACCTCACCTTTACCTTAAGCCCCATTACAACCCAATGAAAAGACCCCCTGATCATCAGCAACCATTGCGACTTTTAGATAACATTGAGTAGGACGTAGGATGCTTTGAGTACATTGACATGTATGCGAGTGATAGGAAGTCAACCATACAGATTATATAAGTGAAACACTTGTCTATCCTCGTGAGGTCAACCTTCTAGTGTCTTTTACATAGAGTTAACACCTGTTTAAACAATTGAGTGTTGAGATGCCTGCTAGTTCGTTATGCTTTGTGTTTTGAATTGATGAACTAACTTAGTTTATGATTTCATTTTGATATGAGCTGATGTTTTTGAGGGAAGTTAAGTGTAGATCGATTCATGCCATGTCTTTACGTTATTTTGTGTTTGTTTGTTTGTATTTGATTTTTGTTTAGGTTGTCCGCATTTTGAGTTTTGCTTGGGGACAAGCAAAGATTCAAGTGTGGGGGTGTGATGAGTGTCAAAAACACTCATTATTCGTACCATTTTCGTATATCGTTCTTAGTATTTTAGGTTGATTTAGTTATGTTTTAGTTGTCTTAGTGATAGTTTTCGTTCATTATGTTTTTATATTGAGTTTATTGTTTTTCATTAAGTTTGTTTGTTTTTAGGAGCATATTCGAGGAGAAATGGAGGATGATCGAGCGCACACGCGAAGCCAAGGACGAGAGGGAAGTCACGAAGCCAAGGAACAAATTGCACAGTCTTCTGGCACATGCCAGCATACATGGCATGCGCTAGGTGACCGTTATCCGAATGATAGATCACTCAGACGACCATTTTCACTCAGAGAAGCAAAATCGCGAAGGCTGGCGCACACTGTGCACATGGTGCATGCCAGACCAGATGGACAAAAGTAAAATAAAGCTGAGTGTTGGCCAAACAAAATTGAAGAAGTGACTAAGGTGGCTTAGGCTTTGTGAAGGCAAGGGGACAATGTTGGCAGGCACTTTAGAGATATTTTTAGGTTAGACAATTTGTTAGATAAGTTAGATTAGATATTTAGTTTACTATTCCTTAATTCAGATAGTATATTAGCTAACTTTGGTCTAAAAAACAAGTGTGGTTCATTTATGTGGCTCTTTTGGTTTCACAAGTGTGAACCAAAGTGAGAGTGGATCACCAAAACATATGTAAATATTGGTTTTTAGTAGAAGAACGTGGATTTGAAGAGAGGGAGCTTGGAGGCTTGATAAGTCTACTTCCTTTTTACTCTTTATCTATGTTCATGCTTTATGTTTATGTAAATATCTGTGAGGAGTCTAGCAGGACAGCTACCTTGGAGATGCATTTTTGTCAGTTTTAGAGAAGCATTTGGAGAACTCTATTAGACAACAAATTGAATATTTTTCTTTCCTCTTTCCTTGAACACATAAATCGGAGTGTGGATGATGATGTTATAGCCAAAATACTGAAGACTAATCTATCAGATTTTATTTGGCAAATATTTGGGGCATTAGGGGAAATTCACTTTCCTCAAAAGTTAGGACTCTTTAGGATGACCCTTTTAGGTTTTTAGGTTTATGAGGGTTATATAACCCTATCAGCTTTAGTTTTGGATTTATCGCATATCTTATTTTCTATTGCATAGATTATGTTTTATTTCATTATGAGGAACTAATCCTCTTGGTAGATTTGTGGGAAGAACACATGGTTGTGAGGATCTTGTTTCATTTATTTGATTCATTTTAGTATTTACTTATTGCTTGTTCTTAATATTGTTCTTGAATGATTTGCGGTCGTGAATTTATTTTAGAACTCATATGCCATCGATTTCTGATTAGCAATTGTAGTTAAAAATTGAACTAGGAGCAAAGTTAATTCAGCGAGGAATGGTTGTTACCAAACTAATTAACTAGGAATAAGTAAAGCTAGCTTGTACATACCAAGGTTTCGAGTATAATCGCTAGGAGTTGGAACATCTATTCTTAACACTATTGCCTTCTCTGTTAGGATATAAACAACTAGTTAGACGGTCATTTGACTAGTTGATTATAGGATGTTAGTGGTCTCTTTGCGATTGCAGGAGATTATCCCTATTTGCTAGATGAATTAGATTACCCTTAGTGATCCAGTGATCGACCACGTAGTTTTCCAACCTCGAATCAACTGTTTATTTCTCTTTAGTTTTCCATATATTTATTTTCCTTTTCTTAGTTTATTTTATTTCCAAGCATTCACAAATCTCCCCATTTTTACTTTCTTGTTTTAATAGTTAGGTTAATTGAATATTTGTTCCTCCTTGGATCTAACTCGGTATTTCTATTTACTTGCTACAAACTAGTTAGTCATAAATATCAGCTTATTTTGAGAGGCTTCAACACGCTCGTTCTCCTTATGCTCACACTTATCAACCATGCCCAAACCAATCATCCAACTCCTCGTTGGAAGAACTTATAAAGAGTTTGGTCATTAGTACAAATCAGAGTTTTCAAACTAATAACCAGAGTATCTAACAATATCCAAGCTACTAACAAGAGCATTCAGAATCTTGCCAACCGAACTCTACTAAGCATCAAGAATATTGAGGATCACATATCCCAACTTGCAAATGATATGATAGAGATTAAAGAAAGCCGTCTAAATGTGGAATACCAAGAGCACATGTTGGAACAAATAAAGGTTGAGGGACAATATGAAGAGGAAGTGGTAGACCTTGAAGAAGAAGAACAAAATGAATGTGAGATGATAATCGTGCTGTACCTCTTCAAAGAACCACTAGAGATCATGCTACCTTTAGTGACACCAACAAAATTACAACAATTGGAGTTTGAAGTTAAAGTTGGTGAACCCTGGAGAGATAGCATGTTCTCGTATCAATTTGAGTATGTATATGTACTAAATATGGTTAAAGAGGACGACAAGGCACCAAGAGTAAACATGAAGAGGATGACAACCTTCTCGAGTTAAAATGAAGATTCTGGACCAAAATTATATATTTAATTCTGGTTAAAAGAGATCAAAGAGGCGTCTAGCTAATGACGTTAAATTAGCGCTTATTGGGAGACAACCTAATGTTTTTTTTCTTTTCTAGTATTTTTTTAGGGTAAATTACCCTCAGGTCCCTGAGTTTTGTACGTTTTTGTGATAGGGCCCCTGGATAATTTGAATTAGATTTAGGGTCCCTATTTTTCAAATTAATATTGGTCTCGAGTCCTTGACTAATGTCAGCAATTTTTTTATCACTAAAATGACTAAAATACCCTTAGATTAAAAAAAAATACATCTTCTTCAACCTTTAAACACTCCTTTTAGACACTCTTCCAATAAACATCACTCTCCGATTAACATCAACCCAAGAAAACTAAAATCGTTAAAAAAAACCCAATTTTTCCGAACAGCAAAGCATTAATTAAAGAGGTCCAGTTTGAAAAGCAATCGTTTGAAAAGCAATCGTTTCTGAAAAGTAATCGTTTGAAAAAACCTAGTTTTCCCAACAAATTGGATTCAAGAAGACGACGGCGGGGTGATTTTCGCTTTGTGACATCTTGCTCCGTCCTTGAAAGATCCCGAAGCCGTCAGCGTCAGAGCCAACACCAGTGTCCCCTCCATCCTCTAATCTCGATCTACCTCTCCTTTCTCTCTCTGCCTCCCCGGTGACCTCCGCCTCCTTCGATCCCGATCTACCTCCCTCACCGTGTCGAGCTCGTGGTCCATCTTGAAGAGATTTACCTTGTTGGCCTGGACCACAAGAGACTCGTCAGAATAATACTCCTTAATTAGCTCTAATAAATTGTCTTAATTTTGCAAGAAAACAAATGAGTGAAGTAATAAAAAAAATTGTCTGCCTTTCAATTGATCTGCATCATGGCAATTAAATATTGCTCCTTCTCGTTGCGACAATGCCTAATCATGACTAAGTTGACAGCTTTTTAACCAACCTCCATTATTTAATCGCAGCGACGGACACATCTCGCCACCAGGTGTACAGCGAAGTCACCAGGGAGATTAAATTATTTAATCTGCCATAGTGAGATTTTTTTCAATGCCACGGAGTGCTGAGAAGGAAAAAAATTCAACACCACATACTCTCTTCCAAGTTCAAGTTCCACGCATAACAATAGTTTTAGTCTTACTTGGACTCTTACAAATCACAATTCTCATTGAACTTTCTCTTGCACTTAAATTAATTTGTCCATTTAATTTAATTTTTCCATTATTATATATCATGTTATACTTAATTTAATTCATCAATTTTTTTTACATAAAGAATAACATTTCACAAAAGATGGACAAAGTCACACTACAATCACATGCCACGAGCAAACTTGGAAACCGCCAAAGCCAAGTTGAGCTTAGTTGAGCCAAACTACATATATCAAACATGACTCTGATTTTCAGGGCTATTGAACAACTTCGCACTCTCTTCTGATTCATGGCACATATAGCACCGCGAGCGAACCCAAGCTACAACCATACTTCACCTTATTCTCGTACAGACCAACTTCAAGTCACCACAACATCTATCAAGCAAAACACTACTCGAGGGAGTCCTTGAACCCTACACTCATTTGTTTAATTTTTTTCCATTGTGTTTTGTATTTTTTTTGTCTCAAGTGTCTGGTTTGTTTCATTTATTTATTTTTTATGTTGTTTTTTAGGTCACCCTGTTATAGAGGACATGTTGTTCTCTAAGTGTGGGGATATTTATATAATTTTTAGTTTGTTTCTGTGTTGAGGCAACCACGTGCATGAACTTGCAACCTTGAAATTTTTTAGCCACTAACAACTTAAGATCCTTAAGAAAGTTCATGCTAGGATAAAATTAGCAAGGCTATGATGAAGTTTATTTTGAGAATTAGTTCTTGCTTTTCAAAACTCTCATAATTGGATTAAGTGACCACTAGCGTACAAGAGAAATAGAACACTTAAGAGAATTTGGGTGGCACGACGTAACCAACTCCCGCTTGTATCATGAAAATATTTTGACTTACTTGAGTGAGGACTAATGGTGTAAAAAAAACTTGTTGTCCTTCTCTATTTAAAAAAATGTTCTTAAGGGATGTGAAATAAAGGAAAGGAATTTGACATGTGGAATGTGGAAAGCAAAGGCGGAATATGAAAGAATACAAGCGGAAGGGCAGTAGTCAGGTAAACAACTGGAGTTCATGTACCCTCTGGCCTGATTAGGATGGAGCTTGAGGATAGTTATAGGTGTAACTAGAGTAACAAAAAGTTGTAATCTAGTCTATTGACATCCAAGAGTGAAATTCCAAGTGCCATGCAAGTTGAGTGCTAACCATGTGACGAAAAGGTTTTCTGCGTGTCTCCTTCTTTGCAATAAAGATAAGTACGGGAATGTCATCCCACAAGGACTTAGTTATAGGCTTGTATGGGTGGGTTCTGAAAATCCCGATCCTTGCAATAAAGATAAGTACGGGAATGTTGTCCCAAAAGGTGTCTTTACCAACTGCTTATACCACAACTTTGGCTTGTCCCTCAAAGTAAATGGAAATAACCTTAGCAACTTAGCATCCTCTGAAAATCCATTATACTTAAAGGTATCGGCTAATTCCAAGAAATCCGAAATATGTTCATTTGGATCCTCACTCGGCAAACCAAAGAATTGGATCGAGTTTTGGAGCATTTGAATCATAGCCGTCTTGATCTCAAAATTGTTGGCTTGTATGGGTGGGTTCTGAACTCCCGATCTTGCCCCTTTCGAAGTAGGCTTAGAATAATCCATCAAAGATCATCGTGGAGCTCTGTCCTCTAAGTTATCTCTTGGTGCCTCATCCCTTTGTTGAGCCAGATTCTCCATCCTTTCCTTAGCTCTTCTTTCTCATCGTAACAACCTCTCTATCCTAGCTATGTCTGCGTCAAGAAACAAAGGAGGAGTGGTTGTGGATCGAGTTAAGGGCATGCAAACACTCATTGTACCCAAGCAACGTAATGTAACCTAAGAAAAATAATGTCCTAATCCAAGTTTTCAAGCTAAACTCAACGTCTATTCCTCAAATCCCCGACAGCGGTGCCAATTGACGAGAAGGTTTTCTGTGTGTCTCCTTCTTTGCAATAAAGATAAGTACGGGAATGTCGTCCTACAAGGACTTGGTTATAGGCCGCTAACTCGACTTGACTACTAGTTTAGGACTATGGTTTGGATATTGGTGATGATGATTCTTAACTCTAAGTGTAACTAATTGACACCTAACTACAAGAGACATAATCCATTTCCAAAACACAATATACACTTCAATCAAAAGCACATGTCACAATTTAAGCACTTCAATCAAAGGCACAAGTCACGACTACGAATTATAATGATTCTAACAAATTAAGCAAAGTGGGCTAGGTACTTATAACAATCAAAATAACATAATGATACAAAGAGGTTACAAAGTTCAATTGTGATCCGAGTTTTTCTAAGACAACAAATTCATGCTCTCGCTATAAATAGTCTAAATCGATCCTTGACAAGTTTTCAATGAATTAGATGTGCTCTCGCCTCCAACAACTCATTTAGTCCTATCAATTACCAATTATAAGCATAACCCTTTGGATAACTAATTTCTCATGAGATCTCTCATCAAAAGATCATTAATCATCTAATCAATCAATCATTCAATCTCAATTCCTCTCAGATATTTAAATCAAATATAATCATGGTTATGGTGATCAAGCAAAACCAAGCATTAAGATTATTGATTAGAACACAATACTAATCATTAAATCCCCCCCCTCTAGATCATTAGCTACTTAGAAATCATATAAGCACCAATCCCACAAAATAACTACTCACACATAGCTATTAACAAACTAAACATTTTATTTAACATAAGTAAAACAAGCATGTAAATAATGAAAGAGTTAAGAGGATAGAAAACTCAAGGAGTGTTCTTCAAGTTTTTCCTTCTTCAAAAACTCTCAAGCCAATCTTCTAGTTTCTTACAATTATGAAAGATGAGTGGAAAACAAAGTTAAAGTTAAGTTTAATCTAGTTAACTCAATCCAAATATCTAAATTGTCTCAAGTCTTCATAATTCTCTTCCTTCTTCCTCAAGTAGCAGCCATGGAATTTGGCCAAGGGACTCATCTTGGGCCCAAATTTTGCCTCCAAATTCGGCCCACTCGGGTGGAAAATTGCCAGATTCGGACTCCGACTTTGAACATGATTTTTGACCATCTTAGACTCCGAAATGGACGAAGACCCTTACCGACGAAGTTGTAGCCCTGGATGTCTTCTTTCCAACGCCACCTCACTTGCATCCATTGGACGCCGAATGCGAAAGTTATTGCCATTTTAGTCACCAGAGGTCAATCCACGTCAAAAGCTCATGGCCCATAGTTGTTTGTCCTTCCTTCCCGACCGGCCCGATTGCGTTCGATGAAGCATGGCGCATCCAAAACCTCCATTTAGCACTCCAAACCTACGAAACCAAGGAAAACACAATAAAACTCAAAAGACATCACGAAAATGGACAATGCACGATATTCACATTAATACCATGCATTTCCAACACTAACAAAAGAAAAAAAGACAAAAAGACTCTAAAAACACATACAAAAGATGAGTGTTTTCATACTCATCACACCCCCACATTTGAATCATTGCTTGTCCTCAAGCAATGCTCAAGCAAAAACAAAAGACTCAAAACACAAAACACAACTAAGACAAGAAAACAATCAAGCAAACAAAAGACTTGGCATGTCAAATTCTCCACTTAACTCCCCCACAAAATATCCAAGCTCAAATCACAAGATCACCCCACTCCAACCCAGTTCATCAACTAAAACGTCAAGATTAGAAATAGTAAATGTCTCCTATTGAATTGTTTAGAAAAGTATTAAAACTACGTAAAAGACACTAGAGGGTTAGACTCACAAGGATTCGGAAAGTTTCTCACTCAATTTGTAAGTGGTCAACTACCTATCTCTCGCATAATTGGCCGGTATATTTCGAAACATCCTACGTCCTACTAAATTGCATCTCAAGGTCGCATAATCGCTAATGATTGGGGGACAAATATAACAAAAAGGTAGTAACTAGGCAAAGGTATATGGGAGATGGTATCATGTAGTAGCTCAACTACCAAATTCGAGGACATGCTTTACAAAAACTAATCACTCGTCTATTCTAAACATTCTCACCAAGCACAATTCACTCAAATTTCTCAATTTCACCCAAATGCTAATTACTGCGAAGCACTACACTTGCCAAATTTAAATCACTTTTTTTTTCTTTTTCTCTTGCTTTTCACTTTTTTTTCTTTTCTTTCTTTTTCCTTTTTTTTCTTTTGCATTTTTTTTAATAATACATTTATATACACGAAAGTACAAATGAAAACACATAACACTAGGCTTCGCAGCTTTAGCCATTCTAATAACCAAAGTCCCAAAAATTCAAACCATATTCACACCAACCTACCCACTAAACCCAAATTACATCATCCCTAACATGTCCAAGAATTCGAGTCAAAGGTAAGGGAAATGATGAAATGAAGGCTAAGTTTGGTTAGGATAGGATAATCAACAAGAAGTTAAGCTCAAATGGTCAAAATAAGGGATTTTGTCTAAGAAGTACAAGGCTCAATGTCAAGGAAAATATCTGCCCCCTACACTTTGCTCCTATGCAACCGAGACGACAATAAGTACTAGCAGGATACCTCAATCAACCAGACTCAAGAATGCCCCTCATGAATAATTGAAGACTGGTGTCTCCTCCTTTGGCTTAATTTTCCTCACAAGGTTCACACATAAACCGTCTAGTCTAATCTAAATAGCTAGACCACTAACCTAAACAATCGAGTTTGAGAAATCTACCAATTCCTAATCATTGAGCTCTAGCTAAATTCCTAACTAAGAACGTGACAATCTTCTAAAACAAGCTTAAAAATGTTTGAGGGGGGTCAAATTTTGAAAATTTCATGCCAAAACTTTTATTTGCATAAACAACCTACATAAGGACCTAAACATAATGGATTCCACGGAACCCTCCCCCACACTTAGAAGACACTTTGTCCTCAAAGTGAACAAACAAGATACTAATAAGCACCTAAAAAGATATGAATAAACTAATCTCAAAACACACTTACAAAAGCACAAACAAAAGCACACATATACTTCACATCAAAACAAAGGAAATAAACAAACATATAAAACATAAATATTACACACCAAATCAACGAAACAAAATAAACACAAGCACACAAAAACATAGACAAATGAGAAACAAAAATAAAAGAAAAAGGAAACGGAGTACTCCTTTGTCAATCTTGTTGAGGAGGAGGAGGAGGAGGTATGTAGTTGGCACCAAAGCTTGTAGCCAATGTTCTCATCCATTCTTCATGGGCTTGTTGTTGAGCAAAGCGGACTTGTTGTGCTTCCTCCATTCGAGCAAAAGCCCCTTCTAATCCCTGTACACATGAATCTATTGCATTCAAACGTTCACGAATGTCATCATCATTTACCTATATTGTTGGACCTTTTTCCCTTAGACATTCCTGGACAGCTTTACGTTCCTCCCATTCTTTATATGTCACAACTTCCTTTTTACCACTCTTCGTCTTCTTAATGAGCTTGCAGTCGGTGAGCTTACGGATGTCCAGGTCCCATGGATAAACCTTGTTCTCAGTTTCAAAGGCTTCATACTCAGTAGGGAAAAGGTTAGCTGCCACAGTAGAAATAATATGACCGAGATACAAACGACTAGGTTGTTTAGCATCTATAATATGTTGAAAAACATCTAAAACCATTCCAAATGTCCAAAATGGTTCCTGCTCTCTAAAGCAATGGATAGCATACAACTGAGATTGAAATACCTTACTCTCCTCCCATTGTCCGCTAAAGGTGATAGTCATGAAACGGTGCAATAGGGCAAGTATGGGGTCCTTAATGAGCACACTAGGTGCATTACTAGATTCATAGCATTCAAACCCCGTGATTTCAGTGCATTCTCTATGCGCTTTGCTACGAGGCTCAAAATCTAAGGTACTACCCCTAGATTGAAGGTGGCAAATCTTATTGAAATGGTTTTCCTTAACTCTAAATTCAGTATCGAATAAACGGGCACTAAAGGACTTGCGATTCTCAGCTATTGTCAGAGTACTATAGAATTCATGCACAAGCTCTAACCTAGCAGCAATGGTATGATCAGCATAGAATTCCCAACCAAAATGTTTCAATGCCCTACGAAATCTCTCATCTAACCCTAAGGTTTTCATATCAGTCCAATTCACTTCGTAATGAGCAATTGTATCGATCTTGAAGAATCGAGAATACCTCTCTCCCTCCCAATCATGGTAGATTACGAAGGGAGCCCCAAATTGCAT
Organism: Hypericum perforatum; assembly: GCA_012979155.1. Classification (NCBI taxonomy): domain Eukaryota; kingdom Viridiplantae; phylum Streptophyta; class Magnoliopsida; order Malpighiales; family Hypericaceae; genus Hypericum; species Hypericum perforatum. The sequence goes on from SOPF01027846.1 coordinate 95,951, forward strand.
GGCAATGTCGGGAAGATCCATTGGTAGAGATGGTGGTGTAGCTTCGCGTACATGCTTCATTGCTTTCTTACCTCGGGTAGTCCTTGAAGTTCCTTTGTCCGCCATTGATTCAATCTACAAATTAGTGAAAGAAGAATGATTAGGGTATTAGGTTTTTACCTTAACTCCTTGGAATGGATGCCAGCGGTTGAGATTGTAGGAGGGAGGAAGTAATGGATTGTGGTTTTTTTGGGAGATTGTTGAATGGAGTGGGTGTTTGTGGTGAAGAAGAATAAGAAGGAGAGAGAGGGTTTGAAGATTTGGGTATATGTGTTTGAGAGGAATGAGAGGGAGAGGAAGTGTTGAAAGTGAAAAATGTTTGAAATGGGTGAAGAGTGGAAGATTTTTGGGCGTTTAAAGGGGTTTTGGGTAAAGTTGGCAGGAGCCAACTTTTTTTGGCAGCCGCTCCCAATTTTCTCTATGAAAAGTTGGTGCCCGCCAATGATTTCTTGCGATCACCAGGTGTACATAATTGGCGGCTGCCAATTTTTTCTTGCGGGCACCAACGTTTTTCTCTGTAAGTTTTTGGCGGCTGCTAGTATTTTCTTGCGATTGTCGGGTTTTCAATATTGGCGGCCGCAAGAAATCTTGGCTCTCGCTAGGTTAGTCTTCAAATATTGCATACCATTTCGGGCGACCTATTACGGACTTCCCTGAGCTTCTTCTCTCAAGCTTAGCTATGCACTTCTCAGCAATTTCATCAATCAAACCAAAATCAACAAATTAAGTGGACACCATGAAACTCCCAAATTTTATCAATACAATGGAGAAAAACATTCAAACTCACAAAATTCATCAAGGCAATAGGTACAAACATGCAAACACACAAACTTTAACCAAGCACAATATAAGAACATGCATACTATACAAACATCACAAAGAACTAAAAATTGAAATTACACTAATTTTTTTTGGCTTTTATTTACACTGCATTCCTGGAAAGCTTGAAAACCAGATGCTCCAAGTTCATGACAACTTCAACTTTGAAATTCGCAATTCACATAACTCCTCAATGGCATACCAAGCAGAACTCCCTCGTCGAGCGACCTTTTCAGTGTATAGCTTAATGGGGTCATGGCAGAGTAGCGTGGTACGCTCATCTTGTGAGTTTGTAGTGTTCTTGCTACATTCTCCATCATGCTCTAATTTCCCGCACTGAGGACAAAATCCAAATCTTTTCATTCTTTGGTAGTAAGCCATCTTTGATGTTCCTCTCGAGTGCTTCAAGTAATTCATTTCACTGTGCTCAAGTCTTAAAGATTCTTTGGCTCTACGAAGAATGATTAGGGAAATATCGATTGGGATTTGTCTTGCAAGTAAGACTCTAAGTAAAAGAAAATATTTCATGCAAAACATCATGTTCTTTAATCTCAGCAGGTAAAAGAGGACGCAAACTCTAAAAACTAAAAATTATCTACTATATACACTAACATGCTTTCAAATTCTCAATTGCTTTTGGAGGAAGTAACGGCTTGTACCTCCAAATGCCGCTCAACTTCGCCACCAAGGTAAATCTTACACCTTTGGCCATTCACCTTAAACAATTCTCCATCCCTTCCTTCCAAGTCAAGTGCTCCAAATGGGAAAACTTTCACAACTTTGAATGGACCGCTCTACTTGGACTTTAGTTTGCTCGCGAAGAGTCTCAAACGAGAATTATAAAGAAGAACTTGTTGTCCCTCTTTAAACTCTTTCTTTACAATATGAGCATCATGCCTCTTCTTTGAACTCTCTTTGTAGAGGCGCGCACTTTCAAATGCCATGTCTCTTATTTCATCCAACTCTTCTAGTTGGAGCACCCATCTTTCACCGGCCTTTTTATAATCATAGTTAAGTGTCTTAATTGCCCAAAATGCATGGTGTTCCAGTTCAACTAGAAGGTGACATGCTGTTCTGTAAACAAGCTTGTATGGTGACATACTAATAGGCGTTCGAAATGTCGTCCTATATGCCCACAAAGCATCATCAAGTTTGTTTGCCCAATCTTTTCTCGCTCCTCCCACTATCTTCTCAAGAATCTTCTTGAGTTTCCGATTTGAGAGTTCTACCTGACCACTTATTTGAGGGTGATAGGGTGTAGCAACTTTATGAGTCACCCCATACCATTTCAATAAAACTTCAAATGGTCGGTTGCAAAAATGTGAACCTCCATCACTAATGATTGCTCTTGGTACGCCAAACCTCAAAAAGAGCTTTTTAATAAAGCGAATCACTACCTTAGCATCATTCGTCGGTGAAGCCCAAGCCTCAACCCACTTAGATACATAATCAATGCCTACCAAAATGTACTTGTTTCCAAAGGAGGTTGGAAATGGTCCCATAAAGTCTAAACCCCAAACGTCAAAGAGTTTAACTTCAAGAATTCCAGATTGTGGCATCTCATCCCTCTTGGAAATATTCCTGGTTCTTTGACATCGATCACATTGAGCAACAAATGTCCTAGCATCTCTAAAAATATTGGGTCAATAAAACCCACATTTAAAGACTCTCAATGCCATTCTCGTCACTCTATAGTGACCTGAATATGGGGTGTTATGACATTGTGCTAAGACATTTCCTACTTCATCATCGGTAATGCACCGTCTAAGCATTCCATCATTCCACCGCTTGAATAGATAAGGATCATCCCAAATGTAGAATTGAGCATTCCATTGAAGTTTTTTCCTTTGAGGATAGCTCAAATCATTTGCAATAATTCCTCCTCCCAAGTAGTTAGCAATGTCAGCAAACCAAGGAACATCCATCTTGTTCAATGACATCAAAGTTTCATCCGGAAACTCTTCTTGAATTCGTCCATGTGCCTCCATTCCATCACTCTTCTCAATGCAAGATAGATGATCTGCTACTACATTCTCCGATCCTTTCTTATCCTTGATGGACAAGTCAAATTCTTGTAGCAATAAAATCCATCACATAAGCCTAGGCTTAGCATCTTGTTTAGAGAACAAATACTTCAAGGCTGCATGGTCAGTGTAAATGATCACCTTTGATCCAAGCAAGTATGGACGAAATTTATCACAAGCATAGACCACTGCTAACAACTCCTTCTCAGTTGTCGTGTAATTGAGTTGGGCACCTGCCAACACCCTACTAGTATAGTAAATCACATGAAGCTTCCCTTCCTTCTTTTGACCAAGCACACATCCTAAAGCAATGTCACTTGCGTCACACATCAACTCAAATGGTAAATTCCAATCCGGAGATGAAATCACCGGAGCTATGACAAGAGCTTTCTTTAACAAAGTAAATGCCTTAAGACAAGGCTCATCAAAGTTGAAAGGTACTTCCTTCACTAGCAAGTTAGTAAGTGGCTTTGCTATCAGAGAGAAATCTTTGATAAATCATCGGTAAAATCCCGCATGTCTAAGAAAAGCTCTCACTCCTCTAACTGAAATCGGTGCGGCCATCTTCTCTATGGCTTCCGTCTTTGCTCTATCAACTTCCATACCAACTTTGGATATCTTATGTCCAAGAACAATGCCCTCATCTACCATGAAATGACATTTCTCCCAATTGAGAACAAGGTTCTTTTCTTCACATCTCTCTATAACTCTATCCAGATTTTCCAAGCAATTATCAAATGAATCTCCAAACACCGAGAAATCGTCCATAAAGATCTCCATAATCCTTTCATTCATTCCCTAGAATATTGCTTCCATGCATCATTGGAATGTCGCTGGAGCACAACAAAGTCCAAACGGCATTTGTCGATATGCATAAATACCAAAAGGACAAGTGAAAGAAGTCTTCTCTTGATCCCTTGGGTAAATTGCAATTTGATTATAACCGGAATATCCATCAAGGAAATAATAATGGGAATATCCAGCAATTCTCTCCAACATTTGATCAATGAATGGGAGAGGAAAATGATCATTGCGTGTTGCATCGTTCAATTTCCGATAGTCAACACACACTCGCCATCTAGTCACTGTTCTCGTAGAAATGATCTCACCCTCTTTGCTAATCACAACCGTCATCCCCCTTTTCTTTAGGACACAATGTATTGGGCTCACCCATTTAATATCCGATATTGGATAAATGATTCCTGCCTCAAAGAGCTTAATCACCTCCTTCTTCACCACTTCTTTCATGTTTGGGTTCAACCTCCTTTGCCGGTCTACCCTTAGCTTTGCTCCTTCTTCTATATGGATATGATGCATCACTATCTTAGGACTAATCCCTTTGATATCGGATATTTGCCAAGCCATGGTAGTTATCCGCTTGTTTACGATCTTGAGCACCTTATCCTCTTCCTCCTTCCAAAGGATAATCGGTTACTTCCTTTCTTCTTTCAAGAAAGCATACCTCAAATGAGAGGGTAGCTCTTTCAACTCGAAAAGAGGAGCCTTGATGATAGAAAGTGGAGTTCGATATTTCAAATTAAGTTCCATCTCTCGCATGATGACTTTGTTATCAACTTCCTCCTCAAACTCTTCTGAATTCCCCTCTTCTTCCTTGGGAATTACATCATCATAAACATCCTTAATGCTTGAGAGGATCTCCTTCTCCACTTCATGGACACACTCATCCAAAACATCTATCTTCATGCACGTGCCTTCATCCAAAGGATGGCGCATGACCTTTATCATCGTGAATTCTACTTTCTCCTTCCCTGCCCAAAGTACCAATTTACCATTGTGAACATCTACCAAAGCACGCGCAGTGTTGAGGAAAGGTCTTCCAAGAATTAGAGGACTACACTTAGCAGTGAGTGCAACCATCTCTCTATCATCCCACTTTTGCTTTTTCGTGGTGAGTTCCTTCAAAAATTTGGTGTAGTGTGGAACTTGATCAAGCATAACTAAGAAAAAGACGCTAATTTGGACGTTCTTCATTTTTGACATAAATCGAAGAAACTTATCGTCCATCCCGTTCTTCCTCTTAACCATTTGAGGATAGGATAGAGGAGGAACATATGGTGGTGGTGACACATACACTTCTTCTTCCGCAACAACTTCTTCATGCGAAACCTTCTTTCTCGACACTTCTTTCTCTTCCTTATTTTTGTTAAGAGTCACTACTTCACTCTCCTTAGCCTTCTCATTCACTTCTTGAGAAGCTAAATCCTTTCCACTACTCAAGGAAATTGCATTCACATTTCCTCGAGGATTCATTTCTGTTGAACTAGGAAGAGAACCTGATTATCGGTAGGAACTTGCTTTTGCTATTTCTCCAAGTTGCATTTCCATGTTATGCATAGCAGTAGCTTGTCCCTTAAGAATTTGCTCCAAGTTGTTTTGCCTTGATCCTTCCTAATTTATAGCATTTAGGATCTGTCCTTGTTGGCTAACAACTCCACCAACTTCTTGCATAAACTTATCCATTTTCTCAAACTTCTCTTCCATAGCTCCCATTCGATCTGTCAAGTAAGCACGTGGTTGAAAACCAGGTGGTGCTCCTTGTGGTACACGTAGGGGAAGTCCTTTGTCAGGAATAAGTGCCATGTTATCTACACTATTTCCCCCTTTCCACGAAAAGTTGGGATGATTCCTCCATCCAGGATTATAGGTGGAAGAATATGGGTTATTTCCCATCCTATTCGCTCCTTGGTCTTGGCCACTAACATAATGTGCTTGCTCCATCGGTGGATTCATCATTGCATATTGATCCATCTCATGGCCAACATTGCCACAAATCTCACAAGTTGTTGACGTTTCAATCGTGTTGACTTTACTTGTGCTCATTTCATTCATTCTCTTCGTCAACAATGATAATTGAGCTTCTACACTATCATCATAACCAAGTTTGATTATTCCTTTTTGATCTCTAACTGGTTGCTTTCCTCTGTCTTTTTGCCTTAAACGGTTTGTAATTGACAATTCTTCAAGGACATAGTAGGCTTCATCCTTGTCCTTCCTCAAGAAGTTTCCATTAGAAGCTGAATCCACCGTCCCCATTGTAGTTGGTTCAAGACCATAGTAAAAGGTTTGGAGTAAAGACTCCTCTGACAAACAATGGTGTGGATAACTCCTTTGCAATTCCTTGAATCGATCCCAAGCTTCACTCAAATACTCATTCTCGAATTGTTGGAAGTTATTAATCTCTTTAACAAGTTGCTTAGTCTTTGAAAAGGGGAAATACTTCTCTAGGAATGCATCCGCTAACTCATCCCAAGTAGCAATTGGTGTCTTTACCAACTGCTTATACCACAACTTTGCCTTGTCCCTCAAAGTAAATGGAAATAACCTTAGCAACTTAGCATCCTCTAAAAATCCATTATACTTAAAGGTATCAGCTAATTCCAAGAAATCCGAAATATGTTCATTTGGATCCTCACTCGGCAAACCAAAGAATTGGATCGAGTTTTGGAGCATTTGAATCACAGCCATCATGATCTCAAAATTGTTGGCTTGTATGGGTGGGTTCTGAACTCCCGATCTTGCCCCTTTTGAAGTAGGCTTAGAATAATCCATCAAAGATCATCGTGGAGCTCCGTCCTCTAAGTTATCTCTTGGTGCCTCATCCCTTTGTTGAGCCGGATTCTCCATCCTTTCCTTAGCTCTTCTTTCTCGTCATAACAACCTCTCTATCCTAGCTATGTCTGCGTCAAGAAACAAAGGAGGAGTGGTTGTGGATCGAGTTAAGGGCATGCAAACACTCGTTGTACCCAAGCAACGTAATGTAACCTAAGAAAAATAATGTCCTAATCCAAGTTTTCAAGCTAAACTCAACGTCTATTCCTCAAATCCCCGACAACGGTGCCAATTGACAAGAAGGTTTTCTGCATGTCTCCTTCCTTGCAATAAAGATAAGTACGAGAATGTCGTCCTACAAGGACTTAGTTATAGGCCGCTAACTCGACTTGACTACTAGTTTAAGACTTTGGTTTGGATATTGGTGATGACGATTCTTAACTCTAAGTGTAACTAATTGACACCTAACTACAAGAGACATAATCCATTTCCAAAACACAATATACACTTCAATCAAAAGCACATGTCACAATTTAAGCACTTCAATCAAAGGCACAAGTCACAACTATGAATTATAACGATTCTAATAAATTAAGCAAAGTGGGCTAGGTACTTATAACAATCAAAATAACATAATGATACAAGGAGGTTACAAAGTTCAATTGTGATCCGAGTTTTTCTAAGGCAACATATTCATGCTCTCGCTATAAATAGTCTAAATTGATCCTTGACAAGTTTTCAATGAATTAGATGTGCTTTCGCCTCCAAAAACTCATTTAGTCCTATCAATTACCAAATATAAGCATAACCCTTTGGATAACTAATTTCTCATGAGATCTCTCATCAAAAGATCATTAATCATCTAATCAATCAATCATTCAATCTCAATTTCTCTCAGATATTTAAATCAAATATAATCATGGTTATGGTGATCAAGCAAAACCAAGCATTAAGATTATTGATTAGAACACAATATTAATCATTAAATCTCCCCCTCTAGATCATTAGCTACTTAGAAATCATATAAGCACCAATCCCACAAAATAACTACTCACACATAGCTATTAACAAACTAAACATTTTATTTAACATAAGTAAAACAAGCATGTAAATAATGAAAGAGTTAAGAGGATAGAAAACTCAAGGAGTGTTCTTCAAGTTTTTCCTTCTTCAAAAACTCTCAAGCCAATCTTCTAGTTTCTTACAATTATGAAAGATGAGTGGAAACCAAAGTTAAAGTTAAGTTAATCTAGTTAACTCAATCCAAATATCTAAATTGTCTCAAGTCTTCTCAATTCTCTTCCTTCTTCCTCAAGTAGCAGCCACGGAATTTGGCCAAGGCACTCATCTTGGGCCCAAATTTTGCCTCCAAATTCGGCCCACTCGGGTGGAAAATTGCCAGATTTGGACTCCGACTTTGAACATGATTTTTGACCATCTTAGACTCCAAAATGGACGAAGACCATTAGAGACGAAGTTGTAGCTCTGGATGTCTTATTTCCAAAGCCATCTCACTTGCCTCCATTGGACGCCATATGCAAAAGTTATCGCCATTTTAGTCACCAGAGGTCAATCCACGTCAAAACCCACGGCCCATAGTTGTTTGTCCTTCCTTCCCGGCCGCCCCGATTGCGTTCGATGAAGCATGGCACATCCGAAACCTCCATTTAGCACTCCAAACCTATGAAACCAAGGAAAACACAATAAAACTCAAAAGACATCACGAAAATGGACAATGCACGATATTCACATTAATACCATGCATTTCCAACACTAACAAAAGAAACAAAGACAAAGAGACTCTAAAAACACATACAAAAGATGAGTGTTTTCACACTCATCACCATGCTAACTTAAAAATATTTTGGAATGAGACCAAGCTAGATAGCACTATAAATGGCTTAATATTCAGTCATGCCTTGTGCTTATTGATGTTGAGTCTCTAGTGGTCTTCACCATTTCTGAATGATTAAAATTATGGGAAACAACTTTGATTTGAGGGCTGGACTTGAATTGTGAAATTAACTTGGCATTAGAATTCCTAAGAATATTCTCTTGTTAATGGTTTATTGATTCACTGTGATTAGAATGCAAATGCTCGAGTTGCCAATATCTGTTTCATGTGTATATGTTATTTTTCTTGTGTTTCTTTTGAGTCTATGTCTTAGTTTGAGTCCTACTTGGGGACAAGCAAAGTTTAAGTGTGGGGATGTTTGATATGTGTCTAAAACACGTATTAAAAGCATAGGATTTTGAGTATATTTTTGTACTTTTATCTTTAGTTTCATATTGTTTTAGTTATCTTTTGAGTTTTAGGTGACTAATGGACTATTTGTACTTATTTAGAGGAAAAAAGGCAACTTTGGAAAGGAATAATGCATGAAAGAGGAGTCTAGCAGGGACAACTGCCTTGGACATGCATTTTCATCAGTTTTAGAGCGGCATTTGGGAGAAATATATTAGACAACAAATTGAATATCTTTCTTTCCTCTTTCCTTGGATATAAAGAATGCATAAATCAGAGTCCGGATGAGGATGTTATGGCTAAAATACTGAAGATAATCAGTCAGATATTATTTGGCGAATATTTGGGGCAATATTGGAAATTCACTTTCTTGAGAAGTTAGGACCCTTTTGGATGACCCTTTTAGGTTTTTAGGTTTAGGAGGATTATATAACCCTATTAGCTTTAGTTTTACATTTATCACATATTCTATTATTATTCATCCTATTTTCTATTGCATACATTAGGTTTTATTTCATTATGAGGAACTAATCCTCTTGGTAGATTTGTGGGAAGAACTCATAGTTGTGAGGATCTTGTTTTATTCATTTGATTCATTTTAGTATTTGCTTATTGCTTATTCTTAATATTGTTCTTGAATGATTTGCAGTCGTGAATTCATTTTAGAAATCACATGCTGTCGATTTTTGATTAGTGTTTGCAATTGGAATTGAACTAAGAGTAAAGTTAATTCAATGAGAAACGGTTGTTACCAAACTAATTAATTAAGAATAAGTAAGGCTAGTTTGTACATACCAAGGTTTTGAGTATAACCGCTAGGAGTAGGAACATCTATTCTTACTTTTAGATTAGAAATCGGTTGATATTCTGTCTGTTTGGTGATAAACAACTAGTTAGGTGGCGTTTGGCTAGTTGATTATAGGATGTTAGTGGTCTTTGGGTTGCAGGAGATTTATCCCTATTTGCTTGATGAATTAGATTACCCTTAGTGATCCAATGATCGACCACGTGGTGTTCCAACCTTGAATCTACTGTTTGTTTCTCATTAGTTTTGCATATATTTATTTTCCTTTCCTTAGTTTAGTTTATTTCCAAGCATTCACAAATCTCCCCCTTTTTACTTTCTTATTTTAATAGTTAGCTTAATTCAATATTCGTTCCTCTTGAAACACTCAACGACATAATACAGGCCTAACAAGCCTCAAAACAATCTCACAACAAATAAAACTAAGCCAAAGACAATTTACGAACAAAAACCAACAAAGATCTCAAAAGTGCTAATACTATAGAGCAACTATATAGATGGAAGAGAAAAGCCTGATCTAGAGACCTCAAAGTGTAGCCTTTAAAGAAAAAAGTTAGGCATGTACCACAGACTCCGAACACTCAAAAAAGAACTAAAATCTTTGAGAACCTGAGATAGAATAGTAAGGGGTAAGTCTTTGAGAACACTTAGCAAGGGAATAGGACATAACATATTAGTTATGGCTGACATATGCATGCAACATAACTCAATCATGTTCAACATCTTTCTAAACCAAAATGCTTAATGAACAAATGTTACATACATTACCAAAACACAAATATAGATGCACAAATAGACATAGAGCCATGAAATAGGTTTTGAAAGGCCCTTTTCTCTAACTGCCAAGGGATATCCAAATGGCCAATAGATCTCTGGCCACAAAGAAACACAAATCTAGCTTACATACGTAAATTAGTGATATCTCCCAAATTATGAGCTCATAGACTAACATCATCAGTTAGTATAGGAAAGCCTGTTCATTTCTCTCACAAAAATACATATCTTATCAGAGGTATGACAAACGAATCAAAATCAAATCCATCAAACATAAGCAATCAGTTTGAGCTAGCAAATTAGTCAGCTATTCACAAATGTCACAGACATCACAAATCACATCAAAAGTATGTCCACATGCATCATAGACCAATAAATATGCATACGATGCACATCATCAAGCTCTAGAACAAACACACAACAACACACAACCAAATTTATCATGTACTATTTGCTTACCCAGACAAATATTGCTCAAAAGCATCGATTCCCAAAATCTAGTTTCTCCTTCCACTTTAAGCTCCTTCAACATCGAAAAACTATGTACAATAGTATGCAACCATATCATGAGGTTAACTCTTGGTTTCCAAAACCAATTCACCTCCACCACTTCAAAATGACCAATTTAGGCACACTCGTAATCAATTATCGCAAAATCATCCAAATATAACAAATAGCTCAAATCCTTTAAACATTTGGTTCTTTACCAAGTACTCACATGTATATACTCTGTATACAAGTGACATATTCTCACAAGTGCACATAACAATCTATTTTGCCAACCAAACATCAATGGAGCCCACGATAAGCTCCATCGCAATTTATCATCCGAAAATAGGCCAACAAATCAAATTCAATCCATACATCACTTAAACTCAACTTCCTTGCATATTTTCAATATCTTAGACTCTCACAATTAACCTTAGTTTCCAAATATTCAACTTACCCTGCTTTACTCTTTCAATTCATGCAACCCAGAACACAGCCAGCAAGTCCAACTTTAACAATGTGCACAACATGATATATATTGAGAAACCTTATCAAGTTCTCTACAATCGGTCTCACAACATCCAATCTTAATTTGGTGCCTAAATCTATTTATCGAATCGTTCTTCTTCCTCTCGCTCAACTGTCTACCTGAGTAACAGCCCAACAGTTCAAAAGTTCAAAACCAATTTCCTGATAATTCCTTGACCCAAATAACAAGTATGATACACCGTTAGAAAGCTCTTTTCATCTTATACTATTTCCTTACAACAACAAAGCCTGAATTAAAGCGCAAGAGGACTTACCGAATCGTTTTTCCTTTAACTGCTTCTTTCTTTTTCCTCTCACCCTCTCTCTTTTTTCTCTTAAATTTTCATTTTATGACAAAATGTTAAGCTTCCTTCCTTTTCCAGAAAACCTCTGGGATATATATGAAGAGATGGTGAGGTTCAATAGCAATCAACTCACCTCTTTACTAAAATCTAAGAAACAAACAAAAGACTTATGGTCTAGTCAGATCACTCCATAAGCAAGCAGCTCAAGTATGGCGGTCCTCCATTGATTTTTATCCAATTTGGTAGTCAAACCTTTTGTTCCTTAACATCTCTAGTTTCTGGATCAATTGGAATTTCACATTTTGGAGCAATATTGAAGAAGTTATGACCATTTGATTACACCAAGGTCAATCTGTCCGAATTTAGCCAATAACTTCCCAAGCAAATATGTCACCAAGACTTGTAATGGTTGAAATGGGACTCCAATGAAATCAATTCATGTTTTTGAACATTTCAAATCACTCATCCAATATAATCATCTCAATCCAAGGCATTTCGGCCAACCATTTTTCTGAATATCATAGGTTTCGACACACTCGTCAATGCCATATGAACTTCAACCTTTACAAAATGGATGTGAAGAGTTCATTCCTAAAAGTATCATTAAAGAAGAAATCTATGTAGAATACCATCTGATTTTGAAGGCCTTAACAAATTGGATTATATTCATAAATTAAACAAAGCTTTGTATAATTTAAAGCAAAGCTCTTAGCTTAATACAAGAAACTCAGTAATTTTCTAATTGAAAAAGATTTTAAAAAGGGCAACATCAATACAACATTATTCATCAAAGGCATAAATAAGTACCCTATGGTTTTGCCTATTCCAAAAACAGTCCGTGTAGTTTTATTTTTCCAAATTTAGTACCTATGATATTATTTCAGGAACAATTTTAGTCAACTTTGAAGGCTACCCGACAACATGGCAGCGCCACGTAAGTGCCACCTCCTTCTCTTTTTCCTCATCGTCCTTCCTCCTCCGCCCCTCCTCTTCTTTTTCTTCCTCCTCCCTCCTCTTCCTCCTCCTCCCTCTTCCACCCCCTCCTTCGCTTTTTCCTCCTCCTCCTCCCTCCTCCTCCTCCTCTGCCCCCTCTTCTTTTTCTTCCTCCTCCTTCCTCCTCCTTCTCCTCCTTCTCGCTGCTCTCTCCTCCCTCCTCCTCTTTTTCCTCCTCCTCCTTCTCCCTCCTCTCTCCTCCCTCCTCCTCCTCCTCTTCCTCCATCCTCTGTCACCTCCTCCTCTTTTTCCTCCTCCTCTCTCCTCCCTCCTCCCTCCTCCTCTTTTTCTTCATCTGCCTTCCTCCTCCTCCTCTATCCTCTATCCTCCTCCTCCTCCTCGTGGCACTCATATAGCGCTCACGTGTCGCTGTCACGTGGTCGGACTACCTTCAAAGCTGCCCAGGACTAAAATTGTCCCCGAAATGAAAACAAGGATACTAAATTTGGAAAAATAAAACCACACGATCTTTTTTTCAAACAGGCCAAACTATATGGTACTTATGTGTACTTTACCCTATGTTGTTTGTGTGAACATATTACGATGACTTTATTTTTTTTTACAACAAATAATTCTATGTCTAAGGAATTCTTAAAAATCATGAAAAAAGAATTTGATATGAGCATGATAGAAGAATTGAAATAATTCTTTAGTTTTCAAATAAGTCAATTAAAAAACGAATTTTCATAAGTCAAGCCAAGTATACCAAATATATCTTAAAGAAACTTAATAAAGCTGAACGAAATGAGCACTCATATGAACGAAAGAAACTTGATAAAAAATGATGTGGATGGTGTTTTTTTATCTGAAGAAGAAGTAAAGTATGATCGAATCTTTCTTTATTTAACTACTTGTCGATCTAATATAGTATTTAGTATATGCATGTGTTTTAAATTTCAATCTAATCCTATAAAATCTCATGCTATGACTGTTAAGAGGATTCTTAGATATCTAAAATGGATAACCAACTTAGTAAATTTATATTCTAAAGAAAGTGAATTTGAGCTTATTAGATACCTAGATGTCTATTATAGAGGTTATAAACTAAATAGGACGAGTACATCACGACCATGCCAATTACTTGGAACTATATTTGTATCATGGCTTTGTAATAAGTAAAATTTTGTGTCTCTCTTTACGATCAAAGCATAGTACATTACTGCTGAAAATTATTGTTCTCAACTTCTCTGAATGAAGCAACAACTCTAAGACTATGGTATGAATTTCAATAAAATGCATATTATATGTGATAATACTAGTGTTATTTTCCTTAATCAAAATTTGGTACAACATTCACCCACTAAACACATTGAAATTAGGCACTACTTTCTTAGAGATCACATCCAAAATAGTGATATAGAGTTATATTTTGTATCTACCATTGAAGCGGCATACATTACTCCTGAAAGTTATTGTTCTCATCTTCTTTGAATGAAGCAACAACTCCAAATTTCAATTAAATGCCTAGTCTGTGTAATAATACTAGTGTTATCTACCTTAATAAACATTCGGTGCAACATTCACCAACTAAACATATTGAATGTAGGCACTACTTTCTTAGACATCATGTCCAAAAGAGTGATATAGATCTATATTTAGTATGCTCTAAAAATTAAATGGTAGACATTTTACCAAATCATTGCATGAAGGAAATTTTATTCAAACAAGAAGAGAGTTAGGTTTAGCGAGTGAACAAGAAGTCCAAAATCAAAGGTCGTGATAGAGAGTTTTTCTTAACAATTACTAATGAAAAATAATCATCATGCATAAAATGATAATGGCTATTTTGAGAAATATTTTTAAAAAGCGCTCTTGATATTTCTATAAAGGGAACAATTATCTCTAATTAAATAATGAAGTTTAGCATAATGTTCCTTTTTCCTCTCTCCCTCCATCTTTTTCTTCATCAGAGACCTTCACTCATTCTCTCTCCTAAACAAATCTCTCTATGGCTTGGTAAGATGAAACATTATAATAACCTATAAAATCATTCCAAACCTAAAAAACCACTAAAAGAGAAAAATTTAGTGGTCTCTTATTTAAAAAAGAGATAGAATGCTTTCCAATCATCTTTTATAGAAAGAGAAGACTCTTTCTCAATGAAGTTAGAGAAGAAACTCATTTCAAAAAGATATTCTGAATGCTCTCAAGAGAAAGAACTAGAGATGGAAGAAGAGTTGCATGCTAATGAGCAAGAAGAGGAAGTTCTACCTCTAATGCTTGAGAAGGGAAAATAAGAAAAATTTCCATAAAGAAGCCACCTATGAAGAAGGCAATTAAGAAGAAAGGGAATGAGATCAAGTTTGGCATGAGGAATATGGTATCTTCTAGAGGATAGTATAAAGCAATGATAGTAAAGCCCTCGAACAATAAGAGTTCTTCATCAAGGACCACTAAAGGTACAGTAGTTTAGTATGAAGAAGATGAAGATGATACACAGATTAATCTGATGGAAGAAACCTTTGAAAAAAGGTATTCGCCTTAATCACACAAACTAATAATAGTTTATCTTGTCTATAAGAATTTCTAGTTCAAAAATGATGAAATTTTTGAACTGTTCAACATGTTGGTTTTTATCATGAGCCAAACTAAAGTCAGTGATTGATGCTAGATTTTATGACATACCAATACCATAATACAGGTCTACCAAGCCTCAAACCATCTTATGATAATTAAAACCAAGCCAAAGATAAATTACAAACAAAAACCAACAAAAATCTCAAAAGCACTACTACGGAGCATCTATACAAAAGGAAAATACTAATAGATCTAGAGACCTTAAAGAGTAGTCGTCAAATGAAAAAGTTGGGCATGTATTATCAACTTCGAACACTAAAAACAAACTATGGTCTCTGAGAACCTGAGATAGAATAGTAAGGGATAAGTGTTTGAAAATACTTAGAGAAGAAATAGAACATAACATATTAGTTATGGTTGACATAGGCGTGTAACAGAAACTCAACCATGTTTGACATCACTCAAAATCAAAATGCATGATGAACATATGTTACATATAGTACCAAAACCCAAATATAACACACACAGCCATGAACAGGTTTTGAAAAGCCCCTTCCTCTGAATGCATAAAGGATATACAAATGACTAACATAATCTCTATCCATACACAATCAAATGCTAGCTTACAATCGTAAACTAGTGATATCTCCAACATATGAGCTCATACACTAACATCCCTAGTTAGTACAGGAAAGTCTCTTTATTTCTCCTATAAAATACATATCATATGAAACATATAACCAAAGGACCATAATCATATCCATCAAACATAACCAATTAGCCCTAAACAATCTAGCCGAGTATTCACAAATGTCATACACTTCACCCAATCAAAAGTATGTCCAAAGTAGCATAGACCAACACCATATGCATGCGATGCACATGTCATGACCTAAAACTGGATCGCTAACTTGGTGCTGGGCCACGCTCACCTAAATTGATGAGCTGCGACCTAACCAGCCCTCATACGAACATATACAGTGCAAAGTGCGGAAGCATAGTCATAAATATATGCGGAAGTACTTTCATACATAAATATGTAAATATATTACATATATGATACAAATATTCTCATACATAATACTTACAATTATCTTTGCATAATTCTAAAGTCATAAAAATCCAGGATTTATAATATGGACAATGGAGTGACTCTACTAGATCACAAAAGAGAAATACCATCCGGAGACTTCAAGAACCCTGGATGAAGGCTACGGGTTTACAGACAAATAACAAACTTATTTCTCCAGATGCCAACGATCCTTAACTTTCGTCACCTGGGGAGGAGGGGGTAAGTACTTGGAAGTACTTAGTAGAGGATATTAAAACTAACCTATAATTAACTAACCAACCACATACATTGACACAAATTCATGCATAGACAAATGTTCCAAATTAACATTTAGCACATCACAAGTAATTCAATCGAAAATAAAGACAATTTCATAATCATACATATAGGCATGTTCTGATCCGAATATGGCATTGCAAACGCCATATCATATTCACAAATCATACACATAGACACATTTCGACGAGTCACAAATGCCAAATAAATGGATGGACTTCGGATAGGTCTAGAATGTGTCACTCCTTCTCACAACACTAGGATATCATATCTTATAGCGCTTTCATAATCAAACTCCGTCGGCCATATCATAATCGTATCAAATCTAATATATCCCTAAAATATGTGCATATGTGCCAACATCCCCGGTTGGTCACGGGTAGACCTCATCGTCTGCCATCTTACAAATTGACTCACATATATCATACACATATTCATAATGTTCAAAACCATGTATTCATAATCCACAAGACTCATATTTATCAAAACCATGCATAACCGAAAATAACCAAATCACACAAAACAAAGACTCACCTTCACAATCCATTATATAACAACATAATCATTATATCAACCAATATCACAAGTTTATAACAAATAATGCTAGTTAAAATAGAGGTTAGGGATAATATCTCCCTACCTTAACAAAATATCGCAATGCTCTTAAAGGTCTCCGTTCTTCGCTTTATGTTCCATGGTACTCGAAATCCAATATGTGATCAACTAAATCATAAGAAATAATCCTCTAATCAACAAAAATCCATCTCACACAAAGAATAAGGAAAATCTAATATTGAGTCCCAAAAATCATATTTCTACACAAAGTCTCCAAATTATGCATAATAGTCCTCTCATTTCATCACTAAAGTCTAGATCAACATCAAACCTCCTCAATTCATCAACCAAACCCCAATATCCACACATGCTCTTCATCAAGTTCATACCAAGAGTTTACCAAAATTTACACAACAACCTTCCAATCTCAGCATAATTCAACATCTAAATACCATATCCTCTATTCAATCCTCAAAAACAAAAAATTGCATATTATTCATAATCATAAAAGTTGCTCAAATCATCACACACTTACATCAACTTCAAGGTATTCCCCAGATCTATACTTATTTCTAAAAAACTTAAGCCTAAAACTCACTAACCAAGCTTCCAAATCAAAGATCTTCTTCTCTTTTCTTTTCCCCCTCTTCACCCACGTTTTTTTTCTTCTCCCTCTCTCTCTCTCTCTTTGTTTTCAATGGCAGAGCACAAGTGATTCCCACTCACAAACCTCCCTTAGATATTTTCTCCCAAACTTTCCATAAATGGTAAGTTTACCAAACTCAAGTGGGCAACATTTTTCTCTTTTGATCCTTGGCCTTTCTAGTCATCCAAAATCACTCATTTACTTCTATTTAAGTTCTTATAAGTCCTCAAATAAGTCATCCAAAATCCATATTTGCCATATTGCTCACCATTTGACAAAATCTCTCAATACCGATGAAAATTGTACCTAAAATCGAGCACCCAAGAACTTTCCCATGATCTAATAACTAAATCCTCAATTGTCAAAATTAATTTAACCAAATTATAGTTCTAGATGGTACCAACATCCTCAAATTGGAGTCACCCAAATCGGAGGTCGTATGAGGAAGTTATGAATTTTCTAAGAAAAGTGTACGCAGCTAGCCTTACGTAGCGCCGCTACGGGCCGCTAGGAGCGAGTGGCCAAAATGACATAGCGCGTGCTATGACTCGTAGCACCACTATAGTGTCACTATTCCTAACTCAATCAAAATTCACCAAAAACTCAAAAATGCAAGGCTGAAATCACAAAACTCAAAACACAAAAGTCGTAGACTAACATGTTACGGACTTACTTGACTTGGAAACATCCAAATCGAAGTTCACATGAAAACATTATATCTATTCCCCCAAAGGTTGATGAATTTAATATAACAGTCCTAACACCGATCAAAATAAAATAACCAAAGGTCGGACCAAGCAGTTATGACCAATACAAATTTAGCAAGGGTCATAACAGTCTCCCCTCCTTATAAAATCCGGTCCCCGAATTTGCCTAATGTAAACTGACATGCTTTTCAAACAAACAAACTAACTTACTTATCATACAATGGATGAGGGTGTAATGGTCTCCCCTCCTTAGGAACTAACCAAGTATCTTGTAAATGAGCATTTAGCCCATACAACTTGACCATCGAAAACTCTCTATTTCTGAGTTTCTAAACCTCACATTTCCAAAATTCCAAATGATTTCATATATCTTAGACTTAGCTTACCCTCTTTCCAAATCTCATAACACCTTCCATTGAAGATACATAAGAAACATACTTGAACCTCAATTCAAATCCAATGTCCTTTCTTCTTTTATCCGATTATAAAATCCATCTACTCTGAGCTTTAAAAGCTATTTTCCGAATCAATTGTCTCCTCAACCATAATCATCTAAGAATTCCACATTCTCATACCATTTCTCAACAACTTTCTCCCAATATACCAATGATCCAAACTTCTGGCCATACCACAACCCATACAATACCATCTGACTACTCTGATGACCGTTATTGTATGAGAAATCCATATAGACAACCATTATAATCAAAGAATAACTGAGCAAACTTAATAGCATCATACGAACTCTGAATCGATAGAAATATGCAGACTTTGACATCCCATACAAGATAATCCAACTAAATCAATTTTGAAGTCAGAAAATCTACCAATAGATCCATCGAAAACCATTCTTGTTTCCATTCTATAATATCCAACGGTTGCAACAAATCCCTGATATCATTATTCATATCGTTACATCAATAACTATCCCTCATATCATGATGCATTTTTGTAGATCCCAGATGCATACCGTAGACAAACTCTCACAATACATACTATCCCAGATGATATGAAGAAAGACCATATTGTCTCTTCTTACTTCTTCATGTCAAATACGACCATCCGAATACCATAGTATAAATATCATTTAAATTGAGGTAGAATTTAGGCAATTCATCTTCTTCAACTTTTCTGACCATCTTCATCAACTAAAAAACCATTCATCTGAAGTTCTACAATTTATTATGATGAGTTTGCATATGTAACTCTCCTAGCAGTTCAGACTCATTTCCATCAACACTGTTGTCAACTCTAACCCTTGGTTGACTATCTCATATATGTTTGAAATCAAAGATATGAAGACCACTGACATATCAGACTTACCACTGAAAACATCTGCCATAATGTCAACCCTGAATAGAATACATAGCAAAGACAACAGAATTCAGATATATGGTATAATCCACCTAAACAGAATTTATTCTCATTAAGCAACCCTAAACAAGATAACCATCATCGTTCTCATCCTTAACCCTGATGCAACCATCCACAAAATAGACAAAAAACACTAATAACTATTATCCCCAAAGCAGACATCAATGCTTCATAACGTAACCACTAACATCAAAGCTTCATAACATAGAACAATCGCCATCCTTCAAAACTTCATCCATCTTTCCTATCTCATATTCAGATCTTGTTGTTCATACTTCTTCAGCTGACTAGAGGCATACACAATCGAATTCCTATCTTGCATCAATACTCATCCCAGACCAAATCTAGAAGCATCTCTTTATACCAAATATTTTTCATTTGCAACCAATGAAGCCCAAATTGTTGTATTAATTCAAAAGTATTTATCTCTTGAAAACTTCTCTCATAATTTTCTATTCACTCATACTTCATATTATTCTGAGTCAATCAAGTCAATAGAACGGCCGAAGTAGAATATCCTTTAACGAGATGTTTGATATACTCAACTAAACCAAGAAAGCTTCATACCTCCATAATATTTGTAGAAGTTGACCTAATTAATCATAGATTCTATCTTCTTTGGATCAACCAACAATCCATCCTTAGAAATAACTCATCCTACAATTGCCACACCTTGTGATAAAAAATTCATATTTAAAAGTTTGACATACAACTAATTATCCGATAATGTCTTCAGACCAATCAAAGATATCTTTTGTGTTCTTCCTCAGTTCATGAGTAAACTAACATATTGTCAATAGAAACTACTATAACTGTTCCAAAATGGCTTAAAGATATAACACGTAACTAACAATTGCCTAACTAATACTAATAATGGTACAATATGAAACTATTAATGATAGAGGTATAATAAACAATGGTATAATTGCATTATACAGTAGAGCAACACCTAACATACTGTGACATTCGAAAAAATGGTTGATCGAAATGCATCGGATTGCGATAGTTACATTGGATGACATCCTTGAAGTGTTCAAAGATATGAATTGGAGTCATTGGAGGCCCATTTCAACCACTACAATGCTTTGGTGAATTATTTGCTTGAGAAGTTGTTGGATGAATTCGGATAGACTGACCTTCGGTTAGTGAAAAAGTCATAACTTCCTCAATATGGTTGCATAGTGTGAAATTCTACTTGATTCCAATACTAGATCCATTAGGGAACAAAAATTCTGACTACCAAATTGGATAAAACCTGAGTAAGACCGTCATATTTCACTTGCTTGCTTAAGAAGTGCTCTGATTGGAGCCCAAATCTTCTTCAGTTTCCAATTGAAATGCTCCACTTGCTAGCTTCATAAGTTAAGATGGAGAGGTGCTCGAAGATTAGACCTTACCTAATGTGATCTCGGTAGGAGAAACACGATTCACACGGATCTATTGTTGTCTAGAATGGATGAGACTTCGAACCCACGAGCTGGACCAGCAAGAACCTCGGTAAAAGAGCCTCAACCCGAGCCACGAACAATCTGAGAACTCCAAGTCATGTCGTATCATGCCACAAATGAGGATGGCAAACTCGTTTGATAAGTGAAAGATTCGTTCAACCTAAACGTCACACTAACTTAGGCAAGAACAAGCTGAGTTAAACTCACAAAGTCAAGAGACTTAATTTTATTCAATATGTGTCTTTAAAATAACGAACCAAGCCTTTATTTATAGGCTTTTAAGTTCCTAAACAATTGAACTCCTAAATAGGCTAAGCAACAAGCCTAAACAAACTCTCCTAATCTGGCCGAATGGAAACTCCTAAACAAGGGGAATTTCTAACCTCTTTATTCAACTAAATAAGAATGAAATAAACTTAACTAAATAGCTAGGAGCTTGCTTGAAGATCACGTCCAAATCAGATTGTGTATAGACTAAATAAGACGTTGCATGCTTCCTAAATAGGCAAAGGTGGCGAATCTTCCAAAATAGCTTCTATTACATGCATGGGCTTTACATGGGCCTCATGCACGTCCTTGGACTTGCATTCACGTGCTTGGACATCGTGAATTAATCCACTAAGTTTAGATTGAAGCCTCCTTGCTCTTGCATGCGTCATTGGTCCCATTGGCACTTGCACTTGACGTGAGTCTTGTTGCTTAGATGTAGGCATGCTTGCATCATTACCCACCTTCATATATATCTCATAGAGCTCATTGAAGAAGAAAAAAGTCCAACACTTAGCCATAAAATGTAACTTTGAAGAAAGAAGAGGGAAGGCTGAGGAAAGAGAAAGAAGCAAATAAAGGAAAAAGTCCTCTTCTACTACTATTCAGATTTTTTAGTTTTCAAAAAAGTTATAGAGGATGAAGATATATTTCTAACGGTGTATCATATGTGTTATTTGGATCAAGGAATCATCAAAAAATTAGATTTTTAATTGCTAGGCTGTTACTGAGGTAGACAGTTGAGCGAGAGGAAGAAGAATAACTCAGTAAGTGGATTTAGACTCTAAATTAAGATTGGATATTATAAGACCAATTGTAGAGAACTTGATAAGATTTCTGAATATATATCATATACATGATTTGGTTCAAGGAAACGTGTTGTACACCTTGTTGAAGTTGGACTTGCTGGTTGTGTTCTGGGTTACGTGAATTGAAAGAGTGAAGCTTGGTAAGTTAAATATTTGGAAACTGAGGTTAATTGTGAGACCATGGGATATTGGAAATATGCAGGTTAATTGGGGTTAAGTGATGTATGGACTATCTTTGGTATACTTGACCTATTTCTGAATGATAAATTGTGATAGAACTTGCCGTGTGCTCTGCTGGGATTTGGTTAGTAAAATAGATTATTGTGTGCATGTATGAGCATGAGTCACTTATATATATGGTATATACATGTGAGTACTTGATAAGGAACCAAGTTTTCAAAGGATTTGAGCTATTGGTTACGTTTGGATGATTTTGCGATGATGAATTAGGAGTGCGTCTAAAATGGTCGCTTTGAAGCGTTAGAGGTGAATTTGTTTTGGAAGCCAACAGTTAACCTTATTATATGGTTAGGATTATTGTACAGATCTGTCCAAGGTATTTTGGTGAAAGAGCTTTAAGTGGAAGGAGTATCGGATTTGGGAATCAACGTTATTGAGCTGTGTTTGTCTGAGCTAGCGAATGGTGAATAATAAATTTGATTGTGTGTTGTTATGTGTTTGTTTTAGATCTTGATGGTGTGCATCACATGCATATGGTACTGGTCTATGATACATTTGGATATACATTTGATTCATTATGATGTGTGGGACATTTGCGAACAGCCTCGAGCGGATTGGTTTCGTCTGATGGATATGATTCTGAATCATTTGTCATACATCTGATAAGACATGTGTTTTTGTGAGAAAAATGAATAGGCTTTCCCATACTAATCAGGGATTTTAGTCTATGAGCTTATAGTTTTGGGTATATTAGTCTATGAGCTCATAGTTTTGGGGATATCATTAGTTTATATTTATAAACTATCACTAGTTTACATTTGTATGCTAGTTTCTATTTGTTTGTAGACGAAGATTCAGTTAGCCATTTGGATATCCCTGAGCAGTCAGAGGAAGAGGCCTTTCACAACCTATTCATAGCTCTGTGCATGTCTATATTTGTGTTTGATATTACATGTAGCATTTGGTCATCACACATTTTGATTTGAGCGAAGTCAAAAATGGTTGAGTTTCTGTTGCATACATATGTCAGCCATAACAAATATGTTATGTTCTATTTCCTTACTAAATCTTTTCAAACACTTACCCCTTACTATTCTATCTCAGGTTCTCAAAGATCTTAGTTCATTTTGATTGTTCGAAGTCCTTGGTACATGCCCAACTCTTTTTCCTTCGAGGGCTACACTTTGAGGTCTCCAGATCATGTTTTTGTCTTGCTTCTGTATAATTGCTCCGTAGCAGTAGAGCTTTTGAGATCTTTGTTAGATTTTGTCTGTAAATTATCTTCTGCTTGATTTTATTTAGATTGAGATGGTTTTGAGGCTTACTAGGCATGCATTATATCATTGATATGTCGCAGAGTCTAGCACCGGTCATCGACCTTAGATCGAGTCGTGACACATACATTTGTATTTGACATTAAAAAACTTAGAATTATACGACACGCAACTAACAAAACTAAAATTTAGACTAACATTGGTACACCAGATTTTTACTTGCAATAGTACTAAAATGTTTCTACATAATATCTAATATTACAAAATTCTAATCGCGTGCGCTTACTAAAATGTCTCGAACTTAATTATGAGGACCCGGTGTCACTCCATCCGGGATGAGAATATTTGATACACTAATCCTATCTTTGAGCTAGTCAAAAGGCTCTATGTTTAGGATAAAAGTGTCTTCTTTTATGATTATTTTGGATTGGGATTGAGTGGAGACTAAAATAAGTATTTCAAATGGTAAAAAAATAAAAATTGGATTGTGTTAGCATATTTTATTTTTTAATATTAACATATTTTGTGCTTTATATTGAAATTTTTTGTTTGTCAACATTTACATGTGTAATTTTTAATTTATTTTTTTAGATGAAAAATAAATCTGAGAATAGTCAATAATGACATGCTTTAATTTTACAAAAATATTGAAGAATAAAATATCTCCGCACAATCCAACTTTTTTATTGTGTAACATTAGAAATAATTTTCCTCTGTACCCATATCTATCCTCAGTAGATAAAAAGCATGTGATAATTTTGTTTATTACTTTCGTCAAAAAAATTACACCATTTTGAACTGTGAAATTGTTAAAAAAAATTCACAATTTAACCTAACAGAATTGTGAAAATATTTTTAAACTAATCGTTCACTGTTGGCAATAAAATACTAAAAATTGAATCACAAATAAAATCAAAAAATAAATATGTTTTGCTCCTAACTAAACGTAATCAACATAAATCATGACATATATTGATAATTTGAAAACATTCCGATTGACAACTATAAAAAATGTGGTAGCAGTGTGTTGAGAGGAAATGGACTAGAACGCCAAGAATTGGTGACGGCATAGATTCTCGACTTATTATTACAACGTAAGAGGGGTGGTCTGAGTCATATTACTCTAGTCTACCTACTACATTAAGTTAAATTATGCGCTAAGAATTAGAGATAAATGTTGGATATTAATGTGTCTCTGATTGATTTGATGATTTCATCTGTCTTGTCTCGAGTTTGCTTATATAGAAAAGATGTGGCCTCCTCTTAAGTTGTTTTAAACTCGATCACTTGAAACCTAGCACTTATCCTCATCCAAATTCATCTAGTACTTATATTGATCTGACTCGAACCAACACTTATGGTCATCCATCTCGAACTTCTAATGTTTAATTTTGACAAATTTGAATTTCCAATACCTATCCTTATCTAATTTGGAATTCTTGTCTCTAGGAGCTCCCAGTCTTTTCCACATTTCAGCCTTCCAGGGTTCTTGCGAACCTTCGATTCTTTGAGCCCTAGTGCATCTGGTCCCGTTGAGCCTAAACTCTTTGAGAGCTTGTTTAGTGACTTCAAGTCCTTATTTATGTCAAGTCATGGGTCACCATTCACCATGAGTCGACAATCACCATGAGTTGACGATCACCATGAGCTAACAATCATCATGAATCGGCAATTATAATAGGCCAACAATAAATACAGGATAACAATTATCAGTGGACGATAATCACCATGGGCCATCAATCTCCACATGACGACAATCACCAAAGGGCAACGAGCATATTGAGAAGAAGATCACCATGAAGAAATATAACGGGTTGATCATCAATATGGACAAACAATCATTATGAAACAATGATCATCATGGTTATCGATCTTTATATTGGTCACGATCATCCTGTGATGACGATCGTCATGGGACAATAATCACCATGGGTTGGCGATCAATATAGGATGACGATCACCAAATGACGATGATCATTATAGGTTGAAAATCATAGGATAATGATCACCTTAGGATGACCATCACCATAGCATAACAATCATTGCCATTCAAACTCAACCAACAATAGAAGCAACCTCGACTTAGCCAATAATTCAAGCATACTTAAAGATGGTCGACAATCTAGGATAACTCATATGGGAAGCCTTACACTATTACACTCCAAATTTAAGGAAGTCCAACAATATAAAGTTGTAGATTTATTTCATGACTTTGCATAACAATTTGAATTCTCTTGATTGAAGATATGAATTAAAAGATACACTTATTTTACTAATGGATGATGATTTGCGTAAGGTTAAATTGGCCAAAAATATCCCTAGGGTGATTTGGGCAACCATGTAGGATCTCTTGCACCATAAATTAAAAGAAGTCATAAATTGGAAAATTATAGGCCTATCTCTTAGCTTCCCAGAGACAAAAGAATCTCTTCAATCTAAGGGTTTGCCACTAGTAAAGTGTTAAAATACTGCTGTATAAAGAAGGTCACAAGAGAGAATCCCAACTAGTGGCAGCTAGTATTATCCAAAGCTCTATGGGCTTTTTGCACTACCAAAAAAGAGGCCACATGTACTACTTCTTTTTCCCTAACTTTTGGACATGATGTCATGATTTTCTTGGAGTTGATGGTATAATCATTGATGAGAGCTGAATAGATACACATGTCGATCCTAGATTCTGACTTAGTCATGCTAGCAACAATAAAAGATCTTCTTGATAAAAGACTTAAAGCTTTAGATGCCATTATTTAACAAATAAAGATTGTGGAGAAGGTATATGACAAAAGGGTAAAAAAAACACTTTTAGAGAGGCAACCTAGTTTAAGGGGTAATACTCCTATTATGACTTGCCTTAGGATAGATCCACAAGCAATCAATCAATGAACTATACTTGAAGGTCTACCAGTCTAGATTGTGGGAGGTGTTACATGATTGATTATTTGAAGACAATATTCAATAATATAGATGAGAGATGTAACTCTCTCCTACCAATGAAAAGGAAGGTGTCATTGAATAACAACTCACCTTGTAGTACATCAGTCTTAATATAGAGTTGATGAGTATGCTAACTTTGGCCTTATTTAGTATTGTATCAATCTTACAAGATTGGTTTATTATATGCATGATTGTTAGATGGTCTACTTAGAGCATCATTACATAATAAAATTTAACTTTTGGACCTCAAAGGCCATCCAAATTTATTTTCAAACTTACATGAATTAATTTGTTTAACAAAACAACAAAGTTAAAACTAAAATAAGTGCCTTAATAAGGAACTACGTAAAGTGTTAAACCATGTTATTGTTTAAGGCATACAAAATGATGAGAAAGTCAAACCACCACACATAATTTAAGGCAAACAAAAGGTGAGAAATAAAGGGTCATCAAGTCTTAAAAGTCTGAAGATCAAACAAAGAACTAACCATGATCATCTCCACCATCTACTTTGCAAGCCACCTCAAACTTAAAAAAATCTCATGATAGCTGAGTGGTTTGTCTCTTGTTTAATGCTACAAAGGGAGCCTAGAGCCGAATAACTCTATAAACAAGACTAAACTAAGTTATATGATGACAAAAACTTAAGCTTAATAAAAGTTTTATAAACCTAAAGTCAATGCTAGTAAATAATTAGGCTTGAGTTGGGTGACGATTGTCCTCAAGTCAAGGGTTGACCAATGATCACCCTAAACTAAGGACTAGCCACCGATCAACCTAGATCCATATCAAGTTAATATTAGCCTTAGCTAAGAATATACTAATGATCGACCCAATAATGTAATTCCCTTATAATTGGTCAAGGCTGATTATAGTTATTACTTTACTGATCATGCCAAAACTTGTTTATCCCCTACTTGTATTGTAGATGTCAGTTAAGTCATGGAAATTGTACCATGAGTGTACATGGAGTGGCACTACATGCACCTTTAGTACAATTCTTTTTGTCAATGGCTCTAAGAAAGAGAGTCATGCTCTTTGTATAATGATAGTCAACAAACATGTTTTTATCGAGTACCTTTTTATTCACCATAAGGATGCTTATCTTATCATAAATAACATTCCTTAACTTATATATGTGGGGCATCCAAACTTTACCAATTTACCAAACATGCCCTCTTATCCAAAAGCTACATGATGCCACCTAGGAGTGGACAAACATTGCTTCTATGCTATCTTTTATTACTTAAGATTTAAGCCATGCCCATCCTTGTTGGACACTTTATTTTTATATTAGTGCCCAACTATGAAATCATATTGTCGTATTATTATTATTATTATTATTATTATTATTATTATTATTATTATTATAGTTCTCTTGCTCCATTATATACTTAAGATCCAAGAAGGTATCTATAGACTACGAGAATTAGCATATTCTCTCTCTTTGGGTATTGAGTAGGAAATGGCAAAGTCCATCCTTAATCACCTATATCACCACATTTCCATCTATGTTATCCACTATAAGCAAACTAAAACCTTCAAGGCATCTTGACCACTAATGTACGAAAAATCGTTGAATGATCTAACGTGTAATCAAATAGTATAGTGGATAAGAAAGGTTCGAACTGAGGGTTGGACACAAGTCTAAACAGTCAAAGAGATGCAACTTGAGTAACAATTGTTTTGAGTGAGAAGAGTTTGCTTGCAACAAAAGTAAATAATGCTAGAAATGTAAAAGAAAGGTTTTTAACAATAAATATGAACTGAGCACGATACCTTCACGGATCGACTGCCTATACTGAGATTATGGTTCTTATAAATTCCTAACTAGTACTCAGAGTTGTCTAATGCATCTACTTAACGCTTTTGCTCATTAAGTTGACAAAACCAAGATCGTTAAGGCCTAAGTTGCTAATTAATGCTTTTGCTCATCAACCAGACTTTGAACTAAATCAATCTTAGATATAATGATTCCTCTTACTAAGTTATTCTTACGATATCAAGACATTTCATTAGTACCTAAAAATACGTTAATTGATTTTTCCACTAACTTAAGTGCTTATTGGTCCACTATTGTCAATTTGGATCGTAACTTAGGTGATCAAGCTAAGTTAAGCATTAAGTACACCAACTAACAACTACTTTGCATGATATTCAAACCATAACCCAACAAGACAGTCGATCACATGATCAATGCATCGTGCTCAATAGAAAACTACTTGCTACATATAATAATAATGCACGAAATAACATTGAATGAATTCATATTAAAAGATCGAGTGAAGAAAGCTTAGTCTCGATGATTCTGCCATCTACATGAAAGAAATAAATCCACCCTGTAAATCTCCCAAGTGTTCTCCAAAAATTTATTGAACAAAAGTTATCTCTAAGCTAGGACTAGAACCATATTTATACCCTTGCCACCAAAAAACCTTGAAAAGTAAGGATTTCTTCCTAAACTCGCATGTCAAAATTGCCTAGTTTGTCGGGACCCAGTGCCCGCTGACTTTGTAGTGATCGCCAAGGAAGGAAATAGACTTTGTTTTCTATATTGATGCCTAAAAAATAGGATAGAGTGTATGCTAATGTAGTGTGGCAAAGTGAAGCCTTATGCATCAAGATAGCTTACATCATATAATAAAAATTACTCATCTCTGACCTATAGCTATCAATTGTAATCCATGTGTGGAGACATTATCTATATGGATTACACTATGGAAATATACAAAGATCATAAGAATTTCAAATATGTTTTTTTCTCGAAGAAATTGAGTACGAGTCTGAGGAGGTGGCTAAAGTTGATCAAAGAATAATATCAAGATCCACTACCACCCAGGAATAGCCAATATGATGGCAGATACCTTAAGCAAGATGGACTAGCACTTAAGTATAAAAAATAAGAACGAGCTAACAACGTAAAAGAAATTAGTATGAGAACTAAAAAGTCAAAAATTGGAAAATATCATAGAGTTAGGGGGTAAATTAGCAAGCGTAAAATTAGAACCCTCATATCAAACTTAATTTGACAAAAGACAATAAAAAGATGCTATATTAGTTTCTCTTAGTTGTCGAGTTGAACCAAGAGAAACAAATGAATATATGGGTGGCTGGATACTTGTACTATTAAAATAGGATATATGTGCCTACAATTAAAAATTTTAAAAAGAAGATACTGAAAGAGAAATATGTAGCTCAATATGTTGGTCACCCTAGAAAACCAAAGGTTCCACAATCTTAAGTTTAACTTTTAATGGTTGTGTAGGGTCCATGAACGTGTGCACGGACTGTGTCTTATAGAAATGCATGGTTTGCTACTTACTACTTAATAGGTATAGTTAATTTCTTAACCAATTTTTTTTAATAAATTTGATAATATAAGATTATGTGATCTTTGATATGTTTACAATGGGCATATGTTATTAGCTTGAATAATTAGTTAAAGTTATGGTTGATTAGTAGCATCCAATTATGGATAATAAGTGGACATATTTGAAAGGGTTGAATGGTTGTAATGGCTACCTTAGAAAGGCATGATTCATGCTGTTATTCTACTACTATTTAAGCATGATCAAAGAAGAAAATAAAACATTCTTTTACAAGAAAACTTATCTGGTTATTCGCTTGGTACTTGTGCACACCTCTATTCATTTCTTGCCTTTATTGGCTAATTATTCAATTAAGAAAACCTCATTCAAACAACAAATATTATGTTAGTTATTAATTATCAGTACCAAGTCAGATCAAACATAATTGTCTTCCATTGAGCTACATTAGGTGTTTTCAAAGTAAGGTTGAAATTCTATCAATTTTACTCTAAAATCAATCAATCTCTTCCCACATTCTTACACACACACACACCTTTAAAGCCTATTTGATAAGATGATAAATAGGGCATCGTGATTGCATTAGTCCTTACATTATAAAATTATGCTTCTTACCTAGTCCATTAACTGTGTAACCATAACTAATCTAGAGATAGCTAACTAACTCAATGACTTGGAGGCATATATGCAAGAGGTCTTAATACAATTAAGGAATATAGTGATGCAACTGTCACTAATAATTATGAGAGACAATTAGTTAGTGTTAGAAGACAAATACCTTGATGATTTACATGAAGTTATAGGAGATGATGTGGGATTAGAGGTTTTAGACGTAGAGATGGAAGACATGGAGCTAGGAGAGAAGCATTTAGAAAGGATTAGAGATTCCACAAAGCAAACTTTAAAGGAGAGGTTTTCGCCTGTGGATTATTACCAATCTTTTTATATGCAATTCTTGTCATATGCACAAGATAATAAATCTATGGATGAGTACATTATTGTGTTTATAAGATTGATAGCCCACAATAATGTTAAAGACAATGATGATCAACATATTGCAAAGGTTGTAGATGGCCTGAATTATGAGGTCAAAAGTTGGGTGGAGTTTGACACATTCTTATACTTTTAAGATGCGTGCACCAATGCTAGGAAAATTAGTTCCACTCTAAATAAGAAAATAGTAACTACAATTTGTTTCTCTAGGTTAGGGTAATCATCCCACTATAATAAGAGTGGACATAAAGGTTTAACCCCTCCAATTGATAAGGGTGAACCCTATGAATATTGATCCACCTCAAAGAAGAGGCAAAAAGGTGGAAAATAACATGTTAAGTACAATGCACAAGGCACAAATCAAGAAAATATCTAAGGAGGAAGTTTGCTCAATTATGTGAGAAAGAGAGAATAAAGAGCAATCAAGGGTATTTTATTTTTTCACATATGGTGAAGAGTGAAGAAGAATGACAAAAAGGGTCAAAAAATGATAAGGAGCATTATGGTATGATGCAAAAGATAGCCCTAACTATGGACAAGAAAGATGCTTCATAAAGATACAATTTGTAATATGATAATTAATGTTTCTTCTAAAGAAGCTAATGGAGGTGAAAAATCAATTAAATAGTACAATGCATATGATAACTCTTGTGACTTTAGCCAAGGAATTTTAAGATTCATTAAAGGAGTTTGGATCGTTCCATGTTCTCATGGTAAAATATAATCCAAAAGATGATCAGGGAGATATAGAAGATTATCAAAGAAAGATGGTTGATCTTTAGCAAGAGTATGCAGATGTCTTCCCCATAAACTTACCAAAGAAATTACCTCTAATATATAACATTGAGCATCAAATTGTTCTTATTCTTAGCTCTATATTTCCTAATCTTTCTTACTACAAGATGAGTTCGAAAGAGCACCAAATCTTATAGGATCAGGTACAAGAGTTATAAAAATATTGTTACATGCAAGAAAGCTTAAGCCACTATAGAGCACTTGCTTTTTAGTGCCAAAGAAGGATGAATCATGGAAGATGTGAATGTATGGTAAGGTAATCAATAAAATCATTGTGGGGTATAGATTCCCAATTCCTAGGCTCAACAATATGTTGGATAGTTTGAGTAGTTTCATAATCTTTTATAAGATTGATCTCAAGGGTGAATACCATTAAATTTGCATCCGCCCTTGTAATGAATGGAAGATAGTTTTTAAAACTAAAGAGAGTTTGTTTGAATGGTTGGTAATACTGTTTGACTTAACCAATACACCTAGCACTTTTATGAGGCTTATTCTTATACAATAGGTAATGTGCTCTTTCTTAGAAAAGTTCATGGTAGTTTATTTTGATAACAGGCTCATGTTTAGCCAATCAGAAGATGAATATGTGTTGTATTTAAGGGAGGTTAATTATACATTGAGGGAGAATAAATTATTTACCAATCTAAAGAAGTGCATATTTTGGCAAGAAAATCTTATTATTCTTAGGATTTATAGTTGGTAAAGATTGAGTTCAAATTGATCAAGCCAAGGTACAAGCAATACAATCATTGTCTCAACTAAAGAATGTGAGTAAAGTTAGAAGTTCTATTAGTTTGAGTTTATTTTAGGTGCTTTATTCAAGGTTTTAGTATGATTACTTCACCATTGACTTCTTTACTCAAGAAGAATGTACCTTTTATAAAAATGAAGAAGTTGGTCAAGCTTTCCATAGATTGAAAGAAGTCCATATCTCTACTCCTATTTTTGCACTTCTTAATTTTCGGCATTTGTTTGAAGTTAATATGGATGCATCTAGAGTTGGTATAGGTGTAGTACTCACTTAGGTAAGGAAGCCCAGAGCTTATTTTATTAAGACGCTCAATAAACATAGGCAAATGTGGTCCACCTATGAAAAGAAATTATATACCATATTTAAAGCTTCAACGACTTTGGAGCATTACTTGGTTGGTATGGAGTTTGCTTTGTATATTGATCATAGAGCTTTGAAGTTTTTGAATGACCAGTTTAAAGTTTCCAATCATATATATGCTTGATGATCGCAGCTGATACTCTTAGTAGGAGGATTGTTTTACTCACTAAATTAAAGGGGTGTAGACACTACTTTTGAGTTTGTACAAAAGTTATATAAGGATGATGAAGATTTTGGTGCAATTCAGAAAAAATGCAAGGATAGAATTGGTATAATGTTTATTTTATTCACGATGAGTACCTCATGAAGGGACATTAGTTTTGTATTCCTAAGTATTCACTTCAAGATGAATTGATTTTGGAGATGCTTGGAGGAGGCTTGGCTACTCATTTGGGATGTGACAAGATATTTGTTGCTTTGGTTGAAAGGGTTTATTGACCAAAGATGGGGAAAGAAGTTAGAAGAATGGTAAAACATTACCAAATTTATTAAAAAATAAAGAACAAAGTGCAAAATATAATGTTTTACCCACCATTTCTAATTCCAAGGAATATTTGGGTGGACCTTAGCATAGATTTCATTCTTGACTTGTCCTGCATCCTTTGTGGTATGGACTTAATTTTTGTTGTGGTTGATTGGTTATCCAAGATGGAATATTTTATTCTATGCAAAAAGATCATGGATACTCATAGAGTTGCAAAGCTATTCCTTAGAGAGGTGGTACACCTTCATAGTATGCCAAGAACCATCACTTTTAACTGAGACACCAAGTTTCTTATAAGCTTTTGGTAGACCTTATGGAAGATGCTTGATAAAACCTTGTAATTGAGTATTGCAGTGCACCTCCAAACTGATGGACAATAAAGGGCACCAACCACACACTTAAAAGCAAGTTAAAGCTTGTGTGAGAAGCAATGTTATTGAGACTTTGCATTGTCAATCTAAGTTTGCTTAAAATATAGTTATTCATAAATCAATCGGGCAATAACCATTCTCATTAGTGTACAGAAAAGTTCTAAACTATTTAGTGGATGTTCTTCCATTTCTAAGTAGCCTAAAGTCAATGTCACTGGTCTGTCATTTGCTAAACATGTTCGAGAAGTATAAGAAGATGTTAAGAAGAGTCATAACTTATGCAAAGAAGAAGGTGAGAGTTCATGTGCATCATTATGTGCAAGTATTCTAACTAGAGGAAGAAGTCATGGTGTTCTTTAGGAAGGAGAGGATGCCATCCAATTTTGGTGAAAAATTATAGCAAAAGAAGTTTGGATCTTATAAGATCTTACAAAGGGTGAATGATAGTGCCTATGTAGTGGATTTGCACCAAAGAATTTGGTGTATTCAAGACCTTTAATATGGTGGACTTGACACCATATTCAATCCATTACCATTCCCATCAAGACTAGCAACTCTAGACAAGTCTGATTTAAAGATAGGAAGGATGCCATTAGATCAATGAACATGTGCATGAATCGTGCTTCCGTGGAAATGCATGGTTAGCTACATACTACTTAATAGCTATACTTAAGTTGATAATTATGTTTTTTAATATGTTCAATAATGTGCGATCGTATGATCTTTGGTATGTTTGCAACGAGTAGGTATTATTAGTCAGAATAATTAGGTGGAAGTATGGTTGATAGTAACGTCCAATTGTAGAGAAAAAGTAGGCAGATTAAAAAAAGTTGAATGGTTGCAATGCCTATCTTAAAAAACCATGATACATAGCTATTTTTTGTTGTTATTTAAGCATGATCAAAGAAGGAAAGAAAACATGCTTTTAGGATCAAACTTAATGAGTTATCTGAGTAGCACTTTGCACACCTCTATTCAATCTTACCTTCTTTGGCCGCTTATTCAATTAAGGAAACCTCAACTAAACAAAAAAAATTATATTAGATGTTGATTATTTTTATCAAGTTAGATCGAAAACAATAGTCTTCTGCTAAGCTATATTAATGATCTGGAATAAAAAGTAAATAGTTGACTATGTGACAGACTATATGATTTACTATTGGTCAAGGCAAAACACTAGTGGTCGGCTGGTCCATTGTAACCACTAGAGATTCTATAATGAATGAGTGAAAGGATTACTATAGATTTACTGATAAGAGTTGTACTAGATTGGCTTACCAAATTTGCTTATTTCTTGGCATATAATATATGGATGTGCATTGAGAAAATAACAGAATTTCATATAATCAAAATAGTACAGTTGCATGAAATTTTGATAAACATCACTTATGATCAAAATCCAAAATTTTTGTCCAAATTTTAGGAAAGCATTCAAAAGACCTGAGGATAAAATCATAATTTAGCATTACTTTTTATTCGCAAATTGATAGAAAATTTTAAAGAATAATTTAGAATTTAGAGGATTTACTAAGATCTTGTGTATTACATTTCAGGAACAATTGTGAAGAACATCTTCTTTTGATAATTATTTAATAAAATTTGTTATCAAATGAAATATTTTACTCTGCGGATGTTTGTCAATTCCATAGTCACAATATATTATATTAGTTTAATATCAACATTTAAATTCATCAATAAATATTCATCTCTATGAGCATTAAACTAAAATAATATGTATAGATAAATTTAATCGTTGTATCATAAATTTATTTAAATACCATGATATCAGTAAATTATTGTATATTAGTATATTTGTATAGTGACATCGGTTAAATTATTCTATCATAAATTTGATATCACAAAATTTAAGTTGTATCTGAAATTTAGGATCATTCATTGAAAGGTATCGATAATATTCTAAGTTTAATATACTAATATAATTTACCCGTTCACATTATTTTAATATAATATGTATTGGTAATATTCAAATAAATTAGTAATGATATAATTCAATCATTGTCATTATACTATAATAACTATTGCGAAAAAAAAAGGGTCAAAAAACGTAAGACTCCGTTAGCGTAAACTATGAACAAATTGATGTCTGCGTAGACGTGAATTTCGTGTCAAATCTCACTTCTATAAACGTGAAATATTTAACATCCAACAATAAAATACATTAGGCTCCTGTCCAACGGAGCCCCCACCCCCCGAGGCTCCCGTCCAACGGAGCTCCCACCCCCGCCATACTTTTTAACTCTCTCCCTCGTGGAGCATATCTAGGGTTTTAACCCTCTACCATTGACCTCGCCATTAGTCGCCGTCGACAGACTCTCAGCCTCGCCTTGCCGTTCCCGTCCCCTGCAGCTACGCTTCGCCGTTCCCGTCCCTTGCAACTCCGCCTCGCCGTCATCCTGACCCTCCCGTTCTTAGTTCTCCTCAGCACCGGCCACCTCATCCAACCTCGTTGTCATATCCGCCTTGCCATCATCAGATCTTGTCGTCGTCAGATTTGCCTCGCCGTCGTCAGATCCGGCCACCTCCCAGCCAGATCCGACCACCTCGCCTATCGCCGTCCTCCTCCGAGTCTGATCCGGCTATGGTAGCCATTACCCCGGCCTAGCCAACCTACCACCGACTCACCCTAGCCTCCCTATCGTGGGACCCAGCCTCGTTGTTAGCCAGCCCAGCCCTTTAGGTCTTCTCAGGAGTCTTCCGCGACAAGCTTCTCTCCCGGTTAGCCTCGAGCACTCGTCGGTGCTTCCCAGGGGGGCTGGTCACCGTCGACCTCCCCCCTGGTCGACTATGTCTATCTCTTTTTTTATGCTTCCTAGTTTATGTCTCTGTGATGTTTGTTTTTGCTTGTATCGGTTGTGGCTGTTTCCGGGATCCATTGTTTTCTCGATGTCTTTCCTGTGGTTGCAGGTGGAGAACTTTGTCTCGATTGATTTCGGTCAATCTTGGCTCTCTTATGCATGTATCCTGTATGCATTCATAAGCCCACGAGGTTGTGTCTTTGACGTAGCCTCGTGGTTATTAGTCGTAGTTTGTCTCGGCAGATCTCTGCTTTGGTCGTTAGTCCCCGTGGCTTTACGATCACCCTTCGCTCTCATCCGTGCCACTCTGTGGACTATGGTCTACCCATTTCCTTCGTTGTATGGTTCTTTTATGTTTTACACTCTGTTGTATGGTTCTTTTATGTTTTATGTTCGTTCTTTCGTTGTAACGCTTTCGTATTAATATAGGCTTCGTGCTACCGTTTAAAAAAAAAATAAAATACATTGATAAATTTAGATTAATGAAATCTTGATATTTTCGAAGCTCGGGTCGGCGGGGTCCTTGACCCATGAGAGATTTTGTTTGTGGGGACACCAGATTGATACTAAATAAGTGCCACACATATTTCCGTTGCGTTAGTGGGGCCGGAGCATGATTACGAACCTTCAAGCACTTATCCGTGACAAATATTAGAAAAGGATGTTTACGAATAAGTTCTGCAACCTAATTAAAGGGGTAAAAAACACCCATGGTCACTAAGCTATGATAGTTTTTTGTCCATGGTCACTAAGCTATTATTTTTCCCTTTATGGTCACCCAACTATGCTAAGTTACTCAGGTATGGTTACTATCCCTTTTTTTGCCAGAATTCTTGCCGGAGTAAAAAAAATACAACCCATTTCCTTCACCCCCAATCCAACCCTTCTCCTTCACTCGTGTGCGATTACAATTCTAACCCTACCCTTGTTCTACCTCCTTCGAATCCTCCTCAACGGTGCCACGCTCCAGGAGAATCTCCTCTTCCGTAAAGTCTCCACCTACCTCAACTCCCTCCCCTCCCTCCTCGAGGACTCTTGACTCCACAAATCTTGTCGCTCGGTCGTCCGCTAAGACGACCGAGATCGCCCTCTGCCTCGACCACAGTGGATGACAGGTTGTTTACGACAACTTTCTCGGGGCACGAATTGTGTGGGAATGTTCCCCCGTGGTGTTTGTGTTGAGGATACGGAAGGAGGACAGGCGACGGTTGTTGAGGCCGTACCTCCAGCACATCCATGCTGTCTCCGACGAGGCGGAGGAGATTGGGGGAAGGGAACTGAGGCTTTATGTTAACGGCGTTGGGAACGGAAACGGAGGGAGGTGGATGGCGATGTCGTTTGTTAACGCGTCCACGTTAGAGATGGTTACGATGGAGGCGGATTTGAAGAGCAAGATTAAATCTGATTTGGAGAGCTTCCTAAAAGGGAAGCAGTACTATAACCGCCTCGGCCGCACGTGGAAGCGGAGCTACCTCCTGTACGGCCCCTCCGGCACCGGAAAATCTGCGTTCGTCGCCGCCATAGCAAACTTCCTAGGGTACGACGTCTACGAGGCTAACCTCACGCGCATCGCCGACGATGCCGACCTCAAGCTCCTCCTCCTCGAGACTAAATCCCGATCGGTGATCCTCGTCGAGGACCTCGACTAGATAGTAGATACTTGCCATATTGTATTTTATTTTATTTTGATTATTAAAGAAATTCTTCGTTTTGAAAAATGATTGGGTCCAGGGTGTAATAAGTTACATATTTGGAATGGGGCAAAGGGAATTGTATGGGTTATGTCTTCGTTTCTACGGGTGTGAAGGAAATGGTGAAGGAGAAGGGTTGGATTTTTTTTTTTGGTCAGGGGAGAAGGGATGGATTGGGGGTGAAGGAAATGGGTTATGTTTTGGTGGGACCCAGTATGTATTTTACTCAGGCGAGAATTCTGGCAAAAAAGGGGAAGAGTGACCATACCTGAGTAACTTAGCATAGTTGGGTGACCATAAAGGGAAAAATAATAGCTTAGTGACCATGGACAAAAAACTATCATAGCATAGTGACCATGGGTGTTTTTTACCCCTACTTAAAGTGATTAGGTGTACAATGTCTAATATAAAACTATCATAGCATAGTGACCATGGGTGTTTTTTACCCCTAATTAAAGTGATTAGGTGTACAATGTCTAATATACTGTTTCATTCATCGTACTCTGCTTCCTCTATTAATTGGATGCAAGTTGTCCACACGAAAAAATTTGATGCCAGTTTAGAGGCAATGAATTTAACCAGTTTCTAAGCTCGCTAAGTGATAAATATTTTATCTAGTTATCAACCAAGTTACATTTTGTAATTAATCATTAGATCATCTTTTATCTTTGTTGGAATTGAAGATTTACATCAGTCGAATTTATCCCAAAAATTTTATTTTATTTCTTATTTTGCGAATTATCATTTGGTTAAGATGATTGTTAGACTTCTTATTCATCTTTCAGTTAGGTTTTCTGGAACATTATCGTTTTTTTATCTAGTTGTTATAGAGTTGTTTCTATAAATGCCATACGTAATACGTCGTAACTCCGGCAATCCCAATGTACTCGCGAGTGGATTTGGTGGGGACTAGTTATTAGTCCCCATATGGGAACTAAAGGAAGGTAATTAATAAAAAAGGGTGATTTAGTAAAATCTCATTGATTTCTTTCTCTCTCCATAATCTCAGTAACTACCAGCCGATTTTGAATTAATTGATTTGTTTGTCCAATTAATTAACCTCCACCTAATTAGCAATTAGTAACCTCCTACCTAATTAGCAATTTATTTCTCCTATTAATTAATTAACCATTAATCAACAAATTTGGAAGATACGCCAATGATCTACCGATCAACGAGTCATTAACGAGTCATTGTATTGTTGTTTAATGGTTTACTAGTTTATTGGTTTTGTTGGTTTATTGGTTTTCTGGTTTTCTGATTTTCTAATTTAATGGTTTACTAGTTTATTGGTTTACTATTTATTGTTTTACTGATTTATTGGTTTAATGGTTTATTGATTTACTAGTTTACTAGTTTACTAGTTTACTAGTTTATTGATTTTATGGTTTATTAGTTTACTATTTTTTAGTTTTCTAATTTAATGGTTTACTAGTTTAATGGTTTACTTTTTATTAGTTTACTGATTTACTGGCTTATTAATTTATTGGTTTATTGATTTTCTGGTTTATTAGTTTACTCATTTTCTTATTTTCTAATTTAATGGTTTATTGATTTATTGGTTTACTATTTATTAGTTTACTGGTTTATTGATTTAATGGTTTACTAGTTTATTAATTTACTAGTTTATTGATTTTCTGATTTATTGGTTTACTGATTTTCTAATCTAATAGTTTACGGTTTACCAATTTTCTAATCAAATAGTTTAGTGGTTTAATAGTTTAGGGTTAGGAGTAAACAATGCAGAATATAATTAAGTTTCCTCAGTAAACAAAAGCAACCAGTTTTTAGTTAGTAATCTTCTGGAAAGAGAAATAAAACAATGAGTTGGACGAAAGAAGTCTAAAAGGTGGCCGTATTTTTTAAATTTTAGTAATCAATTCTCTGTAACAAATTAATTATTTAAATTTTAAATTCCTCAAAAATAGTAATTATTTATGATGATGGGGTTAATAATGGGGCTACAATTAAGGGAGACATTAACTACCCACTTTTTTCAGTTTTGGTATAAGACTATATTATCTTTGAGCATTTTAAACCGTCAGATCCCAAAAATTTAAAATTAAGTTTGATCCAACGATCAAGAAGCTAGTCCCCATATGGGGATACCTCCTATAAAGTCCCCATAGAATCCAATTTTCAATGTACCCACGTGGATACAATTATCAAAAAAATTATCTAGTTGTTAGATAGGTGCTTTAATAAATTAATTTTCAGCTAAGATTCTTTTTTACTTTTTGCTCCTTCTCCCTTAGATATTATTTTTAATGTTCTTCTACACTCATTTTTGGGCAAATTACCTCCAAGGAAGATGTCTCTCGTCATTCACCATTGCAAAAAGGTTAGTCTTTATTTTTTGATGATAATACTTTTCGGTCTTTTATTTAAAAAATAAGTTATCGTCTCTATTATTATTCTCAGAAGTCAGATATATCATGATATCGACAATTGTTTATGAGGTAAAAATTACATACATTATATGAAATATAAATATAAATAACTCATGTCTCTCGCTCTGTCTTCCTTCTATCTCTTTCTGAAGAGTTTGGCTCGTATTAACATATAATTAAGAGTTAATCCTTCTTACAATTAACGGAAAAATATGTTAATCAATACAAGACTTAATTGTTGTAGCGCACTTTCGCAGGATCGCTATGACAAGGTAGTGCTACTGGTCGGTTTACGATCATGAACAGATCAGATACGTGAATGATGTTCCACGAATGGCCTCGCTGTGTTGAATCTGAGACCTACAGGGACTAAAACAAATTTTGTCCCTTCTGAGTGTGGATGTGTCTGGAAAAAATTACTTAATGATCACCTGCTTTCTACTCCCTTTTATAGGGAGGCCCAATCCTTGCCACCTAACCCCATAAGATGAGTAAGCATCACATTTTGCTTAATCATTTTTCCAAGTGTCATTACACTTGAAAAAAGGCTGCTGGGCTTTCTAATTGGGCTCAATAATGGGTGACCAACACCCAAGTCTAACATCTCCCACTCACACATTATTGACCATAATCAACAAAGTCTCAGATTTTTACTTAGCAAAGATTTTGTGCAACCAGCATACATCGAGTTTGGATAGCTAAGCTCAAGAGTACTCACAATGACCATATGAATTGTAGAATCTCGATATCCTCATTACGTATCGTATGCCTTATCCTGGCCTCATCTCATATCCCATTGTTATCACAAGTGATTTTAAATAATTTGTTCGTATTCACTATTGTACTACACATAATACAATAGGTGCACCAGAACAACGAATCTTAGGAATATGATCAATGAAAAACCTTCTCCTTTATAAGTATTTCTTCTATCATGATAATTCCTGCTTTTCTAGTCAGCCTTGCCAGGTCAAATTATGAATCATGATCTTCACATAGACTTTTCAAGCTAGCAGCACAAAATTATACTTTCGAAATATGTTAAGGATCATAAGGATAGTGTGTCCAAAAATCAAGTTTTTGAAATTGGTCTCACACCAGGGAAACAAAAATCACTCTATGATTTCCCATCCATTGGTCGACTAAGCAAACATGGTACTATCCACATCCTATGATGTTCATTTCTCCGAAAAAGAGCGCATGTGATACACAAATTAACATCATACTAGAATATCAGCCTGATGTTTTACTGAACAACGACTTTAATTTACATAAAACTGCTCCAGGCTATCAGGATAGATTAATGATAAATTCCACTTATTTTTTGTTACTCGGATTCACAAAAAAAATCCTATACAGCAACAAATGCTTGCATTCATAAATCTCGCACTTTAACAAGAACTTATCTTATAGTTAAGCAAGAGGACATCAATATTTTAGAACGGACACTAGATGTAATGATGTTCATAAAACTGCCTCAACTCAACAATGAATCAACTCGTTAACTCCTACTGAGGTAAACACCCATGTGAGTAGGCTACTTTTTTGGCTCACATGCATTAGTAAATGTTACTCAAAATAACATTCACATTTATATTACTGATATAGTATAAAATTCTGTTGAATAACAGATAATAGATACTATTTAAGCAAGAAACAACTTATTCGTAAATATTGGGACCTATCATATTTCTTAAAACATCATAAGGTACTACATAAGATCTGCGATCATATCTCATATAGATATGTGTTTCATGCTTACTTCTTCACATATAACAAGTAAATATAACATATATTTATTGGATCATCTAGGTTAACTTTGGATAAATGGTTGAAGACTCTCTTCAACCATTTCATTTATTCCACAATAGTTACAAAAATTACAAACTCAGTTCTTATAACTCATTAGGAGATAGACACAAGTCTATTCATAGCTACTCCATGAGATAGCTTCTCCTAATAGCAAATAAATATATCAAAATGTGAATATTCAAATATTCACATTTCATGCCAAATTGACATTAGCATAACCCATGATGCCAGGTCTTAACCTAAATGATTGTATTGCAATTACTTCCAAGTACTTTATAATTTTTTTATCAAAAGGCAATGTGCTATGTTTTGGATTACCATTATCCAAAACATTCGCTTAAAGGACATCCATCACATCCTTTAGCTTATGAGGACTATCTGGATACAAGTCTTTACTTTAGAAAATGACCTTTTAACTAATAGGGCACATAGAACTATTATTATCACATTTAAATCGTTAAACTTAAATGATTTCTCAAAATCTTAACTTCAAGTAGTAATGAATCTCTCTAATATCTTTAAATTTCAAAGTCGGTCATAAATCACACTTTGATCTTGTAAAGATATTTCAAGTCAATTCTGACTATTGTTCCGCACTCTCTTCCGAGAGGGTCTGCTCTTATCTTTATAAGTTTCCTGCTGTTTTTCTAGACGACAAGTCGTCTGCCTAGATAACCTGGCATATGCCAACAATGTCTGGCGTGCGCCAAGTTTAACGATTTAGAAGAGTTGGAGTACGCCAACTCTTTTGGCGTGAGAATTTTTACCTCGGATGGCCAAAGTTGGGGTACACCACCAATTTCTGGCGTGCGCCAACACAACAGTTTTCTAAGCAGAGTTGCACAAATGAGTAAGTAAGGTAAAATCGTCCCATAAGGACCGAGTTTAAAACTTCAACTAGGATTTGTAACCTGTCAAAGATCAATTTATGAAGTGGTTTGATGGAAACACTCGTTCTAAGTCGATTTACTAATCTACAAATTATGAACTTAGTTACTTGAAGGTTTGGTTTTCAAAATAGATTTTTAACAACTTAATAAGCACAAATGAGCTAGGTGAACTTAAAACCAACATAATCAACAAATTCAGAAGGTTTACTAAGTACATAACATGGTCCTAGTGTTTCGAAATCAACCAAACTACGCTCTCGTGCTAAAATGGCCTAAATTGCTTCTTTACCATGCTTAGAATGGTAAGATGTTCTCTCGACTCCAAAGACCAACTAAGCACAGCAAAGAACCAACTATATGCATCACTTTGAGGACAATAAATCACTGAGTAAGAGTATTAGCAACTCAAACCAGCAACTTATCTAACTAACCTTTCCATTTAAACTATCTCCTCTCGGTTTCAAGTTTAAACTAACTTCTAACCTTGGTGATCAAGCAAGTTTAGCATGGCATTAAGTTCATTAGTTTGACATGTTCATCATGTTTTTAACCCTCTTAACTGTGACAAAGTATTGGCTTTAAGCCACCAAACTCACAGATTAACTACTCACACATGCTTGCAAAGAACAATATACACATAAACATGAACATACTTAGCATTAATTAACTAAATGAAGAGTTTAAGTGAAGAAAGCTTTACAAGTTGAAGCTAGCTTTCTTCCTCACGTTCTTCACAGAAAGATGGCCCAAGTTCGTGCTGCACACCTCTCTCTCACACTCTCCAACTTGTCTATTCTACACTAATGTTCATTATTAACATAAAACAAAAGTCAAA
Organism: Hypericum perforatum; assembly: GCA_012979155.1. Taxonomy (NCBI): domain Eukaryota; kingdom Viridiplantae; phylum Streptophyta; class Magnoliopsida; order Malpighiales; family Hypericaceae; genus Hypericum; species Hypericum perforatum. Next base: position 140,118 of record SOPF01027846.1, read on the forward strand.
AGTAAAAACTAATATAAACTAACATAATATCCTAACAACTATCCACACCTACACCATAATGGTATGCCATAGTCACTAGAAGGCCAAGAAATCTTGAGTGCATGGCCCCCTCCAGTGTTTTCCACTCAAAGAGGCTTGTGGCAGCTCTGTCACTGTCTGGTCTAGCGTGCGCCAACTTTGCCTGGCATGCGCCAGATCCTCAGGTGCTTGCCAACTGTGCCTGGCGTGCACCAGGTCTTAGGAGTTCGGTCGTTTGCATCTGGTCGTTCTTGCTCGTGGTCGTTTGCTTCTGGTGCATTTTTGGTGTACGCCACCTTCTTCTAGCATGCACCAAGTCTTCAGCGTTGCTTTTCTTTGCCTTTGCGTCATTCCTCTTGTCCATGCATCCGCTCATCTAGCTCAGTCATCATCCATTTCCTCGACTTAGCTCCTAAAAACCATAAAACATAATGAAAAACAAAATACACAACTAAAAACATAAAATAAAGAAAACTAAGACAAAGATAACTAAAAATAAAATAAAACAACCTAAAAAAACTAAGAACAAACTAGAAAATGGACACAAGTAATGAGTGTTTTAAGCACTCATCACACACCCACACTTGAATCTTAGCTTGTCCCCAAGCAAGACTAAAATGCGGACAAGAACAAAACAAAAATCACAAACACACACACAAACACATAACAAGGTAAAGACTTGGCACTACTCGATCAAAACTTAACTTCCCTAAAAAACATCAACTAATATTAAAATCTCATCATAAACCTAGTTAGTTCATCAATTACAAAATACAAAGCACTACAAACTAGTAGACACCTCGATACTCTATTGTTTAAACAAGTGTTAACTCTATGTAAAAGACACTAGAAGGTTAAACTCTCGAGGATTGTAAAGTGTATCACTTATATAATGTGTATGGTCAACTTCCTATCACTCGCATACAGGTCAATATCTCAAAGCATCCTACGTCTACTCAGCGCTATCTAAAAGTTGCAATGGTTGTCAATGATCGGGGGGCTTTTTCATCGGGTTGTAATGGGGTTGAAGGTCAGGGTAAGGTAAAAATACATGGAAAGTGGCTAAACCACCCTATCCGAGGACTCAATACATGAACTAAGCAGTCACTCGTCTAATCTAAAACATCCTCACCAAGTATAATAAACGTACACTCCCCAATATCCCAATATACAAAGACCAAGAAGCTCTAGTTTTACCTAGACTTATGCTTATTCAACTTCACATTTTTTTCTTTTCTTTTTCACTTCTTTTCTCTTTTTTTTTCTTTTCACTTCTTTCTCTTTTTTTTGCTTTTACATTCAACTTACTATACAAACTGCACATGTCTAGGCTAACTTGGCTTCTCGACTGGTCATATACCATAAACTAATCCCAACTATATACCCCAAGTCGGTTTCAGATACCAACTACTCATAATATAAACATTCCAATAAGCGCAAACTATAAGTCCTTGAATCGGATGATCAACGGTAGGGATGATGATGGATAATAGGCACAATGTTGGCTTCCTCATCTAAGATCAATAAAAAGGCTCGGCTCAAATGGTTTTACGCAAATGGTAATAAAGGATTTTGGCTCTAAGACTCTAGGCTCAAATATCAAAGAATGTCCCATCTTCTCACAACTTCCACCAACCTAGACTACGATAAGTACTAGTAGGATGCCTCAATTAATTAACACTAGTGTGCACCTCATGAAAAATAGAGACTGGTATCTCTTTCATCGGCTTACGTCCTTACAAGGTTCACTCATAAACCCTCTAGTCTAGTCTACATAACGAAACCACTCGTTTAAACAACCAAGTATGAGGTTCCTACCAATTCCTAGGCTTTGTGCTTGAATTAAATTCCTAACTAAGAGTTTGATAAAATACTAACACAAGTTGAAAATTTTTGAGGGGGGTCAAATTTATGAAAATTTCATGCCAAGTGTTAACCTACACATCCTAGACAAACTAAACATCCTAAAAAGGAAGATTCCTAGAGGGAACCCTCCCCCACACTTGAATGACACATTGTCATCAAGGTGTCTAATACACGCAATCAAAAACACAAATATCACACAAAAATTAAAAACAAACATGGAAGTAAGCAATAATAAAGATAAGCAAACAAACGAACTCAACAAAAATCTAACACTTAAAAGGGCAAATCAATAAAGTAAAACAAAAATAAAAAGAATAAGGAAGTAGGAGCTCCCTGTCAATCCCATGATGGCGACTGTGGTGGAAAGGAAAATCCACTACCGAAGTTCTCGGCTTACTGTCGCATCCAAGCTGCATGCGCCCTCTGCTTGGCTCTGAATGTGCGCTACTCCTCCATCTCAGCTCTCTGCTTCTCCTCCATGTGAGGAGTCACTGATGTCAAATGCTGAAGCTGGACACCATATCCCTGAAGCTGGTCTCCGTAGCCTTGCAGCTGCAACTGCATCACAGAAAACTGATCATGAAGATCTACCTGAAGGGTGGAGACTGATGGCTAGTGCCAGTCTCATCATGATGCTCCTCCTCCGAGTCCTGCTCCTGAGGGATCTGTTCTTGTACTGATAGTGGAAGGCCCAATCTGGTAAGGGTAGCTAGGACCGCTTGGTATTCCTCCCATGGCTTGTACCGCACTATCTTCTTGCCATCTGGAGTCATTGTCCTCTTGATGAGCTTGCTGTAGTGGAGCTTGTCGATGTCGAGATCCACCAACTCCACGTATGTCCCTGTGTACTCTGAAAATCTTGTAGGAAAATGGTGACGTGCAATGCAAGAAATGATATGACCTAGGTATAGATGCAAAGCAGTCAACCACCATAGCATAAGTGTTAAACCTAATGTCGTGGCAGAGGCAGTCGATGGCATATAGCTGAGATATAAAAACCTTAGACTCTTCCCATTGACCAGAGAAGGACAGAGTCATATATCGGTGAAGGATTCCTAAGTATGGTTCTCTAATCAGCGCATTAGGTGCCCTTCCTGACTCGTATCTAGCAAAACCACTGATCTCATGCCAAGCTTGGTGAGCTAAACTAGTTGGTTCGAAATCTAAAGCTCCACCTCCACTCTTAAGCTCAAAAAGGTCAATGAATTTAGCTTCATTCATGCTAAACTCAGTATCAAATACTCGTGCACTAATGAACTCCTATTCGCCTCAATTTGCAACGTGCAGTAAAACTCCAATGCTAACTCCTATCTAGCCAATATTGTCCTATCCTTGAAGTATCCCCATCCCATCTTATCAAATGCCTCATCCAACTCATCAGCTACCCCTAAAATTCTCATCTCATTCCAATTAATTTTAAAATGTCCTACAGTAGTGAGTCAAGAATATCTTTGGTACCTCTCTCCCTCCAGTTTTTAAGGTTTCTTTTGCCCTTCTCAAAATGATTAGGCAAATATCAATCAGAATTTTTCTCGAAATTAACATTCTAACTAAATACATATATTTAGCATAAAACATATTTACAAAACTAACGCTAACCTTGCAAAATGCACAACTCTTTGTGCGAGTACCATGATAGACTACCTCTCCTAAAGACTCTTTGGGCTTTAAGCCTAGTCAAGTCACCCTGTAGTACCACAGTATTCACACTTGTGATGAGTCTCTCGTATGAACCAGGTCACTGCGTTCAATTCACTGCATGGGAAAGAAAATAATATAAACCCTATTAGTAAAAATAATAGAAATATATACTATTACTAATAAAAATAAACTTAAACATGCTGATTTAACATCGTCAGCTTCTCCATGTTTATGCATTATTCAACTTATTAACCAATTGCACTTCCGCAATTAGGTTAATATTGCCTCCCCCATGGTAGATTTTGCATCATTGGTCATTAACTCTAAAAACCTCTCCTTAGGTACTTTGTAAATCAAGTGCCCCAAAAGGGAACACTAATAATCTTGTAAGGTCCACTCCACTTAGATTTGAGCTTCCCAGGGAAGAGTTTAAATCTAGAGTTAAAAAGAAGAACATGTTGACCCTCTTTAAAATCTTTCCTGATAATATGGGCATCATGGCTCTTTTTTGTCTTTTTCTTATAGAGTCTTGAGCTTTCGAATGCAAGATCTCGAATTTCTTCCAACTCATAGAGTTGGAGAATTCTTCATTCTCCCACCTTTTTGTAATCGTAGTTCAGGGTCTTAATGGCCTAAAATGCATGATGCTCAAGTTCTACAAGAAGATAGCATGCCTTGCCATAAACAAGCCTATAGGGTGACATTCCTATTGGAGTTTTGAATGCCGTTCAATATGCCTATAAGGTATCATCGAGCTTGTTTGACCAATCTTTCCTAGCCGATCCTACTGTCTTTTCCAAAATCTTTTTGAGCTCTCGATTTGAAAGCTCAACCTGTCCACTTATTTGGGGATGATAAGGTGTTGCCACCTTGTAAGTTACCCCATATCTCCTTAACAAGACTTCAAATGGTTTATTGCAAAAGTGTGATCCACCATCACTGATTATTGCTCTTGCCATTCCAAATCTAGAGAAGAGTTTTTTAAGAAAAAGGATAACAACTCTAGCGTCATTTGTAGGTGACGCCAAAGCTTCTACCCATTTTGAAATGTAGTCAACTCCAACTAAGATATACTTGCCATACGATGTGGGAAAAGGACCTATAAAATCCAACCCCCATACATCAAAGAGCTTGACCTCTAAAATTCCAGATAATGGCATCTCATTTCTTTTGGAAATGTTGCCCATTCTTTGGCAGCGATCACATTGTTCCACATAAGTACGCGCGTCTCTAAATATGTACGGCCAATAGAATCCACACTCAAATACCCTTGCTACTGTCCTAGTCGCTCCATAATGACCTGAGTAAGTAGTGTTGTGACATTACTCTAAAATATTAGCTATTTCCCAATTAGTAATGCACCGTCAAAGCACCCCATCATTAGATCTCTTAAAAAGGTAAGGATCATCCCAAACAAATAATTTTGCATCCCTTAGGAATTTCTTCCTTTGAGGATAACTTAAGCCTGCTAGAATAATTTCTCCCACTAAAAAGTTTGCAAAATGTGCATACCAAGGGGCTTCGACTCTGCTTATCGTTATCAGAGTTTCATCAGGAAACTCTTCCTAGATCTTACCATCTTTCTCCATCCAGTCGCTGTTCTCTAACCAAGAGAGATGATATGCGACAACATTTTTAGCTCCTTTCTTGTCCTTAATGGATAAATCAAATTCTTGAAGTAACAGAATCTAGCGCATTAGGCGAGGTTTGGCATCTTGCTTTGAAAATAAATACTTCAAAGCTACATGATCTGTATAGACTATTACTTTTGAACCAAGCAAGTATGCTCAGAATTTGTCACAAGCATAGACAACTGCAAGTAGCTCTTTCTTAGTGGTTGTATAATTGAGTTGAGCCCCTGCCAATACTCTACTAGAATAGTAGATGACATGTAGCTTCCCCTCTTTCTTCTGTCCAAGCACACAACCCAAAGCTAGGTCACTCGCATCACACATCAACTCAAATGGAAGTTTCCAATCCGGCGATGAAATTATTGGAGCTGTTACTAAAGCTTTCTTTAAGGCATCAAATGCCTTCTGGCATTGCTCGTCAAAATTAAAAGACACGTCCTTCACTAACAAATTTGTAAGAGGCTTAGCAATTAGAGAGAAGTTCTTGATGAATCTTCTATAAAAGCCCGCATGACCCAAAAAGGCTCTAATTCCTTTAACTGTGGTCGGTGCAATCATCTTCTCTATCGCCTCTATTATAGCTCTATCTACTTCCATTCTAAATTAAGAAATCTTGTGCCCAAGAACTATTCTCTCGTCTACCATAAAATGGCATTTTTCCCAATTGAGCACAAGATTCTTTTCCTTACATCTTTCTAGTACCTTATCAAGATTTTCCAGACAATAATCAAATGAGTTTCCAAATACAGAGAAGTCATCCATGAAGATTTCCATAATCTTCTCATTCATCTCCCAAAAGATAGACTTCATACAACGTTGGAATGTTGCTGGGGCACAACTTAATCCAAAAGGCATTCTGCGATAAGCAAAGATACTGAAGGGACAAGTGAAAGATGTCTTCTCTTGATCTCTGGGGTATATTGCTATTTGGTTGTACCCTGAGTACCCATCCAAAAAGCAATAGTAAGAGTACCCTGCTATCCTTTCCAGCATTTGATCAATGAATGGCAGAGGGAAGTGATCCTTTTGTGTGGCATCATTCAATTTCCTGTAGTCAATACATACTCTCCAACCAGTCACAGTATATGTTGGAATGAGCTCGCCTTCATCATTTACTATAACTGTCATTCCCCCTTTTTTGGGAACACAATGAATTGGACTAACCTACTCACTATCCGAAATTGGGTAAATAATGCCTGCTTCAAAGAGCTCGATCACCTCCTTCTTCACAACCTCCTTCATGTTTGGATTAAGTCTCCTTTGTCGGTCTACCCTAGGCCTTGCTCCATCCTCCATGTGAATATGGTGCATCATAATTTCTGGACTTATCCCCTTGATGTCGGAGATTTTCCAAGCAATTACCTTGATTCTTTTGTTCACAATTGCTAATACCTTATCATCTTCATCCTTGGAGAGCTTATTTGAGATTATAATTGGTAACCTCCCTCCATCTATCAAAAATGCATACCTTAGATGCGATTGTAACTCTTTCAACTCCAAGGATGGAGCTTCACAATTGATGATGGAGTTCGATATTTCAAATGAATTTCTAATTCCTCAAGTAGACTTTTCTTGTCAACTTCTTCTTTTACTTTTTCCACAATTTCCTCCTTTTCTTCTTGTTGTCCTTTATCCTCAATTCTAGAGATATTTCCTTTGTAAAACTCGAGGATACATTCATCAATTACGTCAATTTTCATGCACATCCCCTCATCAAGAGGATGACGCATTACACTTGTCATGTTAAACTCAACCTTTTCATCTCCAATCCTGAGAACCAATTTTCCATTATGCACATCTACCAATGCATGTACTGTGTTAAGGAATGGTCTACCAAAAATTAATGGATAGTTCTTGTCCTCCGAAAAATCCAGAACCATAAAGTCAACTGGAAAGATGAACTTGTCAATCTTAACCAGGACATCCTCAACCACACCAAATAGTTTTTTTATTGTTTGGTCTGCCAACTGGAGTAACATAGAAGTTGGCTTTACATCACATAACCCTAATTTTCTAAATATCGATAAAGGCATCAAGTTGATACTTATGCCTAAATCACTTAAGTATTTTGGAAATTCAGTGTCACCTATAAAACTAGGAATAGTAAAACTCCCAGGATCTTGAAGCTTAGTAGGAAGGTTTGTTGAAATTAGAGAACTACAATCTACTGTAAGGGCGACTATCTCTTTATCTTCCCACTTTCTCTTCTTCGTCACAAGTTCCTTAAGGAACTTAGCATAGTGTGGAACTTGATCTAGCATCTCAAAGAAAGAGACACTAATCTGTACATCCTTCATTTTCTCCATAAAATGGAAAAATTTTTCATCCATTCCTGACTTTCTCTTTACCCTCTGAGGGTAAGGTAGAATAGGTATCATTAGTGGTGGCGGTACGTAGACTTCTTCTTCTTCTGCAATTTCCTTTTGCGGAATTTCCTTATTCACCACTTCTTCAACTTTATCTTGGTCGAGAATCTCAACGTTAATGTCCTTAGCCTTCTCTTTCACTGTTTGAGAGGCTAACTCTTTCCCACTTCTTAAAGCAATTGCATTAACGTGACCTCGAGGATTTTCTTCAGTAGAGTTTGGGAGCATCCCTGAAGCTCTTTGGGCATTTGCCTTTGCAATTTCCCCAAGTTGTATTTCCATGTTACGCATGGCAGTTGTTTGTCCCTTAAGGAATTGTTCCAAATTGTTTTGCCTCGCTTCTTGGCTTGCCAAGGCTTTCAGTATTTCGCTTTAGTTAGTGGATGATTCTCCAGTTTGCTGGATGAATTTCTCTACCTTGTCAAATCTTTCCTCTAGGGCCCCCATTCTTTCTCCTAAATATCCACGTGGTTGAAAACCAAGTGGTCCTTATTGTTGGGCTCGTAGAGGTAGTCCTTTATCAGGAACAATTACCATACTATCATCATTGCTCCTATCTTTCCATGAAAAGTTTGGATGATTCCTCCATCTAGGATTGTAAGTTGAGGAATATGGATTGTTCCCCATTCTGTTTCCTACTTGTCCTTGACCACTAACGAAATTGACTATCTTAGTTTGTTGGTTCATCAAAGCACATTGACTCAACTCATGGCCAGTGTTGCCACAAGCTTCACAATTTGTGTGGTTGGTGACTGCATCAACTTTGTTTAAAGATAAATCTCGCAACTGTTTTGCCATTAAATCTAATTGAACTTGAACTGATGATGAAGCATCAAGTTCAATCATCCTTCTCTTATCGCTTCGCTCAGTTAGTTCCCTCAACTCTCTGACAGGTTGTTTCTTCCTTTCATTTGCGATTATCCTATTCGTAACAGCCAATTCTTCCTGAATATGGTAAGCTTCGTCTCTTTCTTTCCTTAGAAAATTCCCATTGGAGGCAGCATTTACAGTCCCCATTGTCATAGGTGAAAGGCTAAAATAAAAAGTTTTGAGTAAAGACTCCTTAGATAAACCATGATGAGGGCAACTCCTTTGCAATTCCTTAAATCTCTCCCACGTTTCACTAAACGAGTCACCTTTTAATTGTTTGAAATTGGTTATCTCCTTAACAAGCTTGCTCTTTGAATATGGGAAATACTTATCCAGAAAAGCATTTGCCAGTTCTGCCCACGTTGTGATTGGAGAACCTTTAAGTTGCTTGTACCACAATTTAGCCTTGTCCCTAAGCGTGTATGGAAACATTCGTATCTTAACAGTATCATCAGATACTCCAGGATACTTAAAGTTATCAGCTAATTCCATAAAATTTCCTAGATGGTCATTTGCGTCCTCGTTAGATAGTCCATAGAACTGACTCGATGCTTAGAGCATATGAATCACTGCCAGCTTAATTTTGAAATGATTAACTTCAATAGCTGGCTGCTGAATTCCAGTTATTGCCCCTTCATATGTTGGTCTTCCATGGTCCATCAACGATTTTCGAGGTGCTTGAGCTTCAACTCCTTGTCCTTCTTGTCTTTGATCCATCTTGACTTTCTCTCTTTTTCCCTTATGCAATGAACTTTCTAGTCGAGTAATGTCTTCTTCAAATTCTAACAGAAATTTTTTTGTTGACCTAGTTAAGGGCATGCACGTAATTTTCCTCACAAGTAACTTGTTTTACAAGTACTATAAAATTTAAAATTAATTTTTTTTGGATTTTGTTTTTTTATTTAAAAATATATTATTATATTATATTATATTATATTATGAAAATAAAAATTTACTAATCCAAGTTCGTTCACCGAATCGAGCATTTAAACTAGATCCCTGGCAACGGCGCCAATTTGTTCTGCACTCTCTTCCGAGAGGGTCTGCTCTTATCCTTATAAGTTTCCTGCTATTTTTCTAGACGACAGGTCGTCTGCCTAGATAACCTGGCGTACGCCAATAATGTCTGGTGTACGCCAAGTTTAACAATTTAGAAGAGTTGGAGTACACCAACTCTTCTAGCGTGAGAATTTTTGCCTCGGATGGCCAAAGTTGGCGTATGCCACCAATTTTTGGCGTGCGCTAACATAGCAGTTTTTTAAGTAGAGTTGCACAAATGAGTAAGTAAGATAAAATCGATGGAAACACTCGTTCTAAGTCGGTTTACTAATCTACAAATTATGAACTTAGTTACTTGAAGATTTGGTTTTCAAAACAGATGTTTAACAACTTAATAAGCACAAATGAGCTAGGTGAACTTAAAACCAACATAATCAACAAATTCAGAAGGTTTACTAAGTACATAACATGGTCCTAGTGTTTCGAAATCAACCAAACTACACTCTCGTGCTAGAATGGCCTAAATTGCTTCTTTACCATGCTTAGAATGGTAAGATGTTCTCTCAACCCCAAAGACTAACTAAGCATAGCAAAGAACCAACTATATGCATCATTTTAAGGACAATAAATCACTGAGTAAGTGTATTAGCAACTCAAACCAGGAAGTTATCTAACTAACCTTTCCATTTAAACTATCTCCTCTCGGTTTCAAGTTTAAACTGACTTCTAACCTTGGTGATCAAGCAAGTTTAGCATGGCATTAAGTTCGTTAGTTTGACATGTTCATCATGTTTTTAACCCTCTTAACCGTGACAAAGTATTGGCTTCAAGCCATCAAACTCATAGATTAACTACTCACACATGCTTGTAAAGAACAATATACACTTAAACATGAACATACTTAGCATTAATTAACTAAATGGAGAGTTTAAGTGAAGAAAGCTTTACAAGTTGAAGCTAGCTTTCTTCCTTACGTTCTTCACAGAAAGATGGCCCAAGTTTGTGCTGCACACCTATCTCTCACACTCTCCAACTTGTCTATTCTACTCTAATGTTCATTATTAACATAAAACAAAAGTCAAAAGTAAAAACTAATATAAACTAACATAATATCCTAACAACTATCCACACCTACACCATAATGGTCTGCCATAGTCACTAGAAGGCCAAGAAATCCCGAGTGCATGGCCCCCTCTAGTGTTTTCCACTCAAAGAGGCAAGTGGCAGCTCTATCACTATCTGGTCTGGCGTGCACCAAATCTACCTGGCATGCGCCAGATCCTCAGGTGCTCGCCAACTGTGCTTGGCACGCGCCAGGTCTTAGGTGCTCGGTCGTTCACGTCTGATCGTTCTTGCTCGTGGTCGTTTGCTTCTGGTGCATTTCTGGCGTGCGCCAGGTCTTCAGCATTGCTCTTCTTTGCCTTCGCGTCATTCCTCTCATCCATGCATCTGCTCATCTAGCTCGGTCATCATCCATTTCCTTGACTTAGCTCCTAAAAAACTATAAAACATAATGAAAAACAAAATACACAACTAAAAACATAAAATAAAGAAAACTAAGACAAAGATAACTAAAACTAAAATAAAACAACCTAAAAAAACTAAGAACGAACTAGAAAATGGACACAAGTAATGAGTGTTTTAAGCACTCATCACACCCCCACACTTGAATCTTAGCTTGTCCCCAAGCAAGATTAATGTGGACAAGAACAAGTAATGAGTGTTTTAAGCACTCATCAACTATGCATATTTCATTTACATATAAGGACAAACCTTTTTAAAGCATTTAGTGTTATTGTCACAGTACTCATTAATCAAAGCAAAAAATATACGACATTTTTATATTATGAGGATACTTCACAAACACTATGTTTGGTATCTCAATTTATGGATGCAACTCTCTTGTCAAACCATATTAATTTCTTCATTCAATTCTCCACTGAGAAATGTAGTCTTTACATCCATTTGATATAGCTATAGATCAGGTAAGTCATTATAGCCAAAATTAACCCAACAATCAGAAATCTCACAATTATTGAGAATAACTCCTTATAGCCAACTATTTTATGTTATGTGATACCACTGAAAGTGAAGCAAGACTATTTATACTTAATCTTGAGAATTCATTAATTCTCAAAATGTGCCCATATAGACAGGTCAACATCAAACTAGTTCTTAAACAAAGTTTGGTCTTTCAATCTATTCATCCATTGCATTAACTAATTCATCCTAATTGAGAACTAACACAGCATCGAGAATCATCTTATGTTCATTCTCATTTTATAGGATTTGCTAAAAGAAGTATCACTTGTATCTTTACACAAGAGAACATTTCTCACACTTTCAACCTTTAGTCGTTGGCATGAAAAAACTTATTCTTTTAGCTTTATGAATTTCCAATTTTGATAAATATCTCACATACCCATCATAACTAGAATTCATATCCTATAGAAGTTTTATTCGAAAATCCCATTGAAGTTTAGAATCCTACTTCTACTAAGCCATAGATCTCACACACTCCCACTAAGATGAAGATCATTGGGATCATGAACTTTCGGATCAACTAGAGGTGGTTAATCACTATTTTTCTCCTCCATAAAATCCTCTCACTCGGAAAGAGTGATCTAGATGATCTTAATTTATCAGTTTCATACAAGGTGGGTCATAAATCACCTATGTTAATTTTGAAAAAACTTATTTTTTAAAAATATTATATGGTACAAATGATATCACTTTTCCATTTGATTGTTCACTTTTGAACATGTATCAAGTTATTTGATACTTGTAAGCATTTCATAAAGACATTCTTTGTAAGATACTCACACAAATGGATGCAAGATGATTTACTCTCACAGTCTTGACCACATACTTCAGAACGAATTTAATGCAATTGACGAATAAATTCAGTTATTTTGTAAATAAATCTCATAACTATTTTTCAATTCTAGAAGCATTCAAATGTAGATAAATTTGATCTCTACCAAATTACCTTTTAGTCCTACCTTAAGTGGACAATCATGTGTTCTTGACTAATATAGTCCATTCTAGAATAACAATACTTGACATCATCTTCAGACATTAAATTATGATCGCAAAAAAATAATTACAATGTAAATTACATAGATTAACATTCCAAATGAGAATCTATTTACTAATAACTATCATAAATTAAGACTTATCTAGAATTCTACTCACAATGTTATACTCAACTATCTAACAGAAACTAAGAGCCTTTTAAACTTGAACGAACATGAAATTCTTTAAACTTCACGAAGTATATAGCACGTCATGTAGAAGTAGAATTTATAGACACAATCTATTTGTATCATTTTCTTCCACTTCTGCTAGTGTATATTAACATGATAAGCCATAATGTTATCAACATACATTTGAGCCATTCATATGATCAAAACTTGTAGGCATGAAACAATTATTATGCTTAACATTTAAGCATATAACCAGTCTTAGCTAGTTTGTTGATTGCATTAAAATATCTTACATAAAGATATTATCGTTAAGCAATCAACTTATAAATTAAGCACATCCTCATATTAGACTACAATCATAATCATAGTCTGTAGAACCTAATGTTCTATTAGCACATAGCTATTGACATAGCTTAAAGAAAATTATGAAAGATACATTGTATGTAAGGAATTATGTCAATAATATAAAATAATTTACTATACATTATAACTCTGAATGATTAAAGTCCTTGATTATCTCAGATTTGAAGTAGGTCACGTGTATGTTTCCCCTCACCCTCCAAGAGTTAATTTCAAACCCTAATCATTCTAAGTTCTTTGATAGTAAATACAAGTGGATCTTTCTCATGGTAATAATCATATTATTATATAAACACTTTATTTAGCCAAGATAACATATATTTGCATGATAAATAACCATGAAAAAATACACAAAGTTCTAAACACACATATTTTAAGAACTTTTCAACAAGACATCACAAAAGTTTAAATGATTTATGCAAAATTAGGAGGATCTAAAGAGTACATGACTTGAATTGGCATGGTTCCTATGATCCAAATGCATAAGGATAAGAGAATTCACAATTATATTCCCAAATTGAAAAGTGATGTGCACATCATCAACTTAGCAATTTAATTTAAGCATTGAAAGGAAATTTTTACAAAAAGTCACTTTATGCTTAATTATCCAAGTAGACATTACAAAACACCTTTAAACATGCAATGTCCAAAAATTGAAAATTTTCATAATTTTCTCATCTTCGTCAACACTAGAAGATGCTGTAACATTTTTGTGCCAATACTCTTCTACAGTCATTACCTTCAGCTCAGACACACGCTTTTGTATCCTTTTGTGAACAAAAGTTAAGTTTACTTCCATTAACTTCATGCAATTTTTATATTCCTATAACTAGATACGGCACATTAATATCTAGCCACTTGTATTGCGTCTGATCACAACCATGCTAACCATAAAGCACTCAAGAATTTTCTCAAAAAGATATTATCGTAAACTTGCAACACAGTGCAGAAGTCTTAGGATAAATACTCATACTTTTCCCAAACTAGATCAAAAAATCTTATTTTTTTGATCAAACACGATGATGTCTTATACCAATAATTTGTTCACAATTGAGCTATAATACGTAATCAATAAGTCATGTTATTTCAAATATTTTTATCGGTACACATACCTCAAAAAATATTTTTTCAGACTTATTCGAAAAATAGGTTTGTCAAAATTATCATAATAATTTTCCAAACCAACCTTGATTAAAAGATTAACTAAAAATCATTTATGTAATTGAATAAAATCTAATTTTATTCAATAAGACTCATATGATTTTGAAGTCCATATGACTCAAAATAAAACCCAATTAAAAAATACTAATATTTTTTAATTTTAAATGACTTATGTTTAATTATAAATAATTTAGTCAATTTAATCTCCAAAATTAAATAAAAAATTTAATTTTGAAGAATCCATAAATATATTTTAAAACAAATCTAAAATATATTCAAGTTCTTAAAATTATAAAATAACTTTAAAAACATAATTTTGGAATTAATCTAAAATTTTCAAAATTTTAATTAATAAAAATAGATTTTATTCAACCAAAATACCAAAAATCCATCCAAAAACAAATTTTGACTCAAAGTCAAAATTAACCAAAATCGCCTTAATCGAACCATTAAACTAGTCCAATTTATCTGGTTTAATTAGAATTCGACCTGGGGTATAAATAATTTGTGAAAAATCACGAAATTATGATTATACCCCTCTCATTTCTTCTCCCCCTTCTCTCTCTCTTGCTCTCTCTCTCTCTTTCCTTGCGAAGAAAAAGAACACCGCCGGCCAACCACCATGATCATGCACTCACGACGGCGAGTCAGTGGCTAAAACTGGGGGATCAACTCCCCTTCGCATCCCGAACACAAACATACCAACCACTTTGCTCGTCGTGCTGCCGTGCATCCTATTAGGCCCTCCTGATGTCTTCGAATTTGAAGTCAACAAAAATGCAACTCTGGCGACTAAAATCGAAGAAACCACAATGGCACGTCATCTACAAGTCGTCAGAGACTCGATTCTGACTTGACTCAAGTCATGAAATGGTCAGAATTGGCTGGATTGTTGAGATTGAGAATTGGGGAAAAATCACAATTTTAGGGTTTTTGGGATGGGTTTTTGGTAAATTATAGTTTAATCCCTAATAATTTCATGCGTTTGCAGCACGAGAACTAGCCCATTAGCCACGAAGAACAAAATTTTAATTCAGTACCAAGGCTTTTGTGCATGCATGAAAAAGGACAATTCTCTTTCATGCGTGAAAAACAAATTTCAATTTAGCCCCTCGGTTATAAATTTAATTATAATTAAGGGCAACAGAATGCAATTTACACCAAAATTGACATTAAACATGATTTCGGGATCAAATAATCACAATTAAATTTGATTCCAAACATCATACAATGACCAAAACAATACCTAAACTCGCTCTGATACCAATTGAAGGGTTTTGCTCGTAATTAACATATAATTATGAGTTAATCCTCTTACAATTAATGTACAAATTTGTTAATAAATACAAGGCTTACTTGTTGTAGCGCACTTTCGCAAGACCGCTGTGATAAGGTAGTGCTACTGGTCGGTTCATGATCACGAACAGATCAGATACATGAATGATTTTCCACGAATGGTCTTGCTGTGTAAAATGTGAGACCTACAAGGACTAAAATAAATTTTGTTCCTTCTGAGTATGGATATGTCAAGCGAAAATTACTTAATGATCACCTATTTTCTACTCTCTTTTATAGGGAGGCCCAATCCTTGCCACCTAACCCCATAAGATGAGTAAGCATCCCATTTTGCTTAATCAATTTTTCAAGTGTCATTACACTTGAAAAATGACACTTGAAAAAGGCTGCTGGGTTTTCAAATTGGGGTCAATAATGGGTGACCAATACCCAAGTCCAACACTTTCATTCTACATTGCACTCTGCTGCCATGTTTCTTAAAGGAAAACAAGGAGCACCTATTTTTACGAAATCTTTCTCCTTTTGGAAAATCCTAATTGGAAAAGTCAAACTGCACCTGTTTTGGGTGAGATTGTAACGGAGTTTGATTAATGGGGTCTTACCAAGCTTTTGCAGGACAAAAAATTTTACAAAATAATATTTGTAAGAACATGAAAGTTTAAAATTTTGGCTATTATGGTGCCGAAAGAATTTTTGAGACTCCAAAAGTGAACTTTAAACGACCCTCCGAAACATTCTTTATGTACTTTTCGCTACTGTTATATAGATATTGTGGAGAAAATGTAACAGAGATGTTAAGGACGATCTCTTGATGGCTTGAAGGCTCGTCTCAAGGTCGGTGCCCAACAAAAACAAATGTCATCGAACGATCACCACAATCTAAACGAAGCTAAGCTTCCCTAACCAGGCTCCAATGCCCAGCCAACTAAGCGCTAATGCTTGACTTAAGAAAAAGATACAAATAGAAGCCTTGAGCTTGATATAACATTTGTGTGGTTGATGTTGAATGTCCCTGATGCCTTCCTCAAACGGCCTTTATATAGGCTAAAGACTCTGTCTCCTCCTTGCACTTAGACTCTGCCTCCTTCTTGCACTGAGACTCTGTCTCCTCCTTGCACTCAGACTTCTCCAATGCCTGTCTTCAAGGATGCTTATCCTTATCCTGAGCTAGAACCGCCCTTATCACCTAATTCACCGGACTTATCCCTTCCTGTGGATTCGGAGTCTAATTTTATTGCCCCTAACCGTACACGGTCTCATAGTCCTCCTATCACCTCGCCTAGCTCTTCGTGCCTTCTTGATGCAAGTAGGCTCTTTGCACCTCCTTAAGGCAAAGTAAGCCTTTCATACCCTTTTAAGGCTCTTCACCCCCTTCCAAGGTGAAAGCACCTATTTTGGGTGAAATAAGCTCTTAACGGCTCCCTTGAGCGAGGTGAGCTCCCAACACCCCCTCTAGGTGAAGTAAGTCTTTAACACCTTCCTTGAGTGAAAACACCCATTTTGGATAAACTAAGCACTTAACGCCTCTTTTAGGTGAGTTAAGCTCTTAACACTTCTTTCAGGCAAGGTGAATTCTCAACCCCTCTTCTGGGCAAAGTAAGCTCCAATGTCTCTCTAAGGCCGGGCACACCCTTAACACCTCTCTTAGGTGAAGTAAGCCTTCGTCACCTCCCCTAGGCAAGGCATGCTCTTAACACTTCCCTTAGGCAAGGCAAGCCATTTTCACCCCCTTAAGTGAGGTAAACCTTTAACAACTCCCTTGGGTGAGGTCGACCTCTAACACTTCTCTTAGGCAAGGCAAGCCATTTTCACTTCCTTAAGTGAGGTAAGCCTTTAATACCTCCTTTGGATGAGGTAAGCTTTGATACTTCCCTTAAGCAAGGTAGGCCTTTGACACCCTCTTTAGGCAAGGTAGGCCTTTGACACCCTCCTTAGGCAAGTTAGGCCTTTAACACCTTCCTTAGGCAAGATAGGCCTTTAACACCCTCCTTAGGCAAGATAGGCCTTTGACACCCTCCTTAGGCAAGGTAGACCTTTGAAACCTCCCTTAGGTGAGGCAAGAGAGGTCTAAATGAACTCCCTCTTATGGAAGGCAAAATATCCATATTAGTCACTCTTGGAAGGCAAAGCACTTTGGGAAGTCACTTTTCTCTTACCAAAAGTCACGCATGAAAACCCCTTGCAAGGGACAAAAATATTCTTTTTAATCATTCTTGGGAGGCAAAGCGCTTAAAGAAGTCACTCTCCCCCTCCTTGAAGCCATATGCATGAGAACCTCCTTGCAAAGGGATAAAATATCCATTTTGGTCACTTAGGGGAGACAAAGTGCTTATGGAAGTCACTTCCCCCTTTTCCACAAGTCATGCGCATAACCTCCCACAAGGAGATAAAATATCTTTTTGATCACTAAAGAGAGACAAAGCACTTATGGAAGTCACCTCCTTTAATCACATGCATTTGTATTTTTTTTCCCTTCCTCCACTCACATGCATTTGTCCTTTTTTCCTTCCTTTAGTCACATGCATTTGTCCTTTTTTTCTTTCTTTAGTCACACCAATGAGACCCCCCATTACAAGAAGGCAAAGTATCCACTTTGGTCACTCAAGGAGGGAAAAGCTCTTCATGAAGTCACTTGCACCTTTCATTAAGTCACATGCACATGTCCCCTTTTGGAAGGTAAAGTTTTACTTTAGTCACCTTAGGGAGGTAATGTACTTCATGAAGTCACTTGCACCTTCTTTTAAGTCACCTTAAGAAGGCAAAATTTCTCCTTTAGTACCTTCCACAAGGACAAGTGATTCAAGAAGTACCAAAAGTGGTCCCTCTCAAAAGGTATAATATCATAACACTACCGTGAGAAGGCAAATTATATTAATGCTCCAACAATAGCGATAATGAGATATATTAAATATACTAATAGGATTTTCATACGAAAATAGGGATCCTAATTAGCAAACTTTAATGATAATCATGTTCTCGTTTCAACCATGAAATGAAAATCACATGCACGGTGTAATGCCATATGATTTGACCGACTGGCTCCACTGTACCAACACGGGTCTTTTCACCGTGCTTTGTACTCACTCGCACGTACCCTGGAAAACTTCCCAGGAGGTCACCCATCCTGAACCTACCCTCGGCCAAACGCGTTTAACCTTGAAGTTTTTTCAGGATGTGTGCCCGAAAAGAAGGTACACCTTGTTAGTATGGATAGTAACAATCAAATTACTTAAGTCTTTCACACAGTACATATTCGGGATATCACATACGGAGAAACACTAATTACCAATCAAGATGATTGTAAAATCGGTCGGATCAAAAACGTTGTTTATTAGGAGAAAGCCGTGTATTTTATTACGCTAGAACACACTACAAGCCAAATGTGTATTTTAATACCGATAAAGTAGGTCGGTGATGGCTGACCCGCTATTTCTAATTTAAATCCAGCAATCATTTCGTAACGCATCTCACAACCTTGGCCAACCACAGTTGACCATCCCCTCAACAATTGAGACACAATCATATTCTAACATCCATTCGTATTGATTATTCTTAGCCCACATAAACGACCAATTAAGCAATTCAATGAAAAATAAAGAAACGACAAAAATAAAAGAGCCACCAAGCAATCTGTTAAATTTAATTGAGATTTAGGAAGATCAAATCATTAGAAATAAAAGAAGAGATAAAGAAGATGCAGAGCAGTATTATGGGAGGAGAAGAGAAAATATTCATTTTTATTTTTTCTGTACAAGTTGAGAAAAATGAGTGTGTGTGTGTGTTACAACATTCTGCTATTTATGCTAATTTTGTCTTGTTGCTAAGAACATTTCAAGACAGTAATCTCCAGAGTGATCCTCTATATAACAGAATGGTAAAAGCCAACTAATAGGGTGAGGAATAATCAGTCAATGAGGGAATTAGTGAGGGAAGTAGTGAGGGAATTCCTCTCTTTCTTTTATCCACGTGGGAAAACTACTACCCCTTTCCGTTGATGATGTGAGCTCTATATTAGCTAGGCCAAGTGGGCTTATTCTTCGTTTTTTTCCTCTTTTCTTTCTGGGTAAAAAAAATTGGCATAATTTGACTAAGCAAAATATGTTTCTTCACGCTCCAACAAGTTGGAATATGGATATCACACAATTCTGACTCGGACAACAGAAACTTGTGTCTTGTCTCGGACAAAGGTTCGAAGAATAAATCTACAATTTGCAACTCCGTTGGGACATGAAAAAACCTCATCAATCTAGATGGCGCTCACTCCCGCATCACATGACAATCAATCTCAATGTATTTCATAATGTTTATGAAACACCGAATTCTCGCCAACATGAATCGTATTCTTGTTGTAAAAAAAGATCAAACTAAAGTTGTGCTGATCAATATTGAGATCAGTCATGAGGTATTGTAGCCATTGAATTTCTCGTGAGAGTAGAGAAAGAGCGCAATATTCAACTTTGAATGATGAACAAAACACTATTGTCTACTTCTTAGAGCACTAAGAAACCAAGCATTTTCTAAAGAATACTGCAAATCCAATGACTCAGCATCAAGAATCAGAGTATTTACTATAATCACAATCATAATATGACTTGAGTAGGAAAAACTCTTACATACCAGCTTATGAATGACAGAGCAAGAGACATTAGTGGAAGAGTTAAAAAGATTGGGAATAGAAGAAAATAGACCAACAATGGGGATGATAGCGAACCTAATGGTAGAACCCTCACTACAAATATTGCTTGGGGAAAGAAAACTAAGGGATGTTATCATCAACCCGATACGTCGTTGAGTTGAAAAGGGAGAAATAACTTAGGACTTTCATATTGGGGTAGATACATATCTATATTTTCCAAATAGGTTCTACGTTCCAGCTGCAAAAGAGTTAAAGAACCTAGTGTTTGATGATGCTCATAATGATGGCTACACTTGTCATTCGGGAGAAAATAAAATGTACCAAGATCTCAAACAAGAATTTTGGTGGTCTAGGATAAAGAAAAAAATAGCTAATTATGTAGCGAGTTATATGGTTTGTCAACTTGTTAAAGCAGAACATCAATGACCAGCTAGAACATTACAACCACTAGATATTCTAGAATGAAAATGGGAGAAGATCACTATGGACTTTGTAACCGGTCTTCCACGAAGTTTACATGGAAAAGATGTTATATGGGTGGTAGTAGACCAATTAACTAAAGGCGCTCATTTCTTGACGTACAAAATAGGTATGTCTATGTAACATGTGGCAAAACTTTACTTGAGAGAAGTGGTACATTTGCATGGAATTCCAATGAGTAGCACCTCTGATAGGGACACTCGATTCATGTCTAAGTTCTAGAAAAGTCTTTAGGGATCAATGAAAAAAAATTATAATTTAGTATAGCCTTCCACCCAATCAAATAGACAATCAGAAAACAATAAAAGATATGTTATGGGCATGTGTGCTAGACTTTAGAGGTAATTAGGAGAGTCAGCTTCCTTGGGTGGAATTTGCATATAATAGCAGTTTTCAGATAAGTATAGGGATGGCTCTATATGAAGCATTGTATGGAAGAAAATGTCAATAACCAATTATTTGGAACGAGGTAGGCAAAAGGAGAATTTTGGGACAAGAAATGCTTGAAGAATTGATTAACAAGGTACCCATAATTTGGGGTAGAATTTATAAAGCATAGGATCGAAAAAAAAAATTTATAGATCATCATAAAAGGGAACTAGAATTTGAGTGGGTGATCATGTGTTCTTGAAAGTATCGCCCAATAGAAGATTTGGGATAAAAGGAAGCTTAGTCCCCGATATGATAAACTCTATGATATCATAGAGCATGTTGAAAAATTGGTATACCACTTAGCCTTACCTTCCAGTTTGGCCAGGATCCATAATTTTTTCCATGTGTCCATGTTGCGTAAATATGTCATAAGGGAGGGCCAAGTGGTTCATGAGATTTTGACAGTATTGAAACTTGATGCTAGTTACGAGGAGGTCCCATTGAAGATAATCGATATGAAAGTACAACAATTGAGAAGGAGAGCCATCAAATATGTAAAAGTACAGATAGTACAGTGGAGTAACCATACTAAGAGAGAAATGACCTTGAAGCTAGAGATTGAGATGAAGGATAAATATCCTATTTTATTCGATCTAACAAGTAAGTATATTTAATTAAGTTTGAAGATAAACTTCTTTTAAGGGGGAAGAATGTGAGAATCAAGAAACCAAAAATAGGAATATAAAATTTGTAAGAGAGTATATGGTAATATGCCCAAGGAGCTAATAGAATTTTGTCAACCCTAATATTAAAACCCTAAAATTGTGCCTATAAAAAGAGATAGGAAAAAACCCTAATTTGAACAAAATGCTAGAGATATATTGTAAGAACTTGAAAGCTACGGGTTCGAGAATACACGAGTGAAAAAAGTAGAATACCACGAGGTTATAGGTGAGTCAATTTCTATCTTTCACTAGTTGCGGATTTTATTGTCAGGATATGCATGTCCTTGAAGTCTGGCTTAACTTTTGTTTTCTTGACTATCTAATCCATTCGTATGATGTCGATTGCATATGATAGAGATCGACGATGTTCAGATAATTCCTAAATGCAAAAACCATCGCATGAATTGAATATAATAAGATATAGTGATTACTACAATACATAGAATTACGCATGAAAAAATAGTTTGCAGAATCGGACATAATATTTTAATCAACCCTTTTGTTTTAATCTCATAATAGTTGTACGATACTGTATGCTTATTTACATTAATTAACTATGAATGAATAAAGAATTCATGCGGGAGCTAATTAAGTCATATTGGCTATTAGCTTAACAGAATACTTGACGATTTCCTATTCTATGGTTTGGTCATCTTGTTTCCATCATCATAATTTTGGTCTGGCCGAGATGTTGCTTGCTTGATTATTCTTTGTCCATTGATAATTTTGGGATCGTATTTAATGTGTATTCTGTTGTAAATGATCTTTGTAAATGATCAGTTCATATATGACTTATGTGTGGTACTGTGCAATTGTTTGTACGCTGGCTATGCGATCTAGATTCTGCCTGTTCTGTTTGGTTTATCGCAGTGTTACTGTGCCCGTAAAGTATTTTGTGTCTTCATACTCTATGCAAGCAAGGAAGATATATGTGCCCTATGGTAGGACTATCTTTTTTGTTTATGTATTTTTAACATGAAGATAGGTCTTTTGTGTACCCATAGGTTAAGCCCGATTTGTCGTACTCCAAAGTTTATCAGTGATCTGTATTCTGAATAATGAGTCTCTAATTTTTATTTAATAAGATAAGCTATTTATTCGTATGTGATTTGAGTATTTGTATTTGATTCTGGCTTATGGGGTTACATAAACTCACCAAAATACATAATTTGTCTCAGATACGACAATGGCTGATTGGGTTGAAAGACTAGAGCAACGACATGCATTCATTTTAAATTTGCTAGCATTTATTTTGTGCACGGTTTTGTTAATACTTATTTTGGTTGACTAGTAGAGTTCATTAAAAGGCTACACTTTATTTTTGTAATAAGATGTCTAGCGGAGATACTTAATCTGCAACAATTGTCATGCTTTTGTTTTTAGGGTGTGACAATACGTGTATAGTACTATCCTTTGTGCAACTTTTAATCTAAGAAAGTATTTAAACGTGCCAAGATTTTTTAACTTTAAAGAGTTGCTAAAATAATATTTTACTATGTTAGAAAACTCCTTATCAATCCCAACAATAATAATATCATCAATGTAGACCAAGATAATGATAAATGTGTTACCTCAGCACTTGGTGAACAATAAATAGTCAAACTTGGATTAGAGAAAACCATGAAGCAAAAATGTAGATATAAATTTAGCAAAATGTTGATGACTGACCTCTTTTAACCCATAAAGAGAATTTTTGAAATGACAAACTTTGCCAATGGAGAAAAGGTATTGAAGAAGTCTACACCATATGTTTGAGTGTACCATTTAGTAATAAGTCTGGCTTTGTGGCATTCAATAAAACTATCATGACTGTATTTTTCTTTGTAGACCTACTTGTAACCAATGGTTTTCTTATCCTTTGGAAGATGAACTAGCTCCCAATTACTATTCTTGTTTAGAGCATTAAGCTTATGTAATGAGAGAGTAAAACTAAATTAAAAGATATATAAGTGGAAGACTGATAGAAACTGATCTATTGGATAAAGATGAAGAACTAAAAAGACTAATGAAAGCTAGAGCGGAAGAGGTGCCATTAAAATAAACAGATAAATAAGCTAAAGCTTTGTGATCTCGAGATGGTCGTGTGAAAATGAAGAGAATAGGAGAAGGTAGAGGTAGAGGAGTAAGTGTATGATAGAGGGGGAAGGGGAGGGTGATGGAGATGGTGTTGGTGGTCTAGGAGATGGTAGGGGATGATGAGTGTCAAAAACACTCATTATTCGTGTCCTTTTAGTAGACTGTTCTTAGTGTTTTAGGTTGATTTAGTTGCATTTTAGTTGTCGTAGTATTAGTTTTTGTTCATTGTGTATTTATGTTGAGTTTATTGTTTTTCATTGTGTTTACTTGTTTTTAGGAGCTATTTGAGGTGAAGTGAAGGACGATTGAGCTAGACGTGCAGACGCATGGATGAGAGGGAAGTTGCAAAGGCAAAAAGTGCAAAGCACGGATACATGGCGCATACTAGGCGACATGGCGCACGCCAAGTAGCCATTACTAAAACAACCATTCACTTAGACGACCAGATGCATTCGAAGATGGAAATTGCGAGACTTGGCGCACGCCAAGTGGAGCTGGCGTATGCTAGACCAGTCAGGCAGAACAAAAATAAATCTAAGTATTGGACAAATAAAAGGCAAAAAGAGTCAATGGCGGTTTAAGTCTTCTGAGAGGATGGGAAGTGGATTGGAATGACTCTTTTAGATAGTTTGTAGTAGATATTTTAGTTAGGTTAAGTAAATTAGATATTTTGTAAACTATTCCATTAGTAAGTTAGTATTTAGAGTACTTTTCTTTCTAACTGTAAAAAGTGTGTAACAATAGACTTTAGACAGGGAGAGAGACTCTCTCCCCATGCCATGTACGTGGGATTGAAGGGAAGATAGCTTCTTGAACACAAATAAGCTTTCTTACCTTTAACCCTTTACTTATATTATTTATATTAAGTATGTTTGAGTAGTTAAATGTGAGTTTGGTGCCTTGTTACCTTGCCTGTAGCCACGGAATGGGTGTGTATGTTGAGTATGTGTTCTTATTAACATGCATAATACATTGCTTAGACTTCTTTGGCCACCAAGTCTTCGTAGCAAGTCAAAATTTGAGACCCGAAAGAGAATAGGATTGGTGGAAAGGTTAGTTTGATGATGAATACTCTTGCTAGGAGAGAAATCTTCTTGGTGACCTACTGATTGTCCTTTGAGTGGAGCATACAGTTGGTGCTTTGCTTAGTTTAGTTGGTTGATTGGTTCGAAAGAACATATCTAACCTTCTAAGATTAGTTAAGTAGTAATTTAGGCTCTTCTTGCATGAAAGTTGGGATGAGTTATCTTAGATTCACTCGGACCACATTACATACACTTAAAAACCCCTGATTCTGTTGGTTATGTTGCTGGTTTAGGTACCTTGCTCATTTTAGTATACTAAGTTGTTATTTGTAATTAGTTAGTAAACTAGCAAACCTTTAGCTTAGTAAAAGTTGTGACATTTAGGTTTGTTATCTAGACTTAGATCACTTGTGTAATCAACCAAACATCATAATCTGATCTTAGACAAGTTTGTAAACCATAGAGTACCCTAGAACCTTAGTCTCTAAGGGACGATATTTCCTGACTTACTCTATATTGCTTCTGTTGATAACCTGGCGCATGCCACCCTTAGTTGACGTATGCTAGTGCTGCTATAACTGATAAATAGGCACATGCCACCCTTAGTTGGCGCGTACTAGTAACGCTAAAATGAGAAAATTAGTGCACGCCACCCTTAGTTGGTGCACGCCAGACAGACCAAAAAACGTAGCACAAACACATTGAATTGATAGTGATCAATTGGCACCATTGCCGGGGACTGAGCTATAAATGCTCACTTTGGTTTACGAACTTGGATTAGTATATTTTTATTTTTCTTTTATAGTTTTATTTTAGTTTTGGTAGTTAAGATGGATTCCTTTGGTCGCCATTGGTACAAAGGAATGGGAAGTTTATTTTTAGAAGATGAAGTTGAGGATATATGTAAATGGGTGGAAGCAAATCAAAGAAAACCCAATCTAAACAAAGCTCCACTTTGGACTTGCGAATGGTGGGGGTGGTTAGGACATAACAAAAATCAATCTAAAGATTATTGGTTCGATACCCCCATGGAGCCTCCTTAGATAATGAAACTTTTGCGCTTAACAATGAGGGGCAACATGACACCATTAGTATTCAAACATGTAGTGGCAATTCTTATTACTCATTAGAAGCAAGGATGGATAAGATGATGGAAAATGTTGAAGTTAAGCTCAAAGAATTTGAGGAGTTGTCTGCCATAACTCAAACTTTTGAGAGAAGGCAAGCTCACTCAAATGATATTTGCTTCAATGCATATGCAAAATATGCTATCTCATCTAAACCATCTGAGCTAATCCATCATTTATGGGAAGACAATGAAGTGCAAGTAGAGGATGGCAATATGTAAATGGACTTGGAAGTTGAGGAACGGTCATACATTCCTCAATTATCATACATCTATCCATTGCCATTCGTAGAAGCTATATCTAATTTAGAGAATAAGGCCTATTTTTTAGATTTTGAAACAGAGGATTGGTACCAAGAAACTCCTATGAGCTTATTTATTCATACCAATGCACTTCCAACAGAGAATGAAAAGAGTGAGGAGATGGAGGAAGAGAAAGAAGAGATTGAGTTTTTAAAGAGCACAATAATGGAGGTTGACGAACCTATGACTAGTGCTCCTTTCCTTATGCATAACTCTAGCTCAACCAAGAATTTGGTGAATATTGAAGGTTTGGAGCAAAAAGAAGAAGTCATACCTATGGAAGAGTCTAGTGTCATCCACCCGCTCTTGGTTGGGACTGGTTAGTTTTGGGTGAGGATAAAACACCTTTCAATCTCGCGATAAACATGAGTGCTATTGACTCTTTAGTTGATTGGCACATGTCTGCATTTTTACGATTGATGGGGGATAAAAAGTTACTCTTATATGATTGTTGTGCTCAACAATTTACATTGTTGAGTGCCTAGGAGTAGGAATTTTGAACATGAAGGTGACTGTAGCAATAATAGCATTAACTCGTAAGATGTGCGTACCATGCTACTATATCACGACCCTATTAGGCTTAAAGCTAAAAAGGTTGCACGCAGAGATAGTTCGTCATGGTATGCCATTCGTGAGTTATTTGAATTGCGAGCGTCGAAGTTCCACCTTTGACCCATGCAGATGGAGCGTATGGTTTTCAAGCTTTCCAGGAACACAGCGTACATAAAAGCCAAAAAAAATTAGATTAGCATGTTTTATTTTTTATATTAGATATATTAGTTTGAGTATTTTTAGTTTAAGTGTGTAGTTTTTGATTTTCGTACATAGTTGGTGCATGTCGTAGTAGTTGGCATACGCCGGGTACGCGAAAACAAGATATTTGGCATACGCTAGGTGACTTGGCGTATGCCAGGTTCAGGGAGAATTGATTTTAAAACTCTCGGGCAAGCATCGACCTTCACAAAAAAAATAACATCCATTCCTCCTTTCCACCCATAATCGAAAATTTGACAAACCCAACGTTACCTAACCTTCCCACCATCATAAATAACACCCAAAACGTGATATACAATGGCGGATGCTGCAGATTTGAGACGGGGATGCCATGAGGACCAAAGAAAATATGTGAGAAACCCTACGCTCTTACCACTAGCTTCTCCACTTCTGGATTTTCGTGACCGCTACGATGCTCCCTTTGCAATCTTTCACGATTGGGAGAGAGAGGTATCAAAAGTTCTCTCACCTTACTATGCTTAGTCATTTCGAGATTGATTGGAATGGCATGAAGACTTTAGGGGTTAATAGGAGTTTGCGGTTAGCTATTAGAAAGTTGGGTTGGGACTACTTTGCGAACAAGAGAATTTTGGCTAGGCAGGAGCTGGTCTTAGAGTTTTACAGCATATTGTAAGTTGTGATGAATAATGCTTCATTCACTGCACGTATCTTTGATACCAATTTGAGTATGGATGGAGACACATTCAACAGACTCTTCCGGCTTAAGTCTAGAGTAGGAGCTTTAGACTTCATACCCGCTAGTCAGGCCCATCAAGCATGGTAAGAGATTATGGGTTTTGAGAGTTACAAATCGGGGAGGGCACCTAATGCACTAATTAGAGAACCACATTTAGGCATCCTCCATTATAGCTCTACGCCATAGACTGCCTACGCCATGACATACGTTTTAGCACATTTGCTATGGTAATTGATTGCTTTGCACGTTCTATTAGTGATAAGGAACCTAGATATCTGTACTTACGTCATATTGTTTCTCGCATTGCACATTACCATTTTCCTGAGCAGTTTACAGAGTTTCAAGGAACAGCTATAGAACCAGTACTGCTCGACATTGAGAAGCTCCACTTGAGCAAGCTGATCAAGAGGACATTAATTGATGATGGTAGGGAGATTGTCGAGTACAAGTCCTGGGAGGAGAGACAGGTAGTCCAAATATGCCTTGGGGCACCAGTGCAGATGCTAGCACAGAGAGAGGAGGAACAAGAACAATAGGCCCCGGCTCATCACGATGAAGCAGGGTTGAGTCATCGGGTGCCTAATTTGTAGGTAAAGATGTAGTTTTTACATGACCAGTTTGCTGCTTTGTAGGTACAGATATGTGGTCACAGAGAGCAACTTCATGGTTATGGCATGCAACTACAAAACTATGCAGTTAGCAACACAGCTAGATGGGACCGCTAGTATGAGTACAATACTCGCATGGAGGCTGAGCTTAGAGCTCAGAGAGAGGAGTAGAGAGCATTCTACGTCAACCAGAGAGCTCACTAGGCACACCAGCAAGAGCATTACGAGCAGCAGCGAGCATATGCTAAATGGATTCGCAAATGGGCGAAGAACTTTAGTAGCGACATTAGTTTCCCACCACTACCTCCTCCTCAACAATAGTGACATGGAGCTCCTTTTCCCCTAACTTTGTTATTTTACTTTATTTGTTTTCTTAGTTTGTTTATTTTCATGTATTTTGACTCTATTTTTGATTTTGTGTGTTTGTAACTCATTTAATGATTGTGTTATGTTACTACAAGGTGATCCTATTAGGCTTAAAGCCGAAAAGGTCACAAGAAGGTAGTTTACATGACACGTCATTAGCGAGTTAATGTGTTGCATGTTTGTTTGTATGTGTGTTTCCAGATTAGTTTTTCATATCTTTATTGACTTGGTACGGAAGTGTTCCCATTTTGAGCTCTTCAAGTTTCAATCCCCGATGCTTCTTAACGTACTAGGTCATCGAGATAAAACTGTCTCACCTTTGTTTTTATTTTTTGTGATTAGGTATTTATTAGTATCTTAGACACCTTGAGGATAATATGTCATTCAAGTGTGGGGGAGGGTTCCTTCTGGGAATCTTCCTTTTAGGTTGTTTTGTATGTTGGCATATTAGGTTATTTTTTTAGGTTTAGACTTGGCATGAATTTTTCAAAAATTTGATCCCCCTAAAAAAATTTCAACTTGTGTTAGAATTTTATCATTTTTTTAGTTAGGAATTTAATTCGAGCACAAAGCCTAGGAATTGGTAGAAATCTCGCACTATGTTGTTTAGATTAGTGGTTTCACTATGTAGACTAGACTAGAGGGTTGATAAGTGAACCTTGTGAGTATTTGAGCCAAAGGAAGAGACATCCGTCTCTATATTTTTCATGAGGTGCATACTAAAGTCAGTTGATCGAGGTATCCTACTAGTACTTATTGTAGTCTAGGTTGCGTGGAAGTTAGTAAAAAGATGGGGGCATTCTTTGATATTGAGCCTAAAGCCTTAGAGACAAAATCCCTTACATATTCATTGTTTTAACCATTTGAGTCTAGCCTTTTCCTTGATCTTAGATTAGGAAGCTAACTATAAACTGTATTATCCATCTTCTCTACCTTTGATCATCTGATTCGAGGACTTATAGCTTTGCATGTATATTGGGTTTAATTGGTAGCTTTGGCTTGGTTTGGTTTATGTTCATTGGGATGTTGTAGTATGGCTGTATTAGAAGTCGAGTTTTTGCATAGAACGTGCTAAGTATGTATAGTTTGTTGAAGTTTGTGAATGTATGTTATATATGTTGTTATAAAAAAAATAAAGACAAAATAAGAAAGAAAAAGAAGCAAAAAGAATGTGTATTTGAATAAGGCATGCTTTCTAGTAAAGACTCGTGCTTCTTGGTCTTAGGACATTGGGTTATTGGGGGAGTGTATTTATGTTATCTTTTGTGAGGATGTTTAGATTAAACGAGTTATTAGTTACATTTGTGACATGTCCTTGGATTGACTGGTTTAGCCACTATCCACATATTTTACCTTACCTGTACCTTTGACCCTATTACAACCCAAGGAAAAGACCCCCCGATCATTAACAACCATTGCGATTTTTAGATAACGCTGAGTAGGATGTTGGATGCTTTGAGTATATTAACTTGTATGCAAGTGATAGGAAGTTGACTACATTGATCATATGAGTGAAACACTTATCTATCCTTGTGAGGTCAACCTTCTAGTGTCTTTTACATAAAGTTAACACTTGCTTAAACAATTGAGTGCTGAGGTGCCAACTAGTTCGTTGTGCTTTGTATTATGGATTGATGAACTAATTTAGATTATGTTTTCATTATGATGCAAGTTGATATTTTTGAGGGAAGTTAAGTGTTGATCCATTCATGCCATGTCTTTACCTTGTTTTGTATTAGTTTGTTCTACTTTGATTTTCTCTTAGGTTGTCCACATTTTCAGTTTTGCTTGGGGACAAGCAATAATTCAAGTGTGGGGGTGTAATGAGTGTCAAAATCACTCATTATTTGTGTCCTTTTAGTAGATTGTTCTTAGAGTTTTAGGTTGATTTAGTTGCATTTTAGTTGTCGTAGTGTTAGTTTCGTTCATTGTGTGTTTATGTTGAGTTTATTGTTTTTCATTGCGTTCGCTTGTTTTTAGGAGCTATTTGAGGTGAAATGGAGGATGATTGAGCTAGACACACGAATGCATGGACAAGAGGGAAATTGCAAAGGCAAAAAGTGCAAAGCACGGATGGATGGCGCACGTCGGGTGACAAGCACAAACAAAGTAGCTATTACTCAGCTGACCATTCACTCATACGACAAGATGCACTTGAAGATGGAAATTGCAAAGACCTGGCACACGCCAAGTGGAGCTGGCGTACGTCAGACCAGTTAGGCAGAACAAAAATAAATCTGAATGTTGGACAAACAAAAGGCAAAAAGAGTCAATGACGGTTTAAGTCTCCTGAGAGGATGAGAAGTGGATTGGAATGACTCTTTTAGATATTTTGTAGTAGATATTGTAGTTAGGTTATGTAGATTAGATATTTTGTAAACTATTCCATTAGTAAGTTAGTATTTAGACTACTTTTCTTTCTAAGTGTAAAAAGTGTGTAACAATAGACTTTAGACAGGGGGAGAGACTCTTTCCCCTTGCCATGTACGTAGGATTGAAGGGAAGATAGCATCTTGAACACAAATAAGCTTTCTTACCTTTAACCCTTTACTTATGTTATTTATAGTAAGTATGTTTGAGTAGTTAAATGCGAGTTTGGTGCCTTGCTACCTTGCATATAGCCATGGAATGGGTGTGTATGTTGTGTATGTGTTCTTATTAACGTGCATAATACATTGCTTAGACTTGCTAGGCCACCAAGCCTTCGTAGCTAGTAAAAACATGAGACTGAAAGGAGATAGGATTGATGGAAAGGTTAGTTTGATGATGAGTACTCTTGCTAGGAGAGAAATCTTCTTGGTGACCTACTGATTGTTCTTTGAGTGGAGCATACAGTTGTTGCTTAGCTTAGTTTAGTTGGTTGGTGGGGTCGAAAGAACATGTATAACCTTCTAAGCTTAGTTAAGTAGCAATTTAGGCTCTTCTTGCACGAAAGTGGGGATGAGTTGCCTAAGATTCACTCGGACCACATCACATACACTTGAAACCCCCTGTTTTTGTTGGTTATGTTGTTGGTTTAGGTACCTTGCTCATTTTAGTATCCTAAGTTATTATTTATAGTTAGTTAGTAAACTAGCAAACCTTTAGCTTAGTAAAAGTTGTGACATTTAGGTTTGTTATCTAGACTTAGATCACTTATGTAATCAACCAAACATCATAATCTAATCTTAGACAAGTTTGTAAACCATAGAGTAGCCTAGAACCTCAGTCTCTGTGGGACAATATTTTCTGACTTACTCTGTATTGCTTCTGCTGATAACCTAGTGCATGTCACCCTTAGTTGGCATACGCTAGTGCTGTTGTAACTGATAAATAGGTGCACGCTACCCTTAGTTGGTGCACGCCAGTGACGCTGAAACAAGAAAATTGGAGCACACCACCTTTAGTTGACGCACGCCAGACAGACCCAAAACGTAGCACAAACACATCAAATCTATAGTGATCAGGGGATCATCATATATTCTAGTGATAGGTGAGGTTATGGATAGAACTAAATATGTAGGATGATATGGTTCAAATACACTTGATTCATATGTATACTTGTGAAAGAAAATATCTCAAGAGAAAATAGTTTGATGAAGTAACAAATTATACAACTTATAACCTTCATTGTTGAGAGAATAACCAAAAAATAAGTAAGTTTGACTATAAATATCAAATTTGGTGTGACCAAGAAGAGTGGAAGATGCATAATAAAGCAACCAAAAATATGAATGTGATAAACTTTAGGAAGTTTGTCAAGCAAGAGGTCAAATGGAGTTTTTCTTATAGTAGGATAGTGATTGATTAATAGACATCATGCAAGACACAATCACTCTAAAGGGAGATGAGATTAGAGTATATGCATATGAAGTTTCATGAATGATGTCTTAGTTCTTATAAAACTTAGACATGATGTACTATTGACCCTGATCTATCCTAATGACCTTAACCATGGAACTAAACTATTGTGAC
This sequence comes from Hypericum perforatum, assembly GCA_012979155.1. Taxonomy (NCBI): domain Eukaryota; kingdom Viridiplantae; phylum Streptophyta; class Magnoliopsida; order Malpighiales; family Hypericaceae; genus Hypericum; species Hypericum perforatum. The sequence continues at coordinate 172,674 of SOPF01027846.1, forward strand.
ACAAGAGCACAAAAATCTTGAAGAGACCTGAAGTCTCACACTTAAAATACAACAAGTAAATCTATATAAATTAAGAGAAATTATTAACTATAATGAGTAAATACTGAAAACCATTGTACAAAGGTATGTGTCTCAAATGGCAATGGTAAATATCTAAGTCATTATGGATAAGCTACAAGGAGTTCACAGTTGATGGATTGCTATGGCTGAGAGATCGCTCATCTACATTGACCACGTATTTCTTCTTTCTCTGGACCATCTCTCCTGAATGGAAACTGGGGGCGCTGGTGTTGGGGATCATTTCAAAGACACCTGCGGCGGACTTTTAGGCTTATATGTATGCAACTTGGGCATCAACACATTTAATAGCTGAGTTATCTATGTTGATTGATGGGATAATCCATGCAATCTACCAATTGTTCTCATACTAAATGGATATTAAAACAAACATATATCATCTATGAAATAAATGGAGATGGAAGAAGTCCTAAGCAATTGACTAATAAAAATTCGATTAAAGGAAAAAATTGGAACATGTAGGACATTAGACAAAAAAAATTGACTAGCTAAGTGGTCAGTTCTCATATAAGTGGCTTGTGCTTTTAATCCATTTTGCATACCAATGTATGTATTATACAGTGGTGAATAAGAATGAAAGGATTCAAGTGAGTAATAAATATGGTATATCGCTCTCGAATACTTTATCCACTATGTATATGATAAAAAAGAGCAAGTAAAAGAGGATAAGAAGAATATTTCAGCCCTATTAGTTGCAAACACACTAGCATGATGTAAACTCGGAGAAATCTCTGGGTTGAAACTCGTAGGATAAGATCATAAAGAGCTAGATATAACAAGAGAGTCTTATCAAAGAAGTTCAAGTTTACTCGTATACTGATCTAAGAGATAGTTTATCTGCTAAAGTACTAAAGCCATTAAAACTAGCATTTATTGCTAATTTGGTATGTCGAGAAGAATTTTTATATTGAAAAGGTTTATGCTCTCTCCCTTTAAAGTTAGGGGAAGCCATACTTCTTATAATACTTGTCCATAATGTGTCCCGTGCAATTATAGTAAATGCATTGTGGCCTCTTATACTCACTTTTTTAATTGGTCTATGGCTTGTGAGAACCACTACCACCAGTTGCCAAAGCAGTAGAATCTGGCCTAAGAATTATAGAGGTGGAGCCAGAGTTGTTTTCATTGAAGCATAATGAGTAGGAGCCAGATTTCAAATTGTGTTGTTACAAGATTCATAAATGGATTAGTCAGCTGCAATTTATATTGCAGAGTAAGGAACATAACTCTGCTTAGATTTGGGAGAGGATCAAAAAATAAAATCAGAGATATAATTTCATTATAGAATCAGAGTTTGAGCCACTATTGGATCCATAAATGTAATGATCCAACTCAAAATAATGTGATTGCATTTAATCTAGTTGTAGAAGTTGGGATCTCTTTGTATTGGTTTGATGATAGAGCCATCTATAAATTGAAACTTATTCTTACAAGTCAAAGATATTTACATAGCTCTACTTTATGGCTAATAATTAGATACAGAGCCATCGAGTAGAGGAAGAATAAGTACCAATAAGAGACTCTAGCTCGGATGAAGATAGAATGGATTAGAGTTATCTACTAACCCAACGAACTCAGCTTCATAAGATAGAGACTAAGGAGACAAAGTTGTGTTTGGACTAGCATCCATCATCATGAACTAACTGGTGGAAGAGCAAAGCTCTCATACCATGTTAAATTTAATTGAGATTCAGAAAAATCAAATCACGGAAATAAAAGAAGGGACGAAAAAGATGTAGAGCTGTGTTTTGGGAAGAGAAGAGAAAATTCTCATTTCCTATTTTCTCTAAACAAATTGAGAAAAAATTAGTGAGTATTTGTGACAACCAATATCTACTATTTAAGCTAAATTTGTCTTGCTGCTGATAACATTCAACAAAGTAATCGAGATGGTGATCCTCTGTATAACAGGACAGTGAAAGTTAACCAATAGGATCAGAAGAATAATCAACCAAGAAGACAATTAGTGAGGAAATTCTTCTCTTTCTTCTTTTCACATGGAAAAATTACTCTCTTTTCGTTCTTGATGTTAGTTCTCTTTAGGCTAAGTAGGCCATTTATGCATTTTCTTCCTTTTTTTTAAAAAAAACCAGCACAATTTTGATAAGCAAAAATTATTTCTTCACAATCCAATAGACATTTCTTATTAGCTAAACAATACTTGCCAAGAAAACTAACAAAAATTAAAAATCAACTTTTTATATTGTATGATAATTGCGTAAAATTTACAAAAGATATAGATATGATAAACAATAAAACTGTAGATTTATTTTTCAAAAGGCTAGAAGGAAGAACGAACGGCACCTTCTAATTCCATAACTTACTAGTCTTAAAATCCCATGCCATTCATTAATTTTTACAGGTACTTCGTTGTATAAAAATTTAATCACTACAAAATTGAATATAAGCTACAAACTAGCCCCCATAAATATCAAATAACATGTAACAGTAAATACTGTACAAAAATACGCTACAGAGAAAAGGACTTTCCATGTATAATTAACCATTAACAATATGTTATAGCAGAAAATTAATTTGCAGATTTTTCAACCTGTTTGAGTAAAAAATATATAAATAATTGCTCAAATATTGGATTGGAATGATTTCAAAAGTTACATAACGATAAGAGAAAAACCTACAATTTTGTAGTTTATCACTTATCCAAATTCAGTATGGAATGATTTCATAATGAGTTTGGAAGTTTTTGGTAGCTTAGCTTTTTGTACATGAGGCCGAGAAGAATTTAGGTTTTTCTATATTGAATGTCTTAGGGATTTTGTATCGACCTAGGGTTGTTTTTTCTATATAATGACAGGCGGCATAGACAATAGACACCCACCAAATCTGGTCTAGATATTTTCTCTTTGTTTTCCCCATAATTCTTCCATATTTGCTTGTTCGTTTGAATTGCTCTTGGGGAAATAACTTTGGATCTATCTTTACATCATTTTTTATATTCTAACATATTTTTTGCAAAACTTATTTTGGCAAGCTAAGTGAGACTAGTACATCTTAGAAGAGTGATTATTTTTTCTAGAACTACGAGATTACCTATTTAGTTTTGAATCCTTCCTCTAAAGAAACCAAAATTGATCAAGAGTTGTGCTAAAAAAGGACAACCACCCACGTATGTGACCTTTGAAGAGTATTTTTGACCCTTTTTAGGTCGAATCTAAAGAAACTCAAAGCACAAAATTTGGAAAACGGTCTTTTCTCTTTCTTTGGATACAAGAACACTAAAATAAAAGTTTATAGCAAAAAGTTAAGGTGGGAATATTATATGTTGGTCAATCTGTAAGTTGACATCCAACTAGATTTGTCAATTTTGAAGAGAGTTTACAGCCTAGGATGAATCTTGAGAAACTTAAATCATAAAAATTATAGATATATCTCTCAGCTTTCTAGGAATAGCATACCAAGATCATTTCAATCAGATCTTCAATAAAAAAAGGAAAATAATGAAGGTTGGTCAATCTGTGAAGTGAGATGTCTTTGAAGAACATGAGGGAAAGTACAGTTGGTCGATACCACGGTCATTGATAAGGAAGTGTCATCCATGGCCGATATTATGGCTATTGAATTTGCAATGCCTATACTCGAGGAGAAGGAAGAGTCATTCACTCCCAACATGAGTCTCATCGATAAATAAGACAATCTTAAGTATTGTACTAAATACAAAAGAGATTCTCGGACTTCCATCATCTTTCAAGATCTTTAGATCTTCTTTTGCTAGGGGAATTTTTGGGCTTCCACCAAGTCATATGTTACTAAAATTTGTGTTACACTTGCCAATTTATGCCCTAGATCAACATAAAGATACGAGGAAAGTTTACTTTCATAATAACAATAGGAATCTATCTTAATTGAAGGGCATGAAGAGCATTGTAACGTTGTGATCAATACTCCTACATTGGCCAAAATCATTCTAACTGAGGAGTATATTGATCTTACATCTAGTAAGGAACAAGATAATCTTAGCTACATATATATGAAGTTAATTTTTTGTATGTTCAAAGATAGATACACATTAATACTTTTCCTAGCGTCAAAACATTGAAGTGTGTGGGGCATTATCATAGTAAAAAATGAGTTCATGAATTTTTTTGACCAACTTGAGTAAACAATTCATAACTAAATACTCAAACATTGGATTAAGGTGATTTTAAAAGCTACAAGGAGATAAGAGATAAATATAAAATTTTGTAGTTTATCACTGATCCAAATTCGACACGGAAAGAGGCCATAATTAGCTTGAAAATTTTGGGCAGTTTAGGTTTCATATTTTAGGCTGGGAAGAATTTGGTTTTCTTGTATTGAACACCTAGGGTTTGTATCAACATAGAGCTATTTTTTTATATAATGATAGGCGGCATAGATAATGGATACCCACCACACAAGTCTCTTATCAATCCTTGGCTTTATCTTTAACTCGTAGGCTCAGCATTAGAGTCTGGTTAGTAGGCTGGGTAGTAGAGCCTGGTTAGACAACTGAACAATAGAGCTGGCTTTGTTTAGTTTGATGGGCTAATGGAGATTAGTTTTGTAGAGTAATGATAGTAATGGTGTGGTGAGATATATTTTTTATCGTTTATGTTTTTCTCTTGTTCTACACTCTTTATTTTTAGGATAAATTACATCTAGCACTCTCTAGTTTGGTTCATTTAACGCTGGCCCCTATCATTCTCAAATCAATTAAAAAACTCCTCAATTTGGCAAATTTATACCATTCAACTCTTTATGCCAAAATCGGAGTATTTCTTCGATGAGGAGGCACAGGAAATGACACATATACCCATAGCCTAAATAACACTCTCTCTCTCCTCTTCCTCCTTCCTCTTTCCTCTTCTTCCTTCCTCCTTCCTCTTCCTCCTCCTCCTCCCTCCTCCCTACTCCTCCTCCACCTTCCTCCTCCTTCTCTTCCTCCCTCCTCCTCCTCCCTCTCCTCCTCCGCCCTCCTTTCCTCCTTCACCTTCATCCTCCTCCTTCTCTTCCTCCCTCCTCCTCCCCCCTCTTCTCCTCCACCCTTCTTTTCTCCTCCTAGGAGAAGTAGGAGGAGGAGGAGGAGGCATGAAGAGAAGGAGAAAGAGGAGGAAGAAAGAAGAGGAGAGAGAGTGTTATTTAGGCCTAGGGTATATGTGTCATTTCCCGTGCCTCCTCATCGGAGAAATACTTCAATTCTTGCATGAGGGGCTAAATGGTATAAATTTGCCAAACTGAGGGTTTTTTTTAATTGATTTGCAATTGACAAGGAAGCCAGTGTTAAATACTCCAAATTAGAGGGGGCTAAATGTAATTTACCCTTATTTCTAATAAAGTTCTTGTTCTTATACTAATTTTTTTTCTTATCTACCAAGTCTGGTCCAAATATCTTCTCTGCATTTTTTCCACAGTTCTTCAGTAGGACTTATTTTGGCAAGACTAATTTTGGCACGCTCAGTAGGACTAGCGCGTCTGAGATAAGTGATTATGTTTTCTTAAACACGAGATTACCTATTTGGTTTTGAGTCCTTCATGTAAAGAGACCAAAATTGATCAATAGTTATGCTGAAAAAGGACGTTCAGCTAGGGATGTGAACTTTGAAGAGCATTTTCGGCCTTTTAGGAAAAATCTAAAGAAACTCAAATCACAAAATTTGGAGAACAGTATTTTCTCTTTCTTTGAATACTAAGAATGCTGAAATTTGAATTTATACTAGAAAATTAAGGTCAGAATACTATATGTTGGTCAATCTATAAGTTGTCATCCGGCCAGATCTGTCAATTTTGAAGAGTGTTTATGGTATTTTCTCCCCAAATCCTGAGAAACTTAAGTCATAAAAATTATAGATATGTCTATCAACTTTCCAAGAATATCAAGATCACTTCAATCAGATCGTTAATAAATAAGGTACGGCCATATAATAAAGGTTGGTCAATCTGTGAAGTAAGATATTTTTGAAGAGCATAAAAAAAGTATTGTTGGCTGATACCACGGTTATTGAGAAGAAAGTGTCATCCATGGCCAATATTACGGCCATTGAATTTGCGATGCCTATATTCGAGTAGAAGGAAGAGTCATTCCCGATGTAAGTCTGATCGGCATCTAAGACAATCTTGAGTGTTGTACTAACTACAAAAGGGATTCTTAGACCTCCTTTTTCAAGATCTTTGTGATGTAGGGACATCCAAGACATCCAAGGCTGATCAACTTCCATCCAATCAAAAATGATGTCAATAGAAGAACGACTCAGGATCAATTCGTTATTTGGAGTTTATTTCGAATTGATTAGCATTGGGAGACATTCATGCGTATTACTTAGTTGCACTTTACCTTTCTAGAATCTCAAAAGGTTTAAGCTCATTTAGTTATGTCATTTGACGTTCTCCAATTAAGTAGATTCATTTTATTTGCTTTCAAAGTTCATGTAATGTGACTCTTGGACAAATCGGCTTAATGACCAACCAAGCTCACATAGTCTTTAAATATGTGAACCGAATGTAATTATTATCATCTAAAAAATGGAGTGAATTGAGTTTATCTCTGAATTTCCCGTGGTGTAATTGTTAAGCATGGATTTGCTTTGTTTTATGCATGGATTTGCACAGTTGGTGCGTGGAATCACATTGATGTATGTGGACTCGTACATTGGCTACAAATTGCCCCAGCTGGCCGTTTGATTTATCAAACACCCTTAGATCACACAACGGAAGTTGTTCCTGAATTCAGGGGCCTAGCCAGAAAATTTGGTGAGTGGGGACAATTTAAGAAAATGTTTAAATTTTTGTAAAGTTTGGTTTACGTTTTAGGTTGATTAATTTTTTAATGGGGTCAATTTCTAATTTTAATGGGAACGTATTAAAAATATACCAAATTATCAAAGGAAAAAAAACTTAAGTGGGGGCAATTGCCCCCACACCCCACCACCTCCCTCCGCCCTTGATCCTGATCAAGGTTCTATCTTTAATTTTTGTTAATTTCATCTCCCTTAGTTCGTACCCAAATCCATCCTATTAGTGGTTCAATCTTTTGGATCGCTTATTCAATTTGTATCCTTCCTAGATCATACATAAACGATCCCATTCCTTGTGTTCCTCTTCTCAAACATTTGAGTTCGATCATCCATGTTTCATGATTTTGATCTAGTAAGGCTACAAATTTGACAATGACCCAAACAAAAGACAAATAGATCAAATTCCTTTTGCTACGCTACATCAAGTGGTATCAGAGCTTGTGCAACGATCATCTTAATTTCCATATTGAGATTGTGAGTGATTTATACCCATGAGTTTAAGAGAACCATATCTACGATCCGTGCAACAAGACTTCGTGATCTCCCTGATCCGAGTCTCATATAACCTACCAAGCACCACCAAACAAACGGATCTGAGACATGGTGGTTCCCAACGTAAACCAAAGGTTTTTGAACCTTGAAGACAACTTGAAGTCCATTCTTAAATGTTTGGATAATCTTACACCCAGATTTGTTGTCCGTGTGAATTCTGAAGGGAAGAACGAAGCAGATCCAGATGCTATGTTCTTTTCAAGAAGAGGAGAACGTAGAGATCGTGATTCAAGGGTACATGAATGTGGAGTTTATGTTGAAGTCATTCATGAAGAATCCCTATGCATTCTTAGACGTTCCAAAGAAGAGATCAAGCAAGTACGTGCTTTTGGTTATGATGAATGGAAATATAATTCATTCAGGAGTGTAGATCGACCATTCAAGCAACAGGTTGACAAATTTTATGAAGACATAGACGACAAGGAATTCCTCAAGTGGATTGATTCAATTGAAGATTATTTCAATCACAAAGAGCTGACTAAAGAGCAAAAGGTAAATTTTGTGGCTTGCAAGTTAGATTCTAAAGCGGCTGTATGGTGGCATAAAGAACAAGACATGAGAAAAAGAAGAGGAGAAGGTTGCCTACAAAGTTGGTCTTCCATGAAACGAATCTTGAGGAAGAAGTTCTCCGTGGAATATAAGAAAACTTTAGATACACAACTCCTGACATATGTACAATGGAATAGATCCATGGACGAGTACGTGATTGAGTTTACTCGTTTGGCATCAAGGAGTAATGTGGAAGACAAGGCAGATCACATGATTGCACGATTTATTGATGGTCTGCAATCTGAAGTGAAACAATATATGGAGTGTGATTCGTTTCTCTACTTTCAGGATGTTTGTGCCAAGATACGTAAGATTGAATCGACTTTGAAGAAGAAACGTGCATCCAATCAATATTCAAGATCAGGAGGGACTCTTAATTTTGGCAAGAATCCAAAAAAGATGGTTGCTGAAGGATCTGATCCAAAGACAACAACCAAGCTGAGAGTTATCCCTGAAATTTTGCAAAAGAAAGGCAAAAAGATTGAAGCCAATTCAAACTCTAAGATACGTTGCTATAAGTGTAATGAATTTGATCATATCTCAAGAGTTTGTTCGAAGAGAAAGTTTAACCAATTGGTTGAACGTGAAGGAAAAAAGGAGAAAGGTGAGGAGATTTCTTCAAATTTTCGTTGCTACAAGTGTAAAGAAAAAGGGCACAAGGCGAGTGATTGCCCTACGAAGAAACTCAATCAACTGGTTGAACGTGAAGACAAGAAGGGAAAGAGCCTTGGTACGTTAGTTTGTGCACTGGTTGAAGAAAATTCTAAAGGAGATCAAGAAGATTCGGATGACTTAGAAGACATTTGTAAAGTATTGCACCAAGATGCCCTCGTTACCGTGGAAAAAGAAGAAAAAGCTTGCCCCATTCAGATGGAACGTCCTCAGAAGTTTGAAACTCAGGCATCGCCTCCTGACGAGGAAAGCACGTAAGAGGACAAGAAGAAAGCAAAGCAAGTCATGTTGTTGCCTGCAAGCTGAACCAAAATGAGCTCCAGAAGAATGGTACCGTGCATACTACGGAATTGGTAACCCCTCCCAAACTAATGCTTGCTTTTATGAGAGAATTTGGAGGATGTCCAATTATGATTGTTCGTGATGTGAGCGTGCATGAGGATTCGAGGTTTAAACTGTCTAAGAATGTACAACATTTGATGCGAATATTTGGAGATTTTCATATGTGCATGCTGAAGGGGTTTTTGCATGATGCGAAGATTAAGAATCTTGCTGACCCCTGAAAAGTTTTGCATGAGAATGTACGTTTTCTCTTGCATTCCTGATGGATCTAGTATCCTCAGAAGTGCCTGATTAAAATTGATCACAAAAGTGGCACTTCCAAAGTTGTTGCGGATATTCTAAGTTCAAGACAGGTCCTACATGCTAAATTTCGTAGAAAAGCTACAGCCTTTGAATGCTTGAAGAAGATGTACGAAGCTATGAAGCTGCGTGGGATCACAAGAACGTGTACTTCCAATTTGGATGTTGCAAACATTCAAAGCATGCTCAGAAACTTGGCCTTATCACATGCTGAGTTCATATTCAATGGAGCAACACCCTGCATATTCGTATTCAATTCTGAGTTTGTTGATGATTCGAATAAAACAAGGCTGAGGAAACATCATTTGAAATCTGATCCTATGTTGGAAGATGCCTATATTGAGGAAAAGACTCATATAGATTTGCTGAGGCAAACACGAATCTTCCAACCTTACGCACAAGTCATGGTGTATTTCCTCGTATTGCAATCGAAGTACTTATTTTGCTGGATGGGAAGGAACCAAATATCACCACTAAGTTCGAGGGTTTCAAATAATATCTTAGTGATGTTCTCTACAAGATGCATATGTGATACTCAAAGAAGCTTTGTCATGATAAGCTCGGAACGAGCTTGTTTCCCAAGAAGATGAATTTGTTATTTGGAGTTTATTTCGAATTGATTAGCATTGGGAGACATTTATGCATATTACTTAGTTGCACTTTACCTTTCTAGAATCTCAAAAGGTTTAAGCTCATTTAGTTATGTCCTTTGACGTTCTCCAATTAAGTAGATTCATTTTATTTGCTTTCAACGGAAGTTGTTCCTGATCAAAGTTCTATCTTTAATTTTTGTTAATTTCATCTCCCTTAGTTCATACCCAAATCCATCCCGTTAGTGGTTCAATCTTTTGGATCGCTTATTCAATTTGTATCCTTCCTAAATCATACATAAACTGTCCCATTCCTTGTGTTCCTCTTCTGAAACATTTGAGTTTGATCATCCGTGTTTCATGATTTTGATCTAGTGAGGCTACAAATTAGACAATGACCCAAACGAAAGGCAAATAGATCAAATTCTTTCCGCTACGCTACATCACTTTGGATCTTCTTCTGCTAGGGGAATTTTTGGGCATCCACCGAGTCATATGTTATTGAGATTTGTGTTACATGTGCCCAATTATGCCCTAGCTCAACATAAAAATACAAGGAAGAAATATTACTTTCAGAATAAGTATAGGATTCTATCTTAATTGGGGGGGCATGAATAGCATTCCAACATTTTGATCAATACTCCTACATTAACCGAAATCATTCTAGCTACGAAGTATATGGATCTTACATCTACTATGGAACAAGATAATCTTAGATGGATATATATATATGAGTTAATTTTCTGTCGGTTCAAAGATGGATACACGTCAACACTTTGATGTGTAAGGTCAGGAACAATTTATATTTTCCTGTATTGAACAACCTAGGGTTTTTGTATCGGCCAAGGGCTAGTTTTTTCTATATAATGACAGGCGCCATACACAACAGACACTTACTACACAAACGACAAATCTCTTATCAAGTTTCGACTTGTATCTTTAACTCGTAGGCAGGTAGTATAGCCTGAATAATAGGTCGGGCAGTAGAACCTAGTTTGTTCGATGGGCTAATGCAGTTTAGTTTGGTAGAGTAGTGATACTGGTGGTATGGTGAGATGTAGTCTTTATCGTTTATGTTTTTCTCTTGTGCAATTCTCCTATATTTTCAACAAAATTTTTGTTCTTCTACCAATTCTTTTTTTATCTACTAAGTCAGGTCAAAATATTTTCTCTTCGTCTTCCCCATATTTTTCTATCTCTGCTTATTCGATTGAATCGTTCTAAGAACGATCATGTTGGACCCGTGTTTAGAATATTTTCGACATTCTAACATATTTTTTTGCAGAACACAACAGAATTTCCTATTTCTCAAAACCTTATAATAAAAAATAAATTAATATACGAGAACCATAGTTTTAGACACCTCTGTGTTGTAGGCGTGGATATACCTATAAATTTCTTACAAGAACCATACGCCTTTTCGCTTTTCGCTTTTCGTTCGTTGTCGTTTCCTTGAAATTAATTGATAATATATGGTAGCGGGCGAGCGAGCGCGATGACGAAACAAATACAAGACAAGAAGATCTTTGAAGTTGCTGCCACGCATGGTCGTGACGTCATCTTCCCGGCATCTCCACGGCATATTTATCTTTCCTTTCTTCCTCTCTCTCTTTAAGGTTCTCAACCCTTGTCCTCTTGTACCCTTCTTCCGATTTCACTCTTGGAACTGTGTTTATTTTCTTCATCTGTCTAGAGTCTGTTAGGTCGCGAGTTTGAACTATGCCGAAAAGTTGATATGTTTGTTTGGGTATGATCATGTAATGAAATGGTGTGGGAAACAGAACATAACGTTTCATTCCTTCTCTCTTGGAAGAAAAAGTCCATAGACGAGTTAGGAGTGTTCTTGTCCAGTAATAGAATTACATCAGGGACAAGACAAACCAGTTGAAGTACGTCTGCTTTTGTCTAGAAAAATTAGGTTAATATCAGTAAGGCATGACCCTCCTTGGAGAAGTACTTGTAACGTATGGAAGGTATGATCTACTGTAGCATTAGTCCAACTATTCCCCCTCTTGCTTTGTGGATATACTTGGCTACATTTTTCAATAGAAGATTAGGCCGGTAGCAAGGGAATTGTTCTTGTCTCATGTTTTATAGATTCGTGGGTCAAGTCTCATTCCTTCTAAGGAAACAAAGTCCAAATTAATATGAAGTTTCGAAATTTTGGATAAGTAGCCTTTTTTTTTTTTACAGAAAAAGCATTACCAATAAAAAAATATAGGGAAGGTATTAGTAAGAACTCTGTGTTGATACGTCCAGAAGAATGAGAAAGTTTTCAAACAACTGTCCAATAATTTACTATGACAACTACCTCACCAGCTCGTCCAAGTTCTTGTTGGTTATTTTCTAATTTACTTTGTGCCTTTAATTTTTCTGGAAAGGAGCTTGTCTTTCCGTGGCTGCTCATGACGCAGTTGAAAGTTTGTATCCCACTACCATATCACAGTGATTTCTTCCGAGTAAAAAACCAAGAACAATAAAGAGGATAGCCTGGAAAGTTACATCTGTATGCCACTTGACAATTGTTCTTTTCCTTTTTGGAATAATATTCTAACAAGATCCAGTGATGGAATTCCTTGTCAGATTGTACATTCTCTGCGTTTTAGATTCACAGGATTTTGGTTTTTACTGGCTATTATATTGTCAGATTCATCGCTTTATGAGTCAGCTGCATGTCCTCTTCCCACTTTTAGTAACACATTACTATGTTCCTTAACCACCCTGTTTGTTAGAAATCATGGTTTTATTTGCAGAAGAAACAAATCGTTCCTTCCTCTTAAATTGTTTATCTTTTCTCTTGCTTTCCATGTACTATAGATACTTTGATAAGAATAGACAGTCGCAACTTGGATGTGGCAATGGGGCATCTATCTTCTATGTTCAACAGCTTGGCGAGGTCTCTGTCGATAAGAAAAGGCAGACTCGATGGCGATTGTGGAGAAGCCGCCGATCCGATGGAGAAGAAGACTGAACTTGTCTTGAGATCCTCTGGTTTTGTAAATGTCAAGGGCTCAGTCCTCAGATAACTTCGCATCGCTTTTCTCAAAGAGAGGCGAGAAAGGAGTAAACCAGGATTGCTTCATTGTTTTGGAGGTGAAATTGAACTTGTTTAGTTTCTTTCTTGTGAGCCAAGGCCCAAGAACTAACCTGATTTCTGCTTGGGAGTGATCAGGAATTCGGGTGCCAAGCAGACACAATGTTCTGCGGGATCTTCGACGGACACGGTCCGTGGGGACATTTTGTGGCAAAGAAAGTCAGAGAATCATTGCCTTCTAAACTGCTTAGCAATTGCAGGAGAAGCTTGCTCGAGGTTCGATCAACCCAGATACCGGTCTCGAACTGGGCAACAAGCTCCAAAGATTCAACTTATGGAGGCATTCCTTTATCAAAGCATGTGCTGCCGTAGACCAGGAACTAGAGCAGCATCGAAAGATCGACTCCCACAGTGGGACTACTGCTCTTGCCGTATCAGACAGGTACTGTTACTTATGTTCTTATAATTGACGAGCTTAAATTAATGAGTTCTCTCAATTCTGTTTCTGTTTATGTCAATAGGGTGATCACATGGTAATAGCAAACGTGGGGGACTCTCGTGCTCATTTAGGAACCATTTCGGATGGCGGAAGCTTAACAGCCGTTCAACTTACAACTGACTTGAAGCCGAATCTGCCCCGTTAGTTTCTTTTTCTGTTTCCTCCCTTTCCAAGTGGAAAAAAAGATGATCATCCCTGAAAATTTTATGCTTACTCTTGAAACAAAACAATCGATCTTGCAGAAGAGGCTGAGCGGATAGTTCAGTGCAATGGACAGGTGTTCTGCCTGAGGGACGAGCCAGGCGTGCACAGAGTTTGGTTGCCAGACAAGGAATCGCCTGGGCTAGCCATGTCCAGAGCCTTCGGTGACTACTCCGTCAAGGATTTTGGACTCATTTCCGTGCCTGAAGTTACACACAGACATATAAATAACACAGACCAGTTCGTTGTTCTAGCTACCGATGGGGTACTTAGTCTGCAGTTAAATTTATAATGACTCCGAACATGTTGAAGTCAATATCTTATGTGTTCTTGTCACATGCATGTCTCTAGGTGTGGGATGCTATTTCTAACGAGGAAGCTGTGCAATTTGTTTCCTCGACGCCAGAGAGGGAGAAAGCAGCTAAGCGTCTGGTTCAATTTGCTGCTCGGGCGTGGAAGCGCAAGAGGAGAGAGATAGCTATGGATGACATCAGCTATTTGCCTCTTCTTCCACTCCACCTTACTTCCTAAACAGCTGGTTTAGTAAATCTTTGCAGCTCATGGATACGATCTTGTCGTTGATCGAATAGACCATCTGCGGATGTGGGATAAGAGGACGTCGGGTTTAGAAGTTTATGAAATGGTAGACTAGCAGGGCTATGTTTAATTGGCTAAAATGTGATCTCTGAAATCAAGGATCCTAGCCATATATATGCAGATTGACCTTAGACTGAGGTTATGAAGAATGTGAAACTGAACATGCCAATTTCATTTATCATGTAAGAATTTCTTTGCAATGTTCACGTAGGTACTCACACTAAGACTATATTTGGTATAGCTGAACTAGCGGATCAGTTATCAGTTGATAGTATTCAACTGATAGCTGATATTCGATTTTTAAAAAGTGTTTGGTAGCTGATATTCGATTTTTAAAAAGTGTTTGGTAAATTTCAATTAGTTCTTATTGTTGAATTGTGAAATTACATAAAAGTATATTAGATCAATAAATTTCATTTTTTTAATATATTACAAGAACAAGTTTCAATTCACTATCTATAAATTTTGTTATTTTACGCAACAAAATATTAACGAAAAATATTTGTAAAATAATTTTCTTCACGGACTTGGTTAAAAAAATATATTTGACTCAACAAATTAATTTTGCTTGGTCTACATTCTCACTAATGGTTAAAACTCTAACAACTGTCTTCAGTCAAGGAATTGTTAAAAACATATTTAAGTCAACAAATTAATTTTTACCTAGTCTTTATCCTCATCCGAGTTTCTAGATTTTTCAAGTAGATAATAAATAAAAATAAAAAAATCACTAAATTCAAAAAACAATTTAAGCTCAACAGTAAGATTTTTAGATAGAAATAGGAAAATCACTAAACTCCGAGGAAGATAATTATGATTATTTGAATCAAGGGATATGTTGGTAATTTGATAATGTAACAGCTATTAGTTAAATGGATAATTATCCTTAGGTCTCGATTTATTAGAATTTAATTTAGAATTCTTACTTTTTAAATTAATTTAGATCTGATGTCAGCGTCTTTTTATCACTAAAATGACTGTAATATTCTTAGATTAAAAAATAAAAAATGTACCTTTTTAACCTTTATACACCCCTCCATGAACATTAATTGAAACTTAGAAATCCATTAATTACAACATTAACCTGAAACAAATTATGATTAACCAAACACCAAATTAATAGAACTCATATCTTTCCAATAACTCATCGACGAGTACACCTCTTTCTCTTTCATAGTCTCTCAGATCTTCAAAATCGTTCCAAATCCTTCACCTACGAACATGCTCTGATTGCCATGAGGCCAAACAAACTGCTAGAGCACTGAGCTTCCAGAAGCACCTCCGCTGGCTTCTTCGCGAGCAAAATCCATCGTTAGAGCATACATTAGCTCCCTCCCACCCAATAAAAAATTCTCAAATAACTAACTCATAACTCCTAGTCGTCCTTCGGGAGGAAAGTGTCCTAGTATAGATATGTGGGGTGCGGGTCGAGAAGATTCTCTGGGGACTTCTTCGAGTGGATCTCCACCGGGTTCGGTGATTGTACCCTCTGGAGGGTCGAGTCACAGAGAGAAGGCAAGCCAAAGTCAACCTATAGCGCTACAGTCCCATATGAAGGAGTGGATCCGGTGCGACAGAATCTTTGGTGTAACATCGTCTTCATCTTCCTCCTCGCAATAGGTGATGTCTATTTGTCATGGCCGGAGGTGGTCCCAAATCCTGCACAGCTTAATCATCATCAATGTCCAACAATCCTCGCAGTAGGTGATGGAGATGACTTCGTCGTTCGGGTCAACGTTGTCGATACTGTCTCTTGGTAATTTTATGTCGGTTAAGGCCCACGTGGAAGGAGGGGGCGAGATAGAGGATCAGCTCACTCAAATAGGCCTGGGTGGGCCTGGGAATAACGAGGATGGAGGCGGGTTCATGGTGATATCGTTGCCACCGTCGATGCCAGTGTCGATCATTCCGGGTGCGGCGGCGGTGTTTTCGGATGTCGATTTGGATTCCAGAAAACTAAATCGTTTGAAAAAACCCAATTTTTTGGAAAAGCAATTTTGGCATTAATTAAACCCATTTTTGCAATCGAAAATCTAAAACATGAAACCGAGTTTCACACTTTTCTTAACGAAAACACAAAACAAGAGGAGGAAGAAGATGGCAGCAGTTTTGTTTTTATTTTTTATTTTTTTTAAGGGTATAATGATCATTTTCATGATAAAAAATTAAAAAAATGAGTGTTCATGTTATGGAGGGATTTCTGTCCAATATTTATTTATAGATCAGGAATTTTAGACCAAATTTTCAGAAGTCAGAGATCTTACCACAAAAAAATTAAAATCCAAGGACCTGAGAGTAATTTATCTTAGTTAAATTAATGAGAAAAAAATAATAGTTATTGAATAAATGACTTTAAGGATTTCATCGGTGTTATTTTCCTTCACCTAACATTTTAAAATCAGTTGATGAGGACCTATAAACCAATAAGTGGTACCCCAAAGTTGAACAAAACACCCACTAAATCTTTCATTCTTTTCTTTTCAAATCTTAATGAATTTTTTATGCTATGGTCGAAAAAATACAAGTTTTAGATAAATTTCAAATAAATATTTCCATTAATATTGTTTTAAAAAATGCTATCAGACCAATCACACTAAATTTCTATAAAAACAATATTGTAAATTAGTTAGATTAAAAGTAATTAAAGTATGATTTACAGTAGAAGAAATTTAGAATTAATTGCATTTTTAAAATAAAAAATATTTTAATAACAAAAATCAAACCCCCACTAGACCGAATAGAGAAGAAAACAAAGAATAATTCTGATCGTTAACTCGTGTTGCAAGGAAAACATATTGTACATTAATTATTTGTATTATACCATCCATAAGGATCGAGCGATTCCTCTCGCTAACGTGGCAGGTTCTGGAAAGCCCATGTTTCTCTTGACAAGCGTAATGAGTCACGTGTAAGAGATGTTTTGCGCCAATCTGCACCACATAACAAATTGCATGCATGACGCGTATTAATTCGGCGTGGTACCTTTTTTGTCACACAGATTTTTTTATTTTTGAATTAATTTTTTTTAAAACATAATTTGTTGAGAATTTTTTTTAAAATTATATATACTATTTTGTACCATTCTATTTAAATTTTTTTATATTTTTAATAATTTTATTAAATTATTTGTATCTAACAAAACAAAATAACTTTCATTATTAGAATTCACTATATGCAATGTGATTTTTTCTTTAAAAAAAATCACCATGGTTGCGTGAATTAAAAAGAGAATTCAGATTATATTGTATAATAGGATTGGATTAGTTTCTTGATTAATTAAGATATTGGAGTCATCCACTTTATTTAATACATAAGTTTACTGGAAAACAATTATGTAAATTTTAAACATTAATTCTAAACTCTAACCCTAAAATCCTAACTCCTAGTAATGAATTGAATTATGTAAAGTTTTTTTTAATTCTAATCCTAAAATTCTAAATCCTAACCCTAAATCCTACATTGTAAATTTCATTTATTTGTAATTTGAGTTATGTATAACTTTTTGTAATTTTATGATTAATTATGTAATTTGTAATTCTATTTTTTTTTTGTTAGTTTGGAATTAATTTTAATTTTTAAATTTTTTTAAATCATATTCAAATTTGGTACACTAATTATATTTAAAAGAAAAAAGAAATAGAGTTGAAGTGGAATTGCTATGAAATTAGTTTATGAAGAAAAATTGAAATTGGAGTTTATGAACTGACGTAAAAAAGTTTGCGCGATATGTTTTCATGAAATATAATATAGCCATTTGTACTAAATCGGAAGAAGCAACAAGAAATCCAAAAATAGACGTTATACAATAAAGGGTTAAAATACAATTTATTATCTTATATTATTAGAAATAGAGATTTTGCACCATTTAATACCGAAACTCCCAAAAAACTACCTTAAGCCACTTACATCGCGCAAAAAAAAAATCGTCTTTTCCACGTCCAGTTCATTCTTCCAAGTATCAAAATATTTCTTCCACCGAACGTGGAACAATCAAACAAGACTAAAAAAGCGTGAACAACGGTCCCCGTCGAGTCCATCGAGCAACTTTTATCTTTTTACAAAAACAAAAATCAGATGTTGCCAAGCATTTTGAAGGTTTGTGCAAAATAATCCAAAATCAGTTTCAAAATTTCAATCAGAATTTCAATCAAATTATTGAGTTCTTTCTTAAGTATTTCTTTCATTTCAAAAGCATCATTCATGAGATCACATGTGCTTACACACCTCAGCAAAGTGATCGAGTGAAACGAAAGCACCAACCCAAATTGCATGTTGCAAGAGTAATTTAATTTCAAGCCTTACCTATAAAGTTCTACAGTGCGTGCATACTTCATGCAATCGATCTTATCAACCTCACATATAGCACAATCCTATCAGATAAGACTCCAAAGTCTTATATCAAAAGACAACATCTCTCTCTCTCTCTTTCTCAGAGTATTTGGTTGTTTGTGATACGTAGCACAGGTTCACACTTGATAAAATTTGACTATCGAACTAGAAAATGTATCTTTCTAGGATATGTCCAAAGAATTCAAGGTTACAAGGTTTATGATCTTGAGTCACACATAACTTTCTTCTCACGAGATGTAATTTTTAATGAAAATGTTTCCAATATCATTCAGTTAAGTTTCAGCTTGAGTCTTGCTCATCTCATGACATGCATACAACATCACCATTATGCTTTGCTAATTCTGTGGATTCCCCAAGTACCTTCTTCCATCCTTCTAAGCTCTCCTAGTAGACAAATAATATTTTGATGACAAAAGTTCCTAGCAGACACACAGTTTGCTTTGATGAACCTAAAAATTCTTCAGAACATGCAAGCTCTACCTCACTTATGCCTAACAGATCACAAGTCTACTTTGATGAACCAAATTTATCTCTATGTGGTGCTATAGACCCTGGCACGACCACTTAAGAGATCTACTACGCCAAGATATATTCTCACTTATCTAACTAACTATACAGATGTTTCAGTCTAGCATAACCCATCATATTTAGAATTGGTATGTCAGCTATGTGTATTTTCCTCTCAATCAATTCAATTTTTTGCTCCCCATCCTATTCCATCAATCGTCGTAGCCAAAAAATTTAGTTCTGCTCATTGGCTCTTCACAACTTCATTGGGAATTCTTAAAGAGCTGTTAATTATCCAAAAGACAGCATGAATGTTGATGGGAGATAATGAAAGCAGAATTAGAGGCATTTGCAGCAGAATTAGACTTGTGATATAGTTCAGTATGTACTTAGGGAATTCTCTGTTCTCTTGGTAGTCAAAGAAACAACACACAATCTCTCATTGTTCATCAAACAAGTAGTTGATCTCATGAAAAAGTTATTGTCCCCTTCTCTATTTCATGTGTTTATTGATAAGGTCGAATTGATTGACATATTTAGTCCAGCTTACCGGCTATTAACAATTTAAGAACAAATGTCGAACACTTAGTGTGAATTCGGGAAACAAAATTGGTGGGCCAACCATTGTAATTGAATAGTTTGATCC
The DNA here is from genome assembly GCA_012979155.1 of Hypericum perforatum. Lineage (NCBI taxonomy): Eukaryota > Viridiplantae > Streptophyta > Magnoliopsida > Malpighiales > Hypericaceae > Hypericum > Hypericum perforatum. The sequence goes on from SOPF01027846.1 coordinate 192,361, forward strand.
ATGAGAAAAAACCCATCAATGATCTAACATGAATATGCACACAGAGGTACAGTAGCATGCGAGCCCTACACGCATAGCCTGAAGAAAAGTTGTTGACCACTCTGAGATGAAGGGAATAATTTCCCAATCATTCGAATGATGAGCTGGCACATATTTCGATGACAAGTTTCCATAAAACAAAGAGAATATTCCCTGTACATTTTTTATGCATTTTTCCAATAGTTAACAAGTAGCTCCTTTTTCTCTTTTAGCATATATGCAAGGTTTTGTAAGTTGTAAATCATTAAATGAACTATTAAAAAAATTTCTCTTTTGGGAACCACTTCTCTTTCTTTTTCCTCCAGCCGAGTACTCCTTTTTCTTGATCTTTTCTATCTCTTTACAAGGAGGAAACAATGAGAGGTCTCAGTTGACCATGAAACCCGTCGTCTACCTCCTTTTGGTATACTTTCTAGACTCGCATCTAATGATTTTCCCACTTATTTGGATGGTTGTTGTAGGGATTAAACAATGAGATCAACATCGTATCAGAGCAGTCAGGAACCCTAGGTGACCTTTTAGATTATTTTCTCTGTCTGGTGGATTTTTGTGCAATTAGGTAAGCAATATCAACTGATGCCGCGACGGGGCTGATGAACACGAAGAAGGATTGGGGGAGCAAAAGGTTGGCTTTGCTTTTAATAGTTATACCTTCTATATAACAAAGTAACAACGCTTTGCCATAGGATATGTTCTATGAGGTAGAATATGGTGATTTTAATATAGACTCAATTTATTAAAAAAAATTTAGGGCAAATTATTCCCTAGTCTCTGGTCTTAATCAAATTCTCCTATCATGTCCTTTCTTTCTCGTAAATGATTTAGCCATCCCTATATTTTGAAAAAATATTGGCCTCGGGTCCTTGGTTGACTTCAGCACCTATTTTTTTCATTTTTTCATGTGAAATTACTATTTTATCCTTCACAAAAGACAAAAATAAACTAATTGTCATTCTATGAAGGATAAAATAGTCATTTCACATGACAAAAATTTTAAAAAAGAGGCTAATTGGGTCGGTGGGGACCCTGGATAAACATTTTTTAATAAAATAGGGATAGATTACTCATTTATGAGAAAGGAAGGACCCGATAGGAGAATTATGTTAAGTTTAGGGACTATAGGGTAATTTTCCCAAAAAAGTAAGAGGTTGACTTCTTTGTTACTAACTAACCTTTGATTATCTGGTCTTCTTCATGGTGGAAATTATCTGGTCTTCTTCATGGTGGAAGGGAGAGATTTGATATTGAGAAAGAAGGAAGATGGAAGTATTTTTCTTTTTAATTAATCGAGGTCAGCCTATTATTGGGACAACCGTGTCATGTAATCATCACGTGGCTCCGGTTATCAGAATTTTAACTTCCATTATATTACATGGTAATTTTTTGTAGTTTTTATTTTACGGATTGCAAAATGTCTATTTTGGATAATAATATATGATAACAAAATGTGTTTGATGCTAAAATAAACGATCGACTACAACATTAAGTACTTACCTGGACGAGGTCAATGTACAATCATCAAGGCCCATGGCCTAGTGTCACAGACAAAACTTTTCGCTAGTTTGTCGTGCAGCCTTAAGTTTTTCGTAAGTTTTCAAAGAGGGAATACTTGTATAAATTTTTTAGTGATTACAAATGAGGATGGCTTGTCCTTATATACACATCAAAATTGCCCAAGCAAAAAATGCTAAAACACCTTTCAAACTATCCTATTAATTACAAGGAAGCTTTTAGATCTAACGAGATAATTCTAAAAAGTTTCTGGAATACTCTAGGGTTAACCTTCGGTCTTCCCCTACTTGACAAGTAGGCCCTCGATGGCTTGGTCGGGCCTTTCGAAAGTTAGCCAGTGATACTTCTCTCTCACTTAATCTCGCGATGCCCTCATTGCAGCTTTGACCTTGTCCCACATGCACTTCCCTTGAAGCAAGGAGTCCCCTTTTTGCAAGTCTCTCCATCTTGGCACATGAACTCCTTTGTGAAGGGGGTAAGGCATCCCATCTCGTAGTCAAAATCGGGGAGCAAATACCTCCCATTGATCACATATGCACATCGATGCTGATTCGACCTTATGGCTAAGTACGTCGGCCACCACATTTTCCCTGCCCGGCTTGTACTCCATCACCAAGTTGAACTCGGCAAAAAAGCATTGCCACTTAGCTTGCTTGGGTGTAAGCCTCTTTTGCATTAGAAAGTAGCTACTAACAATGTTGTTTGTCTTCACCGTAAATCTCAGACCCAACAAGTAATGCCTTCAAGTTCAAAGTCAGTGAACCATCGCAGTCATCACCTTTTATTGCATTGTGTATCAACACTCGGTGTCATTGAGCTTTCGGCTCTCAAAGGCAATTGGATGGCCATCTTATATCAAAATGCCACCGATCACAAAGTCGGATACATTCATATGCACCTTATAAGCCTTTCAATGATTATGGAGGGCAACCACTGGCTCCTTTGTAATTGCCTCCTTGAGCCCCTCAAATGTTGCTTGGCACTCCTTGCTCCACCTCCAACCATGATCCTTCATTAGGAGATTTGTCAAGGCTGTTGTAATTGTTGAGTAACCCTTGATAATCTCTTATAGTAATTGGCCAGTCCTAAGAATGAGCAAAGATTGGAACCTTCTCCCAAGCTCAAATTGCTTTAATCTTCTTCAAATTCATCTGAATTTGGCCCCACAATATGTCTTAAAAATGGTACTTCCTCTTGTGCAAAAGAACACTTCTCCCTCTTCACATAGTATTTGCCTCCATCTTCTTGCTATAGATCACGATATCATCAAAATATACTACAAAAAATTTGTCAAAGAATAGCCACAATACTTTATTCACCCCGGTACAAATCATAGCAGGGGCGTTAGTTATACTAAAAGGTATAACCATGAACTCGTACGACCCAAACCTTGTGACACATGCCGTCTTCTCCTTATCTTCCTCAGTAATACATATTTGGTAGTATCCCAACCTCATATCTAACTTGGTGAACCACCTCGAATTGCTAAGTTGATCGAACAGATTTGCAATGAGAGGAATAGGGTAATTATTCTTCACTATCGACTTGTTAAGGGCCTAGTAGTCAATGCACATCCGAAGCAATCTGTTGTGCTTCTTTTAGAACAATATTGGTGCTCTGTACATGGAATTTGATGGACGAATAAACCCTACCTTTGGAGGGGCCATGCAATAAGGCATACCCGCTGGCAACTTCATACCCTCCAAGAGCTCAATCTTGTGGTTGACCTCCTGTATGGTAGGAGCTTCTTCAGTAGCTTCATAGGCATCACATTCTTTAACTCTTCTAGGATGCTCGCGACCATATCCAAAACTTCACCACTTTGCCCTTTCTTCTCCTCGAGGAGTCATACATTGGCCATATAGGTCGGCTATTCTTTGTGCAATAAATTTTTTGACCTGCATCACCAAAAGAGCCTTCGAGGGCACCTTCCCCTCTCGTGCAATTGACACCAAACAAGTCTTCTCTCCCTCTACGATCACCATCGAGTTAGTAAAGGGAATAAGGAAAGCTCGAACCTTGTCCACAAACTTGACTCCAAAGATCAGAATTGGGCTTGCTTTCACTATCTTCAACGACCCCTTCTCTTTCTCGAACTTAATCCTTAGTCGTGCTGCTTCTTTGACTTATAGGAAGTTAAGGGAAGTCCTGATGTCGAGAAAAGCCATGGTTTCTTAGGTGTTGATATGCGCCATAAAATACATCTGCCCTTTTCTCTTCGACTTTAATATTTCCATCTTGCATTGATGGTTCTTAGGAGCCTCAGCATTCTCACTCTTGCTTCCTCCTTGCATGCTTCTTTTTCTTTGAGTATCAAGTTGATGGCATTCAGCCTGGCCTTCTTCAAACACTTACTCACCCAATGAGGCTCGTCACAAATAAACTAGCCACGAGGCTTCTCCTTCTCATATTGCTCTTTGCGGCACTCATTCCTTTCACCCCTCTTCTCGTAATGAGAGTAGATGTGATACTCACTCTCTTTTCTCAGCAATTTGGGGCACTCACCCTCATCTTCTTTGACGACTCGAACTTTTGGAACTCTATTAGGGATTCGGTAACCATAATTACCGTAGAGACATCTTGCACCCCTTGCTGCTAGAGCTCTGTCTTTGCCCATGCATCCACAAAGGCAAAGAGTGATTCATTCTTACTCATGTCGGGGATCTCCAACAAGAGCTCTTAAAACTTCTTGACATACTCGTGCACACTCTCCTTGTGCGCAAGTCTTTCATGACATGCACGTGCCTCGTGACATGCATGTTGCCACCACGCACGTCCCCCTCTCTATCGCGCCTTCTTTCCTCCTCCACCACAGCATGGTAGTATCTGCAAGAGAGCCTTGCTCCTCTCCTCGAGATGAGCATCCCCATGCTCCAACTCTTCCATGCGTAGTGCCAAGTCCTCCAAGTTGGACTCACTCTCCCACCGCTAGGCTCAGCCTTTCAAATGCCTTCTTCACAAAATTGGCACTCACTTGGCTCGACGTGTGCCCTTCCTTATGGGTTGCTTCTCTAGTTCCCTTTCATCATGGTCGACAACTTCACTCCCAGGACCGTTTTTGCCTATCGCCATCTCGACACTAACTCACTCTGATACCAACTATCATGGACAAAACTATCCCTCGCTCGTTTGCTGTGCGGCCTTAAGCTTCTCGTAAGCCTAAGTAAGCCTCTCCTCAACACTCCTTACACGTAAGGCTGAAAAGACCACAAGTAAGCTTTCGAAGAGGGAATACTTGTATAAATTGTTGAATGATTGCATATGAGGTTGATAACTTCTTATTTACACATCAAAAGTGCCTAAGCAATACATGCTAAAAGACCTTTGAAACTACCTTATTAATTACAAGGGAGTTTCTAGGTCTTGCAAGAAAATTCTAGAAATTTCGGTTAACCTTTGGTCTTCCTCCCTACTCAACAAATTGGTCCTCGGTGGCCTGATCGGGCCTTTCGTAAAGTTAGCCCGTGATAGTATACGTGTGAGTCTGTGACCTCCATTGCACTTTCTAGGGGTGCACGCTTAAGGTCTCCCCATAGTAGAGAGCGAGCCTACATCGTTATTTAAGGCATAGTTTTAAAAATGCGGTCTGACTGGTCAGACCGCATTTCGGACCCTATTCCGGGTTGTTTTTATCTTAAAAAACACACTATAGTTCGACCAATCAATTTTTGGTCGAACCGACCAAATCAACAAAAAAATGAATGGTTCGACCAAAAATTTGTGCACATATATAATTTTTTCTACTCTACAATACTTATTTACCTATATATTTATATATATTTTAGGAAATTACACTAAAATATGAAGGAAAAAATATCTGGTCTGACCAGCCATACAACCAGTTGGACCACTCGACCCAAGGTCGGACCCAAATCCGGATCGACCTCCAGGTCGTTTTTAAGAACTATGATTTAAGGCAGAGGGACATGTATCTGCAAGGCCCCTTTCCAAATTTATAGAAAATATATTTCATTTTCTGGTTAGAAGGTAAATTCGGTGCGGCCCCTACTAAGTATATGAGTAATTCGGGATTCGCTGACAGTATTTCAGAAGTTAATTTGGGATGAATTTTTCAAAAATTTAATTTAATAACTGAATTAGGTTTGGGATCATAAAACATTTAAGTCGTGCACACCCGGAGGTCATGATCTTGACATCGGAAAAGGTCAATCTCCTGAATGTATTCCATTAAGTCTAAAGTAGTCCATTAAGTCTAGATCCCCATTGATATATTCCAGTGTCTTCTCAGGAACTAAAAAATGAAGAAGCAACTAAAAAGTAAATGGAGAAGTAGAAGTTGCAAATATCATGTAATCTCCACTCTGATCTATAATTTTTTACTTACATCGGTAGCGGTTTAACTGATTTGGAAAAACTGGTGAATGACCACATTTTTTTGGTCGAAACTGATGAATATCCAAATTGAACCGAGAAAGCTGTATCTTTCATCTGCCAGCATCAGTCAAGTTGACCAGTGACGACAAAGACAGTGAACTTTCGCCAATGCCGCCATATAATCATCCGACCTGAACTTGGAAGTTCAACAATGAATTGAATTTATGATGCAGAACAGATCTGTTGTAGGCAACTCAAAGAAGGTTAGGAAGTTATACCTTTCTCCATAAGGACACCTGCACGAGGCAGTTATGTGAAACTTGGCTTCATTTGGTTTATTCTGTGGATGAAAATAGTTTTAGGTTGTAGGGAAGAGATAATAGCAGGAAGCTTTTTAACAGAGAGCCAGTTTTTTGTTCGAATTGGGTCAAATACTAGCATATATTCTTTACTAGCAAACAAACCTCGGATTCATAGTACAGCCCACCATACAGAGAAGCGTAAAAGTACTCGTTCCCCTGGCCACTTGAAAATGCCGCAACAATCTTGAGAGAAGTTGTTTTACAATTATCAGGAACTAGAGTAATTGGATGGAACGAACAAGTGTGGTTTAAGTTTATACCTTTTCTGGATCACCTCTATCTTTAAACATGTTGTAAACATTCCGCATGACCGGTCGCGGATCTCTTCCAACCTGAATCAACAACAAATTACACCAACCACTGTGCTTTTGAACTTTTTCCAACAGACCGATGTCCAAACTAGTAAAGACTTTTGAAGATTCTATTTGGTTCTCATCGCTGCTAGGTGCTAATTTTGGTGTTGTTTAGAGGCATTTCAATCATGATGAGGGTGAAAACAATGATTGAAGATTATGCAGCTACATCAGCATATGCTTTGCATACACCAGAAGCTCCAATTTGTGTCGTTTCAATGCATCCTTCCAGAACAGTATTGAGCTGGCTCGTACTCCTGACTTGGCAAAACTTTACTGATAAGTATGTGATACATTCACTAACCATTGATATCGACTCACCTCTAGAAATCTGCTTCTGGCCTCGTCAACTCCATACAATTTAGATTCACACAGAAAGCACCATATAGACTCCTCTGTATCATTAGGATTTTGAGTGACGTCGAACCGAAACTGCTCCGCCCCTTCTTCAAATCTACCATATTGTGTTCATGCATCTCAGATTAGCTACTTCAACAGTTTCTTAAATGATAAGAAGAACAAAACAAGTACCTGTCAAGGTAATACAGTGACAGGCCTCTCTGCCAAAGATCTATAACAGAAAAATCTCATGATCGTGACCTGAATCAAAGAAGCGAAGAAAACCCAAAAGGCAACACTTTTGATGCCATTGGAGAAGAGGAAGGAAACTTACAAGCCCTTTGACGAGGATCCAGCTCAATTGCCTTGTCAAACTCCACTAGAGATCCCAAAACATCGCCCTAATCGACACACAACAGCAAACTGACAGTATGAGAAAAAAGGATCTAAACTTTTAAGTACCGAACATCAATTTTAAGCTCATTGTTGCTAGACATTTAAGAACTTGTGAGTTAGACCAAGTTGATGTTGTGCATTTCCCGTCAATCTCCTACACAAAAACGTTTCTAACAATGAAAAGTTAGCCCACAACTAAGATACACCATAAAGAATTATTTCACCTACGGAATTGACGCAAACCAAACAATCGTGAGCCATCAAGTCGAAGATTATATGGAGTTTAACTTCACAAATGTGAGAGAAATAGGGATAGTGCGAGCACAAAAATAAGAAAAAGTTCAATATTCACTGGTACCATGGGAGAATTTTCATATATAACCAAATACTATAAGAATGGTTGATGGATTTCCCCAATTTATAAACTTGGTCATTTGTAAACAGAGCAATGTGAGATTCTGAAGAAAGCGAACGACTCAAATATTGAAAAAAAAAACAAATTTTCTAATTGCCGACCAAACAAAATGAACTCAAAGATTGTCTTTTGGGTTTGATGTTTGGGTCTAACCTGCCTAAACAGGAGCATTCCGCGTCTAGTAGACATAACAGCTTCCCGGGGATAGTTATTGTTGCCGCCGCCTCCACCTCCCGTTAAAGCATCCCAGATGGAAGAAACCGATGGAAGAAACAATCTCCGGGACAAGGAGGGTGATAGTTCTTGGAGGCTCAGGGTTGGGAAGCGACTGGCACTAAAAAGGTGGGAACTTTTAAGAGGCGGGGAAGTGTACTGGGAAGGAGCCAAAAGTGGCTTCAAATTCTGGGTTAAAGCCATCATCTTTATTAGAGAGAGGGCGGCAGAGGAAAGGGAGCCAACGGTCTCACTTGCAGGCTGCGGAAAGAAAGGATCAGGTTTTCCCCGGGGCTTTTGGTTTGTTTTATGGATAAATTAATTTTAGGGTCATGTAGTTTGTTATATTTGTTTTTTTGCGGTTTTTGATTTGCAATTCATTTAACACCTCCTGTTTGACAAAATTACACTTTCACACTTTTGAAGTCGGCAATGGACCACCTAAAATGATAAAAATATCCTTTATTGATGAGTGTGAAAACACTCATCTTTTGTGTGTGTTATTGGAGTCTTTTTGC
>SOPF01027848.1:0-16467 GCA_012979155.1 Hypericum perforatum
ATGTAAACCTCCAAGAAATTAATGAGGGAACCATGTATGTAAGAGAGCATTTACTTTATCTGACAGAGCTGCCCCATTCTTCTCACATATATACGTGAAAGACGATGGTTCTGTTCTCCTAACCAAACTTTGTAGACCTTTCATTGATTTCTCCCACATTTCTCTGCTCCAAAAATGTCAAAGAGAAATTACGAATCAGAGGGAATTCAACTATCAACTGCTTAAATCCTCCGAAATCAAGCCAAAGAGGCAGAACCAAGCACAAGTAGATGGAATCACTTACCTATAATGTCCCACCACAGAAGTTCTGTTCCCCTGAATCCAAACCTTGAGCAGGTATTCATAAAAACTGCAGTTGAATGCAGAATGGATTGAGAGAAATGACATGAGTGTTGTTCAAATTCTTTAAGTGATAAGTCAAAGAATAAAGAACAAAAATTGGAAGAGGGACTGAAAGTAACTAAATGAAAAGGGTACAGATATGTCAAACCAAAGACTTCCTACCTATCACCCATTGCACCAAAAGTTATTGTTGAATAGGAACTAGTTCCCCTACTAGGGTTTATATATATTCCGAGCAAGCCATCATCAGGAAATGTTTTGTTTATCTCCAGTATAACCTTCTCCGCCTGAAACAACAGACAACTGATTAGCAAACCACATTTTCCGGCCTTTCTTTTTTAGATTGGAGATTTTGACATGAATGCTTCGACCAATGTATAAAAGTTAAAAATGTTTTACATTTTCTTCCTCCGGAGATGCATAGAGGAAGCAGTTAATTTATGCTGTTTTAAAACGTTTTTCATTGCAGCCATCCCAACCAACACAAAAATGGTAGATAATAAACCAAAACAGCAAACCTTCTGCTGGTACTTCGAATCTCCAGTCCTTTGAGAGAGCGCAATAAATTCAAGCTGCTCTGTGCCTGAATCAGCGAGAATACTGTTACCCTGATACGAACAACTAGTCAACAATCGGTCATATGACTTCCACATTGCACCACTTGTGTATCTGTAAACACCTCAACAATTTAATATGCTTGAAACATTTTATATGCTGGCTCCAGTGTATGTTTATGTAATCCAATAAACTTAGAAGCAATAATTTGTGATCAAGCCTATTATTGGTCCAGGTTGCAAATAAGGGACATGTCGCAAGTATTATCTGCTCAAGACTAAAATGATTCCTCATAAATTATTCAAATCTGAGCAAATTCTACCCTTAGATCTGTGAAATTAATCCCAACAGAACATTAGACGTATCTAAAATCAGAAAAAAACTGGTGAGCTCAGAGCAGCTTAAAAATATGATAAATGGTAGTTTATACTTCACAAGGAGCTCTCAGCAGCGTGCACAATTTAGGCATACACCTAGATGCCACAGATGGTTACATATGCTATTTGAATCCCAGGGAATTCAAAACACAATGTCAAACTGAATCTGTATGAGTTCATTTTGTCCTCCAGTCTACAGGTGTGTCAAACAGAACATAGATCTAGTCAAGTTTTCCATTAGATCTAGAATGGAAGTGGATGTTACGTAATCCAGAGTATATGAAACCGATGGCTATGCTTTCTGTGTGATGACAAGAAGGAAATCATAGCCAAATAAGAAAACCATTGACTTGCCAAAGTCAAAATTCAAATGCACGTCTAGATTAATATTAGTAGCTTACACCAGTCCAACTAGGATTATGAGGATTCCCATGAGCCAGGTTTATGATGTTGTAAGGGATCCCACTAGGTGTATTCCAAGCAGGTAGCAATCTATCTGCTATATCTCTGGCTTTTTCAAGAAAAACTTTGTCCTCCGAAAGATCGTAAGCACTAAGCAGTCCGCCGACTACTCTGTGAGGAGGGAAGATGGCATGATATGTTAGTCAAAATACGAATGCCAGTTTCATTCAGAAAGGGGAAAAACTAAAAAACAACAACATATTAAACCTTATAATGCAACCTTATGGTTGTTTCAAACACACTCGCATCATAGTCCTTGTTGAAATCCAACGAATTCGCCACCCACCTACATGAATTTTCAGTGAGTAACCACCGTGTGGGAAATCTTAACTGAGGAATGCGACAACACTAGATAAGAATATGTGGTAATTGATGACCAGAAGATAAAGAGCATGAGAAGAATATGATCAAAAACATAGAAATTGCAATTTGTTGGTTCAACAACTTTCTAGTTCCTAACAAAGAAACTTCCAGGACAGAGAAGTCCTTTCATAAACAAACTGCAATCTCTTTTCAGGAATCTCGCCTCTATGGACGGTACATACATCTTATATTCAGTTATTTCTTCCACAATCCAAGAGAAGTTAGACATATTCATGCACCATATTAGGCACAGGAGATCGCAATCAAGAGAAGACGACAACGACATCGGAAAGTTCATCCAAGGACCAACCAAAAGGAATTTCCATATCATACCCAAAACCTTCAGGTAGTGAGTAGGTGGATCCGATGTGGGATTCTCTCCAACAAACCAACTAACCCAGCAAAAAAACAGTAACCAAATAACAAAATAGATGCAGTAGTAAATACAATGTGGTTATCAGAAAGCAGGCAGAAATGAACTCACTCTCTTGCTCTTTGAAATTGCTCTTTCAAACCCATGATGTACAGTGTGTCAAGGGAGTCAATTAATGTTGCTCCAAGCCCGCCAAAGCTATCAATGCCATTCTGCGTCTGTGGCTGAAAACAAGAAGGAGTAGCATAAAGACGGCAGCCTAGTACTTTTAAGGAAAAAAACAGTTGATGCAACCTAGAATTCCATTTCATAATTATAGGTACAAGCATCCATTTTCAAAACCTTGATAAATGTACCACGGTTCCATTTGACAGAGCATCAGCTTCCACAAATTACAACTGGAGACCCTAATAGTAATTACAATTCACAAATTATCATTTGTATGAATTTTTAACCTTCTACCTGTTCCGACCTTTATTATTATTTTTTTTTTTGCAATATTCATGGGTATTCCTATCACATGTAATATTTAGTTAACAGTTCGATCAACTAGATAATGGTAGCATTTCAACCTAAAGAAGTTTCAGGGAAAAAATGGGTTTTGAGTTATGAGACTATGAGCCCAAGCAATTAAAGTCAACACACAAATTGACAATCAAAGTATGTGCAGCCAGAATAATTAACATATGATACTGAAGCCAAAATTTCAAGGAGGACAAATGCAAAAAGGGAGCTAACGATTTTCCAAATGTAAGAACTAAGAAGCTGGGTGCACCATGAATTCATCAACACAACAAGCATGAACTTTAAAATCCAATTGCAAAACTATGCACCGCTGAATCTTCCAAGCATACCTGTAGCTCATCATGACCCCATGCATACTTCTCGTATGCACCCCAGGCATGGATCATAGCTTCTTTCACTTTCTCTCTTCGCTCAATGTCAATAGGCTCATCAGGAGGGATTTTGTCCTTAACCTGACTATTTGCCAACTGTTTTGAATCTCCACGCATACTCTTTAGATCTTCCAGCTGCCAAAACAAGTCTGTGTCAATTCTAAGTAAACAAAGTCGGCATCCTAAAACATTCATACTACCCTAACATTTCACTTGGATGCCAAAATACATCATCATGGCTTCTACAAAAAGATTTATGAATCAATATAGCAGCAACAAAAAGAAGCACACTCAGAGGATGGAAAGCCATAGAACTAGTTGGACCCATAAGAGGATCACGTCACCCTGTTCGAGTGTGAAAAGCTAATATGGTCAAAGGATGTGATCACAAAAAAAGAAGAAAGTGATATAAATTATAACAACCAGCTAACGACCTCTTACCATAGCTTTAAGATCCTTAACTTCTTCGCTTAATTTCAACATCTCTACCTGCAGATTGGAAAGTAACAACGTTAATGTCCACAAAAACCAACATGGGCCAAAAAATTTCATCAAGCATCAATCCATCATCCAGAATCACTACGAAGTTCCCGTTTTGAAACATAAAAAAAGCCAGGCATCAACAACGCACCCAAAAAACGCACCAAGATCAACACAAAAGCACAAATTCCCATAGAGTTCCCGTTTGCCAATTGCAAATCAGAATCTACAACTCTCACAACATCAACTCCATCATATCAAACCCATGAAATGGACCAAGACCAACCCATATCTGCCTCGACCCTCTGCAAATAAGAATCAACAATTCTCACAAAATCAACTCCTTCAAATTATCTAAAAATTCTCCGTGATCATTTGATCATTACAAGAAGAACAACTTTTACAAGAAACCCAAAACGATCCACAATCGCGTTCCCTCAAACTCGCCCACTCCTCCCCGAAAGAACCAAACTTTGCCACACAAACTATTATCCCAAAAAAAAAAGACGGAACTTCAGATACCTCGTACTCTCGGACAAGGGACTGGCGATCCCAGAAGAGCAAAGTGGCGGAGACGAACGCGATGAAGAGCAACGCCATCTGCTTCGGCCGCTTCAGATAGTACAATGGGTTGCAGTACCTAAACCGGCCGGTCCCCGTCGACGACGATCTGCTCCTCCCCATCTTCTCCGCCCTTTCCCCAACCTAGATCGATCTCCAAAAGTACTACCTCCAATGGAGAATATAACGAGCTCCCTCCCGTCGGAAAAGGGAGATCTCGACGGAAGGGATGGCGGGGTGACGTGGGTGTCTTGGTCGCTTCCCAGTTTGGTGGAGAGAAATCGAAGTTCGGGGGAAGAAGACTTACTTGGTGCGGGTCAAGATGTTCGTTTTCTATGGTCGGAATTGGGGAGCGAGAAATGTTCTGTTCTTTCTCTTCTCCAATTGGGAGGCGACAAGAGGACAATCAAAATTCTCACCAATTGAATTTTTTTATAAAAATCTAAAAATCACAGGACGAAACTAAAAAAAATATCACAATGAGCAGTATTAAATGAAAGACTTGTCAATACTAAAAAAATAAAAAATACAAAATACGAAAAATATAATGTCGGGAGTTTTTCAAGAATCCAAAAGCCACAATACCAAAGTAAAAACCTCACACGAGCTAGTGTCATATTGCAACAATATAAAAAATAAAAAATACACATGCTGATATCACATAAAAAACATACCGGTATCGCATGAAAAAAATATCAGCATGCTTCGCTCAAAATAAAAAAAATTAAATACACATGCCGATCTTGCATGAAATAAATGTTGGTATCGCATGAAGAAAAAAAAATGTTGGTATCGCATGAAAAAAATATCAACGCGGTTCAACCAAAATTTGTACCGTACGAAATTACTTATTCAGTCCGAATCTAATCCGATCTCGATTATATGCACCAACAAGTGAATAAAGAATGTTCTAGCTTAATCAAGTTAAGTCGAGTTTGGATTTATAATAATGTTTAATATTTGTTAAGCAATTTTTACAACATTCCAAAAGTATCGAGTTTGAATTTGTATTAACCTGTCTAATTAAATCGCATATAAAAAAATTACAATAACATTAGATATTTGTCTACAAAAGTTTATTGCCTTTTAAAAATATTAACAAATTAGCGTACAGAACTCTTGATTGGTTATAAAAAAAAAACCAAAATTTTGCAGTTGTAGAGAAAATGGTATTTTTAAATATCTGTTACAACACAGTGAGAGTCGGCACAATAACTTAAGTAAATGTTGAGTTAAAACTTAAAAAGAATTTTAAAAATACCATCCAGAAAATGGCCAATAATTATAAAATGCAAAACTAAATCAAAACTGGGCCGAAAAAGACTCTCCCGTCCGGCCCATAAGATACAAACAAGTTGAGTCAACAACGTAAAATTTAGCCTTCTTCGGCCCACAATAGCTTACCTTGCCTCTTTCCAATTTCCTTTTTTTTTTTTGTGGGGTTTTTTTTTTCTTCCTGGTGAGTCGTTTCGTTCGAAAGAAAAGGGTTAAAGCTATTTACTTTTCAAGTACTAGGGTTGTTTTGGGTGTAGTTAGAACTAGCTTTGTGAGTTCTTGGTGGGGTTTTGCAGGGAATTCGATTTAATTTTCGGATTCCGAAGGAGACGGAAGTTGGGGGTACAACTACTGGACGTAAGCTATGGCGATAGCTGGAGCGTGGCAGCTTAATCTGAACGAGTCTCCTTCGTGGGGTTCGAGAAGTGTCGATTGTTTCGAGAAGTTGGAACAGATTGGCGAGGGCACTTACGGGTTTGTTGTTTATCTCTTGTTTCATGTCAGTTCTGTTGGAAAGTTCATCATCTAGGAATGTCCTTATTCCAGCTTCGGAACTGTTACAAGTTTTTTGGGGTTTGTGTTCGAAGATAAACCGAACTTGAGATTTGCGTGTTGCTTCACTCTGACCATTGTTACTTGCTAATTTGATTGCCATGGAAAAAACATTTTTTATGGTATGGAAAATGTCGCCATTTAGTATCTGTACTAGAAGTGCCTCAGTTTCTTCTCGTTGAACAATGCTGTCAGTGCTATATATCAGGCCTAGTAGAGATGCAATTAATATATCTTGCAGTATTTAATAGAGGACGCGACCCTTCTGTAATTTCTTGAAGCTTCTTGATTTTTTTCCCTCATTCATACTTTTTGATTGTTTCTATTCTGTGATTGCAGTCAAGTTTACATGGCCAGAGAAATAAAGACAGGTGCAATAGTTGCTCTGAAGAAAATAAGAATGGACAATGAGAGAGAGGGGGTACCTCCTTTTGCTCTACATAGTTGTTTCCAATTCCTGTATTTCCTTACCATTGTCAAGCGATAGCCGAAGGCCTTTATGCCTATATATTGCAGTAGGTTTATAGATTGGTAACTGCAGTGATATTTATTTTGCACTGATTGGCTATTTTATAATGTAGTTCCCTATAACAGCAATCCGTGAAATTAAAATTTTGAAGAAGTTACATCATGAGAATGTGATTAAGCTGAAAGAGATTGTTACATCTCCAGGTACGGCAGAATAATTGTTTTAGTACATATTTGTGGGTGTTATTCTATGTGAACTTGTTACCAAAATTTGGATGTGATGATTATTCTCAGGTCCTGAAAAGGATGAGCCAGGGCGACAAGGCAAGTATTATGTATTGCAGATTCTTGGGAGCTCACAATTCACCTGTCTCTCACCAAGAAAACAAAAGAACCTTTGAATTAGTTTCTTTGCCATCATGTTGATGCTTGCACATTTTTTATCCAAGGATGAATGTCACGTCTGCTAAAGTGGGTGGGAGGGAAGACACTTAATTTAGATCAATTGACCTCTGAAAGTCATTTTAATTGGAATTGCAGATGGTTGCAAGTATAAAGGTGGAATATATATGGTCTTTGAATATATGGACCATGATTTGACGGGTCTTGCTGATCGTCCTGGTATGAGATTTTCAGTCCCCCAAATTAAGGTAATAGCAATAGATAACTAATTTTCAAAAGCCAACATTCAGAATAATCATTATGACTTCTTATTGACTTCAATTTGTTACTAATTTCAGTGCTACATGAGGCAACTCTTAACAGGCTTACATTATTGCCACGTTAACCAAGTACTTCACCGTGACATCAAAGGTACATAATTGAAATATACACAATTCATAGCTGTTGATGTTTCACTTTGATGTAACAATGTTCAACTAAGAGACACTGGTTATGATACAGGGTCTAATCTTCTTATTGACAACGAAGGAAATCTGAAGTTGGCAGATTTTGGGTTGGCTCGATCATTCTCCAATGATCACACTGCAAACCTCACTAATCGTGTGATCACTTTATGGTACAGGTGAATAATACTGTTTGCTTTATCGAATTCTATTTGGTTCACACCAAAATTACAGAAAGGAAGTTCAGCCAACACTATGTTTAACAGACCACCAGAACTGTTGCTTGGGGCAACAAAGTATGGTCCACCAGTTGATATGTGGTCTGTCGGTTGCATTTTTGCTGAACTTCTACATGGGAAACCGATTTTCCCTGGGAAAGACGAGGTGAGTTCCTTGCCTATGTTGTTTGTATCAGTTTTCCGTTCCACGATTAGTTGCTATGACATTAGTACTAATTGGTGTGCATTTCATTAAGTTTTTTCCTGTACTATAGCTACCCTACATACTGTAGTTATTAGTTCTGCTTGTAATGAATGTAGCCAGAACAATTGAATAAGATTTTTGAGCTGTGTGGAGCACCAGATGAAGTTAATTGGCCTGGGGTTTCCAAGATACCTTGGTATAATAATTTGAAGCCAACAAGGCCAATGAAGAGACGTCTCAGGGATTTTTTCAGGCAGTAAGTGAGAGAAGCACTTTCAGTTGTGTTTTATTTTTGTTAGCGGTTTTTTTTTGTCTCTTCAGCCTTTTGATTAGCCGTGTTATTTTCTATTTCTGAGTAATATAGCCATTGATATTTGGTCTATTCATCTTGAGTTCGATTTCATCTGCAGTTTTGATCGCCATGCCTTGGAGTTATTGGAGAAAATGTTGACTCTTGATCCTGCACAGGTACCCTTTATCTGATTTTATTATCTGTAGGGTTTATAGATAAGTGATGACCTGAAGTCTCAGTCATGTTTACCATTATGCTTAATAAATTTATAATTTCAGCATTGGCTGTCGGAAGTTGTCATCTGCCACCAAAATCTTGGTGTTTTTCATTCCTTGCTGACTTGCTGTGGAATCCTGCATAGACGAGAATTTTCCAGTTTGCTCAGTATTATTGTTTTCTGCAATTGTCTGATATGTTCGACATTTATATATTGTTAATGCAAACAGAGAATATCTGCAAAGGATGCCCTTGATGCAGAGTATTTCTGGGCCGACCCATTACCTTGTGATCCTAAAAGGTAGATTTTCAGTTCATCTATTTTTCAATATTTTATGGTGGATCCCTGTTACCCATTACCTGGTTTATTCTTCTTGTTCAGCTTGCCCAAGTATGAATCATCCCATGAATTTCAGACCAAGAAAAAACGCCAGCAACAGAGACAACATGAAGAAAATGCGAAGCGGCAGAAACTGCAGCATCCACCTCAGCATACCCGTCTTCCACCCATTCAGCAGTCGGGGCAGCCACATCCGCAGATGAGAGCAGGACCTAATCAGCCCATCCATGGCTCTCAGCCACCAGTTCCTGCAGGACCTAGTCACCACTATGGGAAGCCTCGTGGACCAGCTGGCGGACCAGGTAGATATCCTCAAAGTGGAGCTAGCGGGGGATACAATCCTAATCGTGGAGCTCAAGGTGGAGGCTATGGCAGTGGGCCATATCCTCCACAAGGACGTGCTCCACCTTATGGTTCAAGTGGCATGCCTGGTGGTGCTCCCCGCGGTCCAGGGGCCAGTGGGTATGGAGTCAGTGCTCCACCGAACTATGCTCAGGGGGCGGCTCCTTATGGTGGCTCTGGTGCTGGCCGAGGAACAAACATGATGGGCGGGAATCGAAATCAGCAGTACGGTGGTTGGCAGCAGTAGATTCTATAGTATGCATATTACCAAAGCACCACATTGCACATGCTCTGATCACCAGAGGCTGCTGTTGCGAACTTCCCATCAGATAAATACAATGTAGCCATCTTCCGCAAAATTTCCATCCTGTTGTTAACTATACCATAATTTTGGATAAGGCCAGATCTTCATGCTTACCTGTCATGGTTTAGAGACACGATGGTTCCTCAACATGACATTATAATGGAAAAGAGATGAAATTAGCTCAACTGGAGGTGGTGTGTACTTTCTGTAAGAGACCTGCAATTTTTGGTATCGTATTGAATTGTGTTTTATCTATGATATTCAGTATTCGAATCCGGTGTCATGTTACGCGGAAGCTGTGAAGATGGGCTTAATCGAAAGAGGGAGGGATGGCGAAACTTCTGTCGTGGCCAATTTGGAGATCGATGAGGAAGAACTAGATCAATTTAAGGGAGCTCTTAGTTGATCCGAAAATACCTGTTTAACATGTCATTTATTCCCAGTAAATATATTTTTGAGTTATTGAGCTCCGGAAACACATTTATCCCCTCAACAAGCCATTTATTCCCATTATCTCCCTGTTTAATTTCCGTTTGTCCAGTTTTGAGTTTTCCCCCTCGAGTAGGTCGAAATCTTAGTAACGAAGTACCACCGTTGACTTTTTTTGTTGGTGAACAAAGCGAGTTGAATCCTTGTTTCGTAGCATCTTCGTTGCCTTCTTCTTCCTTGGTCCACCATCCCGGCGTTAGTTTCTCTTGTCCTGAGTTAGTTTCATCGGTTTAGATCCTTACCTCAACAACGAAAAAAACCGTCTTTACCAACTAACTTCTAAGCACTCTTTAGTTGTTTGTTTGGTTAGTTTTGAAGGTCAGCCACCATGGGGGACTCGATGAAGCAAATGTTGACTAGGTTAATCCGGCTCACCGAACAAATAATCAAGGGCGCTGGGAAAGCTTTCGCGTTCCGGGGGAAGTGTGCCGAAATTGCTTCCGAGACCACGAAGCTTGTCGCCGTCCTCCACCAGGCAACACGCCCTGGCTTCCGCCTCTATGAGCAACCCGCAAGGCGGATCATCCTTGAAACAGAGCAGGTGCTGGAGGACGCACTCCGGGTGATCCTGACGTGCAACAGTTTTATAATGCTCTTCACTTTAGGCAATTATATGCAGCTGGATTTCGATTTGCGTTATCAGATTGGCAGATCCATTGGGAACTTCATCTGGCTTCTCCGGATATCAGCTGGGGACACGGATTATCTAAGCTTGCCCCCATTGGCCGCTAATGAACCGATTCTGGTTTCCATATGGACGCAAATTGCTAAACTCTACAACAGATCGGAAGATGTCCGTTCGGATGCTGCTGCATCACTGATTTCCTTGATTTCAGATAAACACATATACTGTGAATTGGTGATCAAGGAAGGAGGGGCAGAGCCATTGTTGAAGTTAGTAAAGGACGGAAATCTAAATGGGCAAAAGAATGCGGCCAAGGCAATAGGGTTGCTGGCACAGATTCCAGATTGTGGGGATCAGTTACTGAGTGCTGGTTTGTGTTCTGTGTTTGAGAAGATACTAAAAGAAGGCCCAATGGCAGTTCGGGTAGTGGTTGCTTGGACCCTTTCAGAATTGGCCAGGAATCACCTAAAATGCCGGGACGCTTTTGCCCAGAACAACATCATGAGGTTGCTAGTGGCGCATTTGGCATTTGAGACCGTTCATGGCCACATTAAGTATGAATTTGTGATAAACAAGGCCACCTCTGTTCGTGCTGTGGTCAATGCGACTGCTGATAGAAAGGAGAGGGAGAAGGAGAGGGCTCTAGGGTTGGGTTTGGATGATGATGAGGGTCTTAATCAGAGCGAGATTCGTCATGTCAACCATATGAAGCTTGAAGACTCTGCTACCAAGGCAGATATGAAAGCAATGGCAGCCAGGGCGCTTTGGCAGCTTGCGAAAGGGAATCTTCCGACTTGCAAGAGCATTTCCGAGTCGAGGGCGCTACTGTGTTTTGTGGCACTACTGGAGTAGGGGGCTTATGAGGTGCGGTATAACTCAGCTTTGGCGTTGATGGAGATCACATCAGTTGCTGAGAAGGATGGTGATTTGAGAAGGTCCGTGTTCAAACCCAATTCCCCTGTTTGCAAGGCTGTCGTGGATCAATTATTGAGGGCCATCGAGAACGAGAAGGACCCCAAGATTCTGGTCGCTTGTATTAAGGCAGTCGGGAACTTGGCAACGACTTGGACAGCTGGAACAAGGATGAGTACCCCGTTGGTTAAATATCTTGATGATAGGGAAGATGAGGTCTCCAGGGAGGCGATACTTACCCTCACCAAGCTTGCCTGTCCCGAAAATTACCTCCACATTGACCATTCAAAGGCCATACTAAGTGCTCCAGGGGGAAGTCGTTTATTCGATATTGGTTACTTTGGCATACACAATCGACTTGCTGCGCTGCGACTCCTGTGCTACATATCCCTGCACATTCCGGACGGCGACCAAACTACACAGCGTGATGTTTTCGTTGTGCTGAGCTGGGCGTCCAAACAAGCTTTTGTGAAGCAAGACCGGGAATTGGCATCCTTGGTAAATGAAGCTAAAAGTAAAGTGGAATGGTAACGTCCTTGAAGCCAAACTGGCAGTGGCCTCTTAAGTTGCAACCGAAAACGTTTGTGCATACAATTGTTGTTAATACGCCTGCAATACCCTTTCGCCACTGCAGCATGGCAATTTAGAAATTGTGTACATTGCTTCGTCGTGTCGTGTTTTTGCTTCCGTTGACCTTAATATCTATCTATCTCTCTTATGCACTAGAATGTGGAGGACAATAGGTTCCTGGAGAAGAGTTCAATATGCAGCTTGTGCGTCGTGTTTCACAAGAGACTTGGAGTGGAAAAAATTAGGATTCATTGTATAATATGAGCTCATGGCATCTTTAGCACTTTTGATTCTTGACACCATGAATTTGATATTGGATAGAAGTTGGTCCGGTAAATGATTTGAATAATATTTTAAGGAGATGATATTATGGTATGTTCAAAAATTATAATTAGCACTTAATACTTTCTTGTATTATTGGTCTTCTCAAAGGTCATTGGCATGCTTTATAGATGGAAGTCTTGGATCAAATTCACATGGTGTAAATTTGACTTTTTTTTTTATAACAAAAATAGCACTTTTGACATCTTTTCAGGTCTACCTAACATTTAACAAAATATTTCAAATTACTGTAATTGTTTTAAAATAAAAGTCACGTGTTTCTAAATCAAATTAATACAAGTTCAAATTTACTCAACCTAATAATAACTCCGGTTAACGAACAACCAAGTCCTTACGGCCCAAGGAGGCCCATTAGCTTAACTCTCTTCCTGTAAATCCCGTTACCCACTCTTCCAATCCAGGTATTACTATTAGGAAGGAAGAAGCCACGCCGACTCAACTCCAACTAAAAGAGGAGGATTTCCACCCAAAAAAAAAACTAAAAGAGGACGACAAAATTCTCTCTCTCTCTCTCTCACTAGGATAAAAATATCTTAATTTTTAACCGGTCAATATTTCTTTTTCCCCTTTCCAATTAAATTATAAACCAAAATTAAAGATAAATAAATCCAAGGCGCGTGGCGTGCGAAGTCGTCGCCGCGGCTCCTCCACCTCAACCGCCGCGCCCGCTCCTCCAACCTTCACCCCTCTCTCCTCCCTCTCCTCTGATCACCACGCCCACACGACCATTCGTCGACGTCAAGGTCGACACGATGACAAGAGATGGAAGTAGCTCGAGTGGAGATGGTGTGTACTTTATTGTAAGAGATCCAATTTTTTCGGTATTGTATGCGTTTTTTTTTAATCCCCGTGGACTATGTTTCAGTTATGTGTTTCCATTTTTACCCCTTCTCAGTTGTCACCGAAAAAACTAAAGCAACATTTCCTCCCACGGTTTAGGACTATATTCCGTAATCATAAATAAGTACGGAGGAGGTACGACCGCTGACTTTCTGTTTCTACTTTCTTGGACAAAGTGAGAGTTGGCACCTTCAAGTTCCCACGTCAGCTTCTCTGCTCTGAGTACTTTTTTTAGGGTTCGCACCTTCTAGTTCAGTTCCAACTTCCTCTCCCTTGCATTTATTTTTTCTGTATTGGGTTTTTAAGGTTCAATCTTCCATCATGGCTTTATGAAAAACCTCGTCTTTACCATCTTATAAGCACTCTCTTTTTTTTTTGGTCTTGCAGGTCAGCTCCCTTAGAGGACGTGGTGATGCCAATGTTGACCACATTACTTCATCTCACCGACCAAGTAGTCAAAGCCCCCCAAGGAAATAACGTGTTGAAATTGCTTCCGGGACCGAGGGTGTTAATGTGTTTTGTGGCGCTATAGGAGAAGGGAGCTTATGAGCTCCGGTATAACTCAGCTTTGGCGTTGATGAAGATCACAGCGGTTGCTGCGATGGATGCTGACTTGATGAGGTCTGTATTCAAACCCAATTCCCCTGTTTGCACGGCTGCCATGGATCAGTTATTGAGCGTCATCGAGAAGGAAGGAGGAGGACTCCATGCTTCTGGTACCTTGTATCAAGGCGGTTGGGAACTTGGCGACGACATGGACAGACGCAAGGATGTTAAGAATTAGGACGATGACTCCAATCGGCTAGGTTTCTTGACGGTGCGGTCTCTATGGAGGTTATACTTGCATTCACTAGGCTTGGATATGAGGTAAAAGAGTTTTTGTGTCAAGTAGTTATATTATAACATGTTTTTTTTTATAAGTAAAAGATTTTATTACCCACCAAAGAAATTACACCAAAAGTGCACAAAATGCATTACACCAAAAGTGTCGAAAGACACAAACGCCTAAAGATTACACCAAAGGTGCGCAAGCGCACTACATCTAAGCAATGTCTAAAACCCAATGCGACGAATCCCACACTGCCAAAGGATGGATCAAAACGAACCACGTGCTGCCTCCTTAAACTGTTGGATGATCTCAGAGGGATCGCCCTCCCAAAAGCATCCGAGTTTTTGCGCTAAATCCCATGCCTTGACAGCTTGCTTCTCCAACCGAGCGTCATTTACATCCGGGGACTCGGGGCTTGTCTTCCCTATAGCTCGAGCAGGAAAAGCTACCTTAATCTTATGCCCGGGTCTCTGCATCAGAGCAAAAGCTTTGTGCGTGGGTTTTCGAGACCTCGAGCTTGATCTCGTTGGCACCACACATCTTCCTTTGCCTCTGGACTCCACCGAAGCTTGAGTTTCAGCCTCAAACGAAAGAGGTAAAACACCTGTTTCATGAGTAGACTGATCAGTATCAGCAACATCATTCGTAACGGCCTCGGAAACATCTTCCTCCGAAACACATGCTAAATCATTCATAGCAGCCTTTTCGACATCGCTCTCCTGCATCTTTGCAGTATCGATCCCCACCTCAACATCTACCAAAATAGCAACGGGGGCATCCACCATTGCCACTGGTGCCAAGTAACCAAGAACTTCACCACAACCTCCTCCCACATTTGAAACAAACTCCTCTGTGACGTAAGCAGTATCGACAGTGATTGAGATTGTTGTATCTTAGGTTATACGTAGAACTATTGCCTATACGTCCATGTGTTCTAATACAACTTGGAAATTTGTATATTGTTCCCTTGGTCGATGTTTGCACGTTGTAAAAAGAGAGGTTCGGATTATTTTTGTGACCAGCATGCTAATACTGGTTTTCAGGGGAAGCTTATGTTTGAATCCATTACGAATTTTTCCTTTGTTTATCGGTTAACATCGTTGACTAACGGTCTATCCGTCCTCTAAGTTTTTGAGTCGTTCTCTCAACTACCCTCGGGGGTCAGCTCCTTATGGTAGCTCCGTTGCTTACCAAATCATTTTTCAGAGACAAGACGGTTCTCAAGATATACAAGGGAAAATGGAGATTGAATCAGTTCAAGTGAAGATGGTTTGTACTCATTTGTAAGAGACCTGCATTTTTTTGTATTGTTTTCATATCCTAATCGGGGAGCTCAAGGTGGAGGCTATGGAAGTGGGCCATATCCTCCACAAGGACGTGCTCCACCTTATGGTTCAAGTGGCATGCCTGGTGGTGCTCCCCGTGGTCCAAGGGCCAGCGGGTATGGAGTTGGTGCTCTAAACTACGCTCAGGGGGTGGCTTCTTATGGTGGCTCTGGTGCTGGCCGAGGAACAAACATGATGGGCGGGAATCGGAATCAGCAATACAATGGTTGGTAGCAGTAGATTCTATGATTCGGAGTGTGCATATTACCAGATTGCACATGCTATGATCACCAGAGGTTGCTATTCGTGAACTTTCCATCAGATAAATCCAATGTAGCCATCTTTCGCAAAATTTCCGTCCTGGTGTACTTTACCATAATTTTGGGTCAGGCCAAATCTTGATGCTTGCCTGTTGTAGTTTTTGTGAAGAGAAAAGCTTAAACTCTTATTAGGCTTGTGTTACAGCTTATATACGTAGCTAACCCTAATACAAAGAGGGTGTATGACATTAACTAGGAAACTACTACAACGGAAAGCTACAAACTAGGAATGTACACGACTAATACACGAAAGGCCCAATACTCCCCTTCAAGTTGGAGCATAGAGGTCGCGAATGCCCAACTTGTCGAGAAGAAAATGAAACTGACGTTTGCCAAGAGGCTTGGTAAGTATGTCGGCAAGCTGAAGATGCGTCAGGACGTGCGTGAGAACAAGACGACCACTTTGGACGACGTCACGGACGTAATGATAGTCAACCTCAATGTGCTTGGTGCGCTCATGAAACACCGGATTATTAGCGATGTGAATAGCAGATTGACTGTCGCAGAACAAACGCATGGGACTAGTGGGATGAACATCAAGATCGCCCAAAAGCATTGTAATCCACTGGAGCTCGCAAGTGGCAGAAGCCATAGAACGGTACTCTGCTTCAACAGAGGAGCGACTCACTGTGTGTTGCTTCTTGGTCTTCCAAGAGACAGGAGAAAGACCAAGACGGATAAAGTAACCGGTCAACGAGCGGTGGGTGAGGGGACAACTTGCCCAATCCGAGTCACAATAACCATATAAT
>SOPF01027849.1:0-20712 GCA_012979155.1 Hypericum perforatum
TGGCAGAGGAGCTTGAGGGAAATCTCTGAGCTGTATGGATGTGAGAACTCGTTGCAAGCAGTTGAAAAGTACCGCAGATCGTCCGGCTTGGAATCTATTTCCTCGTTGTGCTTTGGGGCCGCAAGGATCTCTGTATTACTTATTGATGATGGGTTGACGTTGGATAAG
The DNA here is from genome assembly GCA_012979155.1 of Hypericum perforatum. NCBI lineage: Eukaryota > Viridiplantae > Streptophyta > Magnoliopsida > Malpighiales > Hypericaceae > Hypericum > Hypericum perforatum. The sequence continues at coordinate 169 of SOPF01027849.1, forward strand.
AAGCATGAGGTCGGATGGCACAGGAGTTTTGTCCCATATGCTGGTCGCATATTGAGGATTGAGCGCCTGGCCGAGGAAATTCTGAACAAAGTGAGTTGGTTTCCTGCTCTTCATTAATGATGTTGTCGATTGAAACAGAATTTTCTTGGGATTTTTGATTTGTGTATTGCATTAGTACATGCTACCAGCTCTCTGTACACTTGCTTCTGCAGGAGCTGCCAGATGGGACACCTTGGACGCTCGAGATCTTCATTAAGACCTTTTTGGAGAACTTGAAGTCATATCCTTTTAGTAGCTTGTTTGCATTTTCTGTTACTCCTACATATTCAATGACAGAAGACGATGTTGTTCTTCGGTTAATTCCTTACATCCCATTACAGTTGCTGATAAGATTGTTGGGTTAAAGAGCATAGCAGCATATCGAAGTGGCTTAGGAATCAATACCCACGTGACAATCAAAGATGCTGAGGAAGGTCTTGCCCAAGTTTTACTTGGTGAGTGCATTATGTTAGACAATAATATATTGCTTCGTTTTAATAAATACTGATTTATATAACTTTCTAGCTCCAAGGCCTGTTCGCATAACAAATAAAAACTTCATCGACTATGTTTTCACGTGTTGTTTGGAGATCGCTCAATCATTTGACTTGCCAATACAGTTGCATACAGGGTAAGGGAAAGCTTTTTCAATGTTCATCTACTTTCACATTGTTCTTTGATTATGAGAGAAACTGGACTTGAGAATTCGAGTGTTCATTTTCAGGCTTCAAATTTTTTGGTTCCTCTAATGTAACAAAATGCTGAATTGTGCTTTTCATGTAAAATGTTTACTAAGCAGATTATCATCTTTTAAGGATACGGGGATAGTATTTTGCAATATCGTCGCAATATGAAGCAGGATGATCCAAACCATTTTTCTAATATAATTTTGAAGAAGTACAACAACATTGATTTCTTTGCTGTATAGCTTCTTAAAGTGTCTACTTAAACTTCTGTTCCTTGTCTTAGATTTGGAGACAAAGATTTAGATTTACGGTTGGCCAATCCCCTTCACCTCCGAACCGTCCTAGAGGATGCGAGGTTTTCAAAGTGTCGGTTCGTACTGCTACATGCATCATACCCATTCTGTAAGGAAGCATCATATCTAGCCTCTGTTTACACTCAGGTGCAGTACTATCCTCAGTAGAATGCTTGGCCTCTACACTGACCTAGGGATCATTCAGTCCCTGAATCTGATTTTCCCAACAACGTGGTGCTTTAATTCCAGGTGTACCTTGATTTTGGGCTGGCAGTTCCTAAGCTTAGCGTTAGTGGTATGATATCTTCAGTCAAAGAGCTTTTGGAGCTTGCTCCTCTTAACAAGGTAATCAACTTCATGACTGAGCATTGCAAAAGGATAGTTTTGGATGCCATGTTTTCTGTATCAACCTCCGAATGCGCGGGATGTCTTAGCTGTTGATGCTTTCGACCATCAGACATCACGGTTTCATTTTCAACACAAATATTATGCTGTTTGTGACCTCCAGTTTATTTTCTAGTTTCAGTGCTTGATTTTCTAAATCATTATTGGATTGCAGGTCATGTTCAGCAGCGATGGCTATGCATTTCCCGAAACTCACTATTTAGGTTGGTTTAAGTTCTTATTAATGGCACTCAGTTATCTTTCAGCTGAAATCTTATCGATCTAGATCTGCTCTTGTTTTTTGGATGAACTGTAACAAAGTTAGGACTGAGATGTCATCCAATTTGATTTTCAGCAATGAACTTGGTCAACATTGTTATCTTATTTGCAGTTTTCCTCCTAACATAAGAAATATGATCGATCCATATTTGCTCTCGACTTCTGCATAGCATATACAATGCACTCAGATAAATAATTTAAAGGATCATACCAATTTCCGTTTTCCTACAGGTGCAAAGAAGGCCCGTGAAATCCTCTTTACGGTTCTCTCCGATGCATGCATGAACGGTGACCTCACAGTCAGTGAAGCTGTTGAAGCTGGTACAGATATTTTGGCACACACCGCCCTGAAGTTTTACAAGATAAATGTAGATGCCAAACCATACATTCCCAAGGGTATTTCTTATTCACAACCTGTGAATAGTTCTTCAGAAAGTGTATTATCTCTCGTCCGTGTTCTCTGGGTTGATGCATCCGGACAACACAGATGTCGTGTAAGTTATTTGTCTTTTCAATATCTGTGACCTGTCTTTTATGCATGGTTGTTCTAGAGTATGAGGATTGAAGTGGCACGGGACTTTCTCTTTTCGTCAAAACTGTTAGTTCATTTTGATTTTCTTACTAGTCGTGTTCCTTGTGTCTTTTCAGGTGGTTCCAGCTAAGCGCTTTGCTGATGTTGTCACACAAAATGGTGTTGGTTTGACTTTTGCTTGCATGGGAATGACTTCTGCCGTTGATGGTCCAGCCGATGGGACAAATTTGACTGGAACTGGTGAGATCAGACTGATGCCTGATTTGACAACCAGGAGGAGAATTCCATGGTAATTGCTTGCGTCGACCATATTTCAATTTCCAGTTTCTGTCTTTGAGCAACTTGCCACAGTTCTCATGGTCACTTCATTTGCACTAGTAATGGCTGTGTTTAAGATCTTGATTACTCGTGAATATTAGGGTGGAGCGAGAGGAAATGGTTTTAGCTGACATGCATCTAAAACCGGGGGTAGCATGGGAGTACTGTCCAAGAGACGCCTTAAGAAGGATGTCAAAGCTTTTAAAAGACGAATTCAACCTGGTATCCAATTGACTGTTTGTACCCTTCTTGCAAAACTTATTATCTTATGACTTATGCTTCTTTAAATGATTCTAATTTCCATATACATTTGTAGACCATGAATGCAGGATTTGAGAATGAGTTTGTGCTTTTGAAGAATGTAACAAGGTGACTTGTTTTCCCTTCTTGAGTAAAGGAATTAATCAAATTTTTCCGGTTGTTTGAGTCTAACTCCTGGTTTTTCAGAGATGGGAAGGAAAAGTGGGTACCTTTTGATTCCACTCCGTACTGCTCTAGTGCCGGATTTGATGCTGCTTCTCCTTTGTTGCATGAGATTGTTCATGCTCTGCAGTCATTGGACATTGACGTTGAGCAGGTATTGTTGAATCCTTCAGTGATGTTTCTGATTTCTATACGAAACCTCTATAATCTTGGTTTTGAGCAATTTTTTTTTTTTTGGTATTCCAAAACTTTAAACAAGCCAACCACACTCGCAACTAGTAATGTGGTAATCTCAGCATCTCAATTGTTGTTGTCTTCAAGAATCAACCAAACTGGTGTTACTAATTGAAAAGTATTTTGTTTAACACAAAGGACTGCGCTTGATGTACAGCTACATAAAGAAGCAGGGAAAGGCCAGTTAGAAATTGCATTGGGGCACAAACCTTGTATATACTCTGCAGACAACGTTGTCTACACCCGTGAAGTTGTCAGAGCTATTGCAAGGAAGCGAGGACTACTTGCAACTTTCATGCCAAAGTAGGCTCCCGCTGTTATCATACCTCAAAAAATTCTCTGTTTCTAGATCATTGAAAATCCTGTTAAGGATATCAGTAAAGATAAAAATATGATATTAAAGCTGAAATTAGCATTTAGTTTTTCCTGTCCCTCTGTATGAACATGATTACTGTTCTGTGCCTAGGTATGCATTGGATGACATCGGCTCTGGGAACCACGTGCACCTGAGCTTGTGGCAAAATGGGAAAAATGTTTTTATGGCATCGGATAAAACCTCTCAGTACGGAATGTCAACTACCGGCCAAGAGTTTATGGCAGGGGTTCTAAGTCATCTTCCTTCAATTTTAGCATTCACAGCTCCACTGCCAAATAGGTAGGTTGTCTTAATGCACGGTTTACTCTTCTGGTTCTTTCAAATAACCGTCTATTGCGACCACACTGAATTGCCTTCAAGAATTCCAAGTTCCTGTGTTGTTCATGTTTTTAGGAAATTCCATTTGCTAGTATTCAAGAAAGCAACTCACTTGTGATACATGATTTCTTTCAACACAGCTATGATCGCATTCAACCGAACACATGGAGTGGAGCGTATCAATGCTGGGGTAAAGAAAACAGGGAAGCGCCATTAAGAACTGCTTGCCCGCCCGGGATCAGTGATGGGCTAGTGAGCAACTTCGAAATCAAGTCCTTTGACGCTGGAGCAAATCCGCACTTGGGTTTGGCTGCTATCATTGCTGCTGGCATCGACGGCCTTCGGAGGCATCTTCGGCTGCCGGAACCAGTTGGTAAGTTTTGCTTTGTTCTCTCAGTATGTAGCACCATTGCTTGTCCTTGGCGTGATTACTGAACTGGATAGACGCGTCAGGGACCTGGGATAATGCAATCCTCGTACTTCCACCGACTTGATAAATATATGCCACGGTTACAATGCTTTATATTGGTTATGTTCCTTGTTTCTAAGAGCAACATTCTTCCAACTGACGTGGTTTTCTCTTTTGAGTGTAGACATAAACCCTGCTCTCGCCAATGCAATTAATAGATTGCCTCAAAGCCTTTCTGAATCTTTAAAAGCTCTTCAAGAGAACAAGCTCTTCGATGAGTTTATCGGGGAAAAGCTTTTGGTTGCTGTGAAGGCAATTCGTAAGGTATGTTAATAGGTTGTCTGCTTAAAAATCATTTCCCACTAGCTTATAGAATGACTTGCACTTAAGCGGTTCTATGTTTCTGGTAACCTTTTTTTACTAAACCAACTTTAATCAAGCTTTTACCGTAGTTTATTTATATGAAACTCATTTTCACTTTCAAGTGTTGGTTTTAGGACCATGATTGATTGCTGTTTCCTTGAAATTATTGGTTTAGGAGAAAAAAAATAATTCATATTAATCTCTCCAACCAAGCAAATTGGGAAATTCTATTATGTTCTGTGATACTACAATTTGTCACCTTCCTGATACCAATCGTAAGACCAACCATTTAATTTTCATTCGCAGGCAGAGATCGATTACTATGCAAAGAACACAGATGCTTACAAGTTACTGATTCACCGGTACTAAACTCACCGTTCCAGGTAGATTAATCATGGTTAAAGCTCAATCAAGGGAAACATCGAACATAATAATCGGAATTAGTAACAGATGAGAACCGGTCAGTTTGTAATAAATCCAGTTTGTTTTCGCCAACGATGCCTCGAGAGCTACATTATTCCTGGCTCTGCTTAATTTTGTTGTAGTTTCATGTCTATTAGTTACGATATATTATTGCTCTCGTTATATTAGTTTCAGTAGAAACGTAAGAACTGCTTGTCTGCTGGAAAATTGAAAGCCTTATTTTCTTTTTGCATCAACTCAATTAGAAGTATGGTTTTGCATCACGATTCGAACTTAAATTAATCACGACTTGAATTTGGACTAATACATGTCATCATATTGCTCACCTTGAGGGCTGATGCCTGATTCAAATGGCGACGAAGCCGTTTGACTACGTTTTCGTAGTCAAACGCACCGCATCGACGGTTTTACTTGTTCTGATGGTCGATGGAGTGGTAATATGTTCCGAGTGAGAAGCCAGAACAATGCAGTTTCTATCGTATTCCCTTGAACCAGTTTCACTGATTCTGTATATACACTCAATATTGGTCCTACCGGGCGTTCTCTCTTGAAACTAACCCCTTGGAAACCTAAGTTCCGACGATCGATCAGATCCATAAGTCAAAATTCACTCGGTAACCATGAGTTTTTGAAGTGCAATGTAAGACTTTGATCATGAAACATGCTACCTAACAGAACCAAAGTACTGTTAAAGAGGTGCTGCAGGTGTACATTAAATATCATCAAAAGCAAATCCTCATATTTATTAGATACAAACCCTGGGAATCCGATCTTGTTAGGCACCTGCAGCTTCGTGCATGTAATCCAAATCACGAGATTCCGAAATTCGGCATACTATCTGGCATAAACTACTATCCCCTAGACGCAGGGAAGTCCCCCCGGACAAACCTTTGAATAGAAATACAGATGAAGGCAGGTACCTACCAAGCACACCAAAACTACCTGCTTCGATCATGTGAATATCTGCCACTCCATCGCGCATTAGCGGCCGAATTTCTCATTTTCATCTTGCTTCCTGGAGTAAGATTCACCCATCTCTTGCCATTTACAATCCGGCTGCTCAATCCGAACGTGTCTGGTTCTCGGGAATTCTAATATCTAATGCTATATCCATGCATGTGCATGACCATCATCAAGTTTTTTCTGTTTCTTCTTTTTCTTTTTTTCTCCTTTAGTCTCTGTCCTTGATTCCATACGTTTTGACTGCTGTGCTCGGATCTCCAGCAACTTGGCTTTTGCATCTCTAAAAGGTGCATCTGATCTCGAGGCCATCATTTGCTGATACAATCAGATTACCAATAAGAAGAAACATATCAGGAGAGTAAAATTAAGAGAAACTGACAACTCGTACAATAAAATTGAAAAACCCACCTTGAGATGATCCATAGCAGCAAGGTTGAAACCAAGAGTATCTTTGCATTCCTGTCACAGGCTCAACTGGCGTTAGAAAGGGATCTTCCGCTATGGAAATAAAGAAACAGCATGCAGGGTCCAGTACTCTATACGCTTGTACGAATTAGTTAATACCTTGACTCTTGCATAAAGAATATCCCGGAGAGCCATCACAGCAGGTTTTGCAGGGGGACTAGCAATCAGCTGATTATAATGAATCTGCAGTATCAGAGTAGCAATTCTGCACACAAGCTCAACCTGGAAGGAGAAAAATAAGTTATGGTTTATACTGTAAACAATTGTTGAAATTTAATGCTCAGATGGAACAAATTTACATCCTTCAAGTGTTGCATACAGAAAATACTTGAGGCAAGCTAGAGCCAACCTTCTCAGGGTTACAAGTCCAGTTCTTCAGATAGGATAGAAGCGTTAAAGCATCTGAGAATGGTAGAGCCTGCACAGAGAACATTTCACCTTGGTTTAAAAAGTGACTTGATTTCTCAAGTTCCAATAACAACCTGATGAACGTATGACATTTTCTCACAGCTAAGCAGAGAGTAAGGTAGAACCAGCAAATTGCGTCATACCAATAATGACTGCTCCAGATTGTTGGACTGAATGCTAGAAAGGGCATGCAGAACATAATCAGATGGAGAGAGCCCGCGCAAGATGACATTCGGTTGGAATTCACCGCATCTTGCCTGCATCTTATCCTCCTGGAAAAGAGTGCAAAGCATGATCGTTAAGAGGATTGGATTTATGGTTGAAGTAAGCCACATAAGTTTTCTAATCACCAAAGTTCCCAACACGTGAATAAAATCAAATACTGGTCAATGTGCAAAACGAGGGGGAAAATGGAAATGTATGACGACCACTATGACCAAGACGGCAAGACCAACAAATTTGAATACCAGGAACATGATAGCTTTGAACCGCTCTATGCCCCTTCTTGCATTTTACTGTCAATGATAAAGGTAACAAACAAGTTCAACAAAAACAAAATAGAAAGGTTGGAAGCTGAAAAAACATTTGCAACTCCATGCCACTACCAGCTCCATAAGAAAGTCACACTGGGTGACCCTTGATCAGATGCCTTCGGCAAAAATTTATAGGAAATCATGGGTCACTATTTATACGGTCACTTTCATCACCATCAAAGTTATAAGACGTAAAGCAGGTAGGCCCTTCTTTTCATTTCGTGGCCAAAGGTGCCTCACAACAAGTCTGTTCCAGGTCGACTAGGACTATATTTGGCCTTGTTTGGCCTACTTGCATTCTTTTTTAACTGAACCAACTGATCAGACAGGAAAACTTAACCGGCTAAGACCAGCCACTCGAAAGTACAATCTCGCTGATTTAGTGTGATTTGGAACCACATGACGCAGGCATGACCCATAATAATCTCGCAGATTTTCCCTCATCCTTGTGTCTCTTTTCATCACACTCATCCCGCCTCAAATTCATTTATCCACATCTTGTTACCCCGGCATCGAACCCCGCTCCAATATGTTGATTCATTATAATGATCTTCCTTTGTCTTCAAAGCTCAGAGGAAGGAGTAAAAGAGAGTACTCCAAATAACAAAAAATGTCTACTAAATGATAGGCAGACAATAATCTAGGCATGATTATGATATCGAAATTGGAGAAAAAACTTATGGATAGAAAACTAAGTGGGAAAGGAGAAAAGTAAAAGAAGAAAAATATGAGGTTCTATGGTTCTGCATGGATGAATGGAAGTAGCTTCTCCAAATTCTGCTACCAAAACATACCAGAATGATCAATAACTCCACTGTACTTTTTGTTCTTTATGTAAAATAAACTAACCTTGTAAGCTACCATAAGAATAAAAAACAACTGCCAAGTTCTGCATAATTAAGGGTCCAAACATAGCAGATCACTACTATCACAAAGTTTTAACTTATTCTAAAGTACAGGAATACAAAGACTAACATTTCAAATACACTAGACAAGCACAGATAATGATAAAACTGGAAACATATATACCTCATATTCAGCTAAACGCTTCAACTCCACCTCTGCTACATCTAAAGCATCAATGATTAAGTCAGTTGCGGAAAGAGTTTCCTTAGTTTTTTTGCCAGCAACAGCCACCGCACCCTCCTCTGGAATTTCTTCTTTTGGCAAGTTCTTGTTTTCTGATAGATCAACATCAGCTTCAAACATCTGGTCCACCCTTTTCTCTCTCTCTTCCTGAAACGTGGTACAGCAGTCATGTCAGGTCTCATCTCTCAGGAAAACAGAAAATCAACCACACCCATAAGATATAAGCACCTCGATAAAAAAAGGCTCCTCAGTACGGTCCCAACGACGTATAGATCTGTCATGAGATCCTGTTACGATGAAATCACCAAGACTGCTGACTGCCAGACACCAAATGGAATCATGATGTCCCTCGAGAGTCAAAAGAAGTTCAAACTTGTCTGCGTCCCAGTATTTTACAAGCCGATCCTTGCCAACGCTAAACAGATAGTGTGTATTCCGTACAAATTTCACAGCATGTATGCTATAATAAGTAGCTAAAGTGTCAGGGATCAGTAAATTTTAAATGCAAAGTATGAAGTTAGTTCTAAAAATGGAGCACCTTTCAGAATGAGCGAAAATGGATTTATGGCAATCACCAAAATCCAAACCCCAGATCTTCAAATTTTTGTCCATTGAACCAGTAGCAATCAAATCTCCATCAGATGAAATATCCATGCATAACACAGGTTCCTTGTGACCATATAATGATATGAAAAATTTGAGTGAATCCATAAAGTGGACCTGAAAATCACCAACACAGATGTTAGAATGTCAAATTAGTTAAGATAAGGAAATTTCTAACATGCTACTGGCATAAGCGTCAACTAACAAACATATAATATATCACATCATCTAAATTCAACAAAAAAAAATGAAACAAGTAAATTAAAATTAAGTTGCCAATATTGAAACAAAATTTCATCATGAATATCATAAATTAAACCAAGTTCAAGGATATTTTAGAAGTCAGCTTAACCTTCACAGTTCTGTCCAGCAGAGAAACAGCAATGTATTTACCATCAGGGCTAACAGCAACTGCCAAGACATCGTCATTCATCTTCAAAGTCCTTACATGTGATACCAGAAATTGAGAAGACCCCTGTAACGGAAACAGAGAATGAAGCACAATAATAATATGGAAGTCAGTTGCACAATACCTTGGCTAAAGCACAATCAAGCATAATGACCACAGAGAAACAGATAAAAATTAAAGCGCTTCTTCATAGGAAATTTACCCAGGTCCACTATTGTATAGGATGTTTTCTGAAAAAAGAAATCTAACAAAATAGTGGTAAAAAAAGATTCTTGCATTATAGATTTGGAACAGCTATGAAAGATAAATACCTGATCAGGGCTCTGCTTGATTCCAAACTCCCAGAACTTGACATCCTTATCCTTACTGCCCGTGATAAAACCATTTTCTTTTTTTGGAATCTGAGCCATGGTGTATATTTCGCCCCCGTGAGCTTCAATTTTGTCAATGCTAGTACCACTCCCTATGTCTACTATTTCAATCTTCCCATCTTTGGTTCCCACCAGAGCATACTTGTTATAGGGAAGAATCAAACCACATAGTCCAAAACCAGAATCAATTGTGCGAAGGCAAGAACCTGTGCTTGGGTTCCAAAACTTGATTGCATTGTGACTCGTTGACATTAAAAGGCTGTTATCTGAACTAAGAGCAACACTCCTGACATCAGAACGGTGACCCTGAAGCTCAATACTCAAAGTCTTTAAGCTATCATCACTTTTCAAAGAATGAAATTCTAACAGGTTATTGTTCAATGATAACGCTATACTAGCCAGAGAGTTCTTTGATGGATTAGGACTAAAAGCAATAGAACAGATTTTATTGCTGGCTCTAACAGTATGAAACAGCTTAAAAATATCGTTGACTAAGACCAAGTTGGCATCTCCAACGGGCACAGCCCCATTATCTGCGCTTTCAGCTGTGTCAGCTGAAACTTTTGCAGCTTTCTTTTTTTTCTTTATAATCCTATGCAGCCTGAGTTTAGCATTTCTCTTGGCTTCATCCTCCCCAAGAATGTGGTAAATGTCTACTGTTTTACCAGCCACTTGACAAGCCAGCAAAGTACCAGACTTGTTGAATCTTACCATCGCAACTCTATCCTTAACTTGTCTCGGAATCTCCCCAAAAAGCTTCAAGACTTGCCACTTACTCTGAGTGGTCATATCTCCATCACCACTTCCACTGGCATTCTCCTCGCCAACGGCATGCCCATCCACCAACTCATGCTTAAGCATGTAAACTCTAAGCTCCCGGTCAGAGGAGCCGGCAACCAAGTACCTCTCCTGTGGGTCAACATCCAACGACCAGATCTCACTATGATGGCCACTAACGATCTGCATACAATGTTGCGTCTCGAGATCCCAAACCCTCATGAACTTATCCTTTGAGGAACTAACTAGCTTTTTACCAGACTCCAAAAAAACGAGATCGGTAACCTGCAAAACCCAGAGCAACACAAGACCCGATTCACAACCTTGATCAGAGAAAACAATCGACCTAACAATTACACACACAAACAAGAAGGGAAAAAAACCTGATCACGATGTCCACGAAGGCGGAAAAGCCCCGCCTCCCCAACCACATCCCACAAAATGACATCGTTATCTTTGCTCCCGGATGCAAGATACGCTCCCGCCTTGTCATACTTTAGGACAGTAACTGCTCCTTTGTGTCCATTAAAGGTAGCCTCGCAATTCCCCTTCTCCACGTCCCAAATCCGTATACTCCCATCCGCATATCCACTAGCAACCTGCGAAGCTCAATCACAAAACAACGGGTTTAAGAGTGGAGTAACCTAACGTAATCAACAGTTATCTTGTAATAAGAAGTAATCTTCAAAAAATAAAAATTACAATTCTCGAAAACCTAATCTCCACTTAACTCCCTAAATACTAATCTCCACTTTAATTAAGCTCCACTTTACGCCCTAAACCATGATCTCTATCCGAAACTAATCACTAAAATGAAAGGCAAAGCGATGTAAAGGAAAAGGCGGAGCCGAGGAGTAATTAACAGGCGGTTACCAGGGAGGACGGGGAGGAGGCGATGGCAGTTACAGCGAGAGCGGGACCGGAGCTCGAAGAGGAAAATGAAGGGGTTAGGGTTCTGATACAAGTTCCCTGGCGGACGTGCCAGACGGCGAGGTTCTCGAGGGCCGGGGAGATGAGCAACTTGCCGGAGGCGTCGTAGGTGATGTTGCCTTCCAACGAGGTTATCACACCAAACGACGCCGCCGCCTCGTACCGAAGGTACGCTTTCACCATTACGATTACCGATGGATGATACTTTACTGGAAGTGAACGGTGCCGTTTGGTTGATTACGGCGCCGTTTGGAGGTTCTTCCTTCGCCTCGCTTGGCTCAGGGTTTTTAGTTTTTTTTTTTTTTTTTTTGGGAAACCAGGGTTTTAGCTTCGAGGGTTTTTGGAGACGGACTTGGACTTTCCAGGTTTTAGAAATCTGGGAAAAGGATTTTGGGCTTGTTGGGCCGTGATATAATTTGGGTTATCGGCCCTGTTTAGTGCTTTTTTGGTACAGAACCGGGATCCACTGATTCGAACTAATACAGATTTGAGCCAAATATAATAATATAAAAATTGGCAAAAATTTTAATGTTGCATTTACAATGTGCCCTAATTGGAACTAGCATTGCGTGTGCATTGGAATTTTTAATAGAATATGCCCTACACAATTTACAATATTGTGAATACACATTTACAATACACATGTTGCATTTATAATAGATAAGCATGGAAGTAGCATTGCGTGTGCATATTTGCTAGTGTGTGTGTGTGTGTCTATATATATATATTATAAAAGCAAATACCGAATTTCCAAACAGGCAAGTGCAAATCCCAACCCTTACGAGTTACGACCAAACTTTTCATGTTCTTCTAGAATCGTTGGACGGCCTCAGATTGGTCTCCAAGCGGCTGACAAGCCTCCTTTCGTTCCAAACTCGATGACAAGATCTTGGTCTAATAAATTTTACCCAGATCCTTTCGTTCCAAATATCGACATTTTTATGCTTCATCCTGCGACTATAGATAATTACATTTAAAAACCTGATTAATATCACCAGTATTCTAAACTAATCAACTGGCGGTGGTGGAATGGTCGGTTGCCGGCATGAGACGACGAAGTCATCCCTGGGTGTGATTTGGAGAACTTTGACAAGGACATATTGGTGCGCAATTATACAAATACCGACCAGGGGTATAATTAACGTCATGTGACAAGTAATTATGCACAATCGTCCAAATAATATCGCATATGTTATTCTACTCATTTCAAGAATATATGTAACAAAATTATTATCCTGCGAGATCTTGTTTACACCAGCTCAGAAGATATTATTTATAGATTTATTTATAAGAATATTTTAGATAAACTTTACAAATATAAAAACATCATTTCTAGAATAGTTCCTCTTATATGGATCCAACAATGTTCAATTTCAGATTTTGAATTTTTTTTAAATGAATCATCATTAAAAGAAAGATGATAAATTATGAAGCTTGACCGGTGTTTGTGAGGGGCTCATGTACAATTGTCGATTTCGACTTTAAAATCAGAGGTATATATATATATATGAAAAAGTAACTGTGGAAATTACTGCTTAAGCAATGTTGGAGTAGGTTTACACCTACTTGGTTACCTGCTGGCAAAGTAAGAAGTATAGTGAAAAAAAATTAATCAGAAATGAAATATTTACAGCTATGCGAGCATATAAGATGAAAACAACAGCGATCAATTCTATTACTCCAAACACACGATAGCTCGAGAGCATTATCCACCTAGTCCTATCACCCTCCCCCTGGACCTACCAAGAAACAAAAATTATCTATCCAACTTATGGTTCTTCGTACAATAGCACAAGAACACTATTCACTTAAAGCTAATATTCATCTCATAACACTCCCATCTCATAGGTTACGATGTTGTAGTTGCTGACCTCGGTAAAAAATATATCTAATAAATCTATCCCTACCAGAATAAATTAAGATTAAAAAAGAGCACATCTCGAATTAAATTGAGTACCATAAAGTGTTCCGTCTACAACCTTCCGGAAAGAACTGAGAAATATCACCCTACACCTATAAACTACCCAAAATATACCATATCTTCTAGGCCATAAAATCCCGGTCAACATCAAGTAGAAAGGAGAAAAATTGAAAATGTGCATAACCTGTCACATTGTGATTCCAAAAAATATAAAGCAAAGTTCAATTATCATTTTTGTTAATAGGCTCCTGAACATCATGGCATTTATATAGCGTGATACACACTATTCAATATTCCTTTCTAAAAAGTTGAATTCAAACGTTACTAACAAAAAATATACCACTTCAAAAACCATTTTCTAAATACAAGAGAATCACCCAAAAAATATCTGGCCATTGGCTTCCAAAATATAACAGTCCACCACAACAACTCCATCTGAAAACAATCTAAGGAAACGATGTCGCCGCACAGAAAGGAGAAGGCACGTAACAGGGACGTTTTTTTTTTGGTGTCCTCTCATTAATTAAATTCCCACCATATCATTATTGTATTGCCCATTTGAGGTAATGAGCACTTTATGGGTACCGACGCTGGCACTTAGTTCGATTAATTACTGCTTAATCTACGGATGAACTCTGTTAAGATATGTTTATGCATGTACAATCATCATTTTAAAATTATAAAAAAATCATAATTTAAAAAGCTAGGCCCGACATAGAATTGCGACCGAGGATTTTTATACCACAATTTGAAGTGCCGTTGGACAGATGGTCGTCCGTCCAACTAACGTCTTCGGCCGCATAAAATATTTTCATAATAAAATATCATTCATCGCAGTAAATCATGCAAGGAAGATCATACTATTAGAATTAAGAAAATCAAACTTAAAATATCAAATGACACATATCAAACAGATTAGCCTCCAAATATGTGAAATTTTTTAACTAAGAACTTGTACTTAAATGTTGTGAATTACGTGGATACCACTGCACTTAGAATCTATTTTCAGTCCACTACACAAAAAAGAGGAACCTATCTATATTCACTTAAATAGAGTAACACATCTGGTCATCGATTTTCCGTAGATCAAAGTTGTCGTAGTTGTTACGTTTACATGCTTTCAATTAAAATCTGTTCCCATCAGAGAAAAAAGTCCAACACGTTGTTTTGAGTTAATACCTAATTCGACCGTTGCATTTTTAGACAAATTTGGACACCTTACGGACAATCGACTAACCAAAATATTCCTTTTTAGATTTTGACTTATTAGTTTTTGACTCGAAAGTACCTTGAACTCGCCGTATTTTTTTTATTTATTTATGTTGTGTTAATGTTCTCAACATATAAAATTACTATATTATTTTAAATTCTTGGGTTATATTACATACATTTAACTAATGAACTGAAATTTTCTTGGTATGCAGGCTACAACAATTTTTTTATCAGACAATAAACATCTCCACATACAAGAACGTGTTATTATTTATTTGAGTGGATTTGGTTATGCATATGCAATTTTGAATAGAATTGTCATAGATATTTAGATGGTTTTACTTATAACATTAAAATAATTTTATTAGTAGTTTTACTAATTATAATGAATACTTTCGTTTATATATGTTTGAATAAAAAATACAGATAATTTAGTCAGTTATGGACGATCAAATGATATGTTTATGTATATTTAAATGATTTTATATAGATGACTTGGTCAATTATATTATAATTATTTGTTTATGTATAATCCAATAATTTGAACAATTATGATTAAATGAATTTATTGTATACGATGATCATGTATATTACTCTTTGGAACAGAATCTAGTCTTTTTTACTGTGAAGTTTGTCCCTTAAATAAGTGAAGAGTGAAGAAGAGAAAGCTCAAAGCTCGCTCCTTCCTTTTGTTACCTTCCTTGGAAAGTACTAAAAGCATTGGGACCTGCCAACTGCTCATCGTCAACTGCTCAAAAGAATTGACCATTGAAAAGTTCTTTTATCTTTTTCTTTCAGATCGTCAAATACATAAATATTATTTTACGAATAATTTAAATTTGCGTCGAAACGAGAAAGAGAGAAACCTCTCAATCGTGTTCTGTCAATCTGTCCTATACCTCTAAAGGGAACAGAACTTAGAAAAAAGTGGTTCTTTAAACATTTAAGCGCCTAACCCAACTACCAACCCCACGAAAGGCTTACACTTGTTAAGTCTCTGGAACTTTTTTGGGGGTGCTTATTCTCTTGTAAAGGTACGTTTTTTATGCATTTCCCTTTAAGATATATTAGTTTCCTATGTGGGTTTTGTTCATTTTGGGTATTGGTAATGTCTTTATGGATGGAAAGGGTGGAATGACGAGACGTGTTCTTGGAAAGTAAGTACAACGTCTTCTTTTTGCTTTTATTTTCTCCTCTTTGTTTCCGTATTTTCTTGTTCCTGTATGTATCTATTTACTAAAAATGCCTTTTAACTGGAAGATCAATTCTCTTTTTTTTAACTGAGAGTGTAATCAATTCTCCTTTTTTGCTTGTTTTCCAGTCTTTATATGTTTGGCTAGTTCAACAAAGAGAAAGACACGAGGTAGTTTTGCTGGTATTTTGGTTGAAATCATCTTATATTTGGGACCCACTGTGCCGAATAATCCAAATTAGAGCATTTAGAACCTTTGAACGATAATGAAGCTCTTCTCGACATGTAATATTGTTGGTTTAGTTGGACAATTGACCTTAGATGGTACATTTTTGCTCATCGTGTGTTGTCGTATTCGTTCTCTGAAGTGATTACTTGCTGCTCTCAGGGGCATGGGAATTACCTGATGCAAGCCTTATTTGTGTCTCTTCTCTGTAGATCAGAGGATAAAGAAGTTGGAAGCTTTCGCACGTAACTTGTGACCGAGTTCTTGGAACGGAATCTGTTACAGGAATCTGATTATAGCCTACTTAGAGATTGGAGATATCTAACTGCTTATGATCTTATGAGGTACTGAAATTTTCTGGGACATTATGCATGTCGTTACCTGTGGCTCTTGCTAGTAATGTGGAGCGATCGCTAACTCCTGCGGACCGAACTAGATCAGTGGAAGCTTATTCTGGTAGAGATCGGTTCTCTTGGTCGATCAATGGGGAATCTTTCCGTAGTTCTATTGAAGTTGCCGCATTTAGAGTTGGGGAGTTCTTTCTCCCCAGCGGCGAGTCCTATTCTGGCTCGTTGCTTGGGGATTTACCCGAGGGTAATGGGAAATATGTGTGGTTGAATGGGACTGTGTATGAAGGCGAGTGGCGACTAGGAGCTAGACAAGGAAATGGAAAAGTTCGGTGGCCTTCTGGTGCTTCTTATGAAGGTGAATTCTTTGGTGGTTATATGCATGGCACAGGCACATATATCAGTTCCAGTAAGTTGACCTACAGGGGAAGATTTCGATTCAACCTGAAACATGGATTGGGTCATCAAGTTTACTCGAATGGGGATATCTTGGAGGGTTCTTGGATGCAGGGGACACCTGAAGGACCCGGGAAGTATACTTGGGTCAATGGGAATGTTTATGTGGGGAACATGAAGGGTGGTAAGATGACAGGGAAGGGAACACTTACTTGGATAAATGGCGATTCTTTTGAGGGAGGATGGCTGAATAACGCAATGCATGGATTTGGAGTGTATACATGGATCGATGGCAGTTGCTTTGTTGGAACTTGGACTCGAGGCTTAAAGGATGGCAAAGGGTCATTTTATCCAAGAGGCAGCCGGTTTCCGGCAGTGCAGCAGCGGTATCTAAATGCTTTGAGAATCAGAGGGTTACTCCCGGACTTCAGAAAGTCCGAAAATGTCAAGGTTGTTGCAAACAAGGGGTCTCGTATCGATTCATCCGGAAATCTGTCCCAAGGAAGCTTGTTTAGTTTGCAGGAATCTCATAACAAAAATGTATCCTTGGGAAGGCGCTGGAGCCTTGAAGTGTCTATTGAGAAGGTGATTGGGCACGATCCATCCGCGGATCTATTAGAAGGTCTAGATGCGGATAGTGAAGCTGATGCGCTGCCAATACTCGAGCGAGAGTATATGCAAGGTGTTCTGATTAGTGAACTTGTCATCAACAATAACTATTCACCTTTGTCTAGAAGCGCGAAACGCAGACAGAGAAAACTTGCAAGGGAGGTCAAAAGGCCTGGTGAAACAATCATTAAAGGACACCGCAGTTATGATTTGATGCTCAGTCTACAACTTGGAATCAGGTAAACTATAGTGATGGGTTTTTAATCAGACTACTCATGTCTCTATCCGTCCAGAGTAATTGCAAATTTCATAGGTTTTTCATGTCCTAAATTAGATTTGTATTTCTATAAAGATGAATGCTTGGTGATGTCTGGCAGATATACTGTTGGGAAGATTACACCTGTGCAGAGAAGAGAAGTTCGCACATCAGATTTCGGTCGAAGGGCAAGCTTTTGGATGAATTTTCCAAAATATGGATCTCAACTTACTCCACCTCACCAATCTGATGACTTTAGATGGAAAGATTACTGCCCGATGGTATTCAGGTAAAGTTACTACTCTTCTCGTATGTATTGTTTCGGATTCTTAAAACAGTTATGTGATTGCATTTTCATTGTAGGAATTTGAGGGAAATGTTCAAGATTGATGCTGCAGACTACATGATGTCGATTTGCGGAAACGATGCTCTCAGGGAACTTTCTTCGCCCGGAAAAAGCGGTAGCATATTCTTCTTGTCTCAGGATGATCGGTTTATGATTAAAACGCTCCGAAAATCTGAAGTGCAGGTTCACCTCCTAGCTTTTATTGCCTTGCAGCTTTTTACTTTCAGTTATATGCTTTGTCTTCCCTGCCAAGAAAAGCTTTACAACAACGCAAATTGTAATAGTTAGCTGAAAGATCTTTCTTCATTTCAACAACTAACCATTGCTTCCGCTCATCTCGTTGCAAAATTTATTACTTCATGTTCTTTAATGTATGAACTTATATTCATTTGAGATTGAATGCATGTAGGTGCTGCTAAGAATGCTTCCAGATTATCATAATCACGTCAGGACTTATGAAAACACGCTCATAACAAAGTTCTTTGGTCTACACCGGATAAAACCTTCAAGTGGTCAGAAGGTAATTATCAAAGGGAATTTTCGATGTGCAGGCTCAATTTCAATCATGAAGTTATTTACAAAAACATTAGAATCATATTCATATTCATAATTTCTTTGGTATGCTTTTGGTATAGTCTGAAATATTTGCTTCGCTGCAGTTCCGCTTTGTAGTGATGGGTAACATGTTCTGCACAGAATTAAGAATTCACAGAAGATTTGATCTGAAAGGTTCATCGCTCGGTCGATCAACAGACAAAATTGAAATTGATGAAAACACCACACTTAAAGACTTGGATCTGAACTATTGTTTCTACTTAGAACCTTCTTGGCGAGAAGCTTTACTAATGTGAGTAACTCATCGTTCCAATTTCTTTTACTTTTTTCCCAAGATCTTCATCCCTCCACTGGAACAACAACAGCAACAGAAGAGTCTTATACCATCAGACAGTTCAATTTATTGATATACTGCCTTTAAGACATCCTTGTGCTTGAATTATTTCAGGCAGATTGAGATTGACAGTAAGTTTTTGGAAGCGCAACATATTATGGATTATAGTCTTTTGCTCGGAGTTCACTATCGAGCTCCGCAGCACCTGCAGTCTCTTATGAGAACAAATCAAGGTTTAGAGGTTTTAGCAGAGGAAGGTATGTCTATCACAGTAATATTTCTTATACCGTTTGAGCAGAATTATGATTGCCTAACGAGGTTAGATGAAAATCTAAGTGCTGGAAAAAAATAATGTGGAAGATTTGGGATATCATGCTAAATCGTTGCATTATTGTTATTATTGCGGATCTTAAAGGACGGATTTCTTTCAACGTTGGATTCGTTTAAAGAACACTTGAGAGCATTTCGAAGCCTACTAACACAAGATAATGGACTAATATCAGTTGTTATAAGTATTTTAGATGTCTCGAGTTCTCTTGTTCAAAGAATATAACCCCATAGCATTCGTCAATTAACAATTATCGCCATGTCTGTTGTGGCAGTCCAACAATTTTTGCTTCTCATTGTGTTACTCAAATGCTGCAGATACCATAGAAGATGAAAATTTCCCACAAGGTCTGGTTTTGGTTCCTCGTGGGACAGATGACAGTAACATCATTGTTGGCCCGCACGTTAGAGGTAGCCGACTGAGAGCGTCATCTGCTGGTGATGAAGAAGTTGATCTACTTCTTCCCGGTACAACAGCTAGGTAGTATGTTAATTCCTGAAATTATTTTCATGAATTAGCTTTCGGAAGCCTTCATGTTATTGTTTATCAATCTTCCTGAGCAGGCTTCAAATCCAGCTTGGTGTGAACATGCCTTCGAGGGCCGAGCTGATACCAGGGAAAGAAGAAGATAAACGGGCATTTCAAGTATATGATGTTGTTCTTTACTTGGGCGTGATCGATATATTGCAAGAATACAACATGACCAAGAAGATTGAGCACGCATACAAATCTCTTCAGTTTGATTCATTATCCATCTCCGCTGTGGAACCGACATTCTATTCAAGGCGCTTTCTCGAGTTCATCCAAAAGGTTTTCCCGCCAAATGCCACTACGAGCTAGGAAAGTTTCAATGCAATCCTTCATCTGTGGCCATCTGCTCTGACTTACTGATGCATCTGAATGGTAAAAGTTACAATTTGCTCACTTGAGGAATGGAATAGATGGAGAACAATTACATTTAAGTGTCCATGTACTTTTTGTTCTAGAATGAATACGTTGGGAGTTGTTACATATTTTTGCAGATTATCTGCAGGTCGACCATGTATCATTGTCCTTTGCATTTGAATCAGTCTGACCTTGGAAATGAATTGTCTTTTTGATGTGGAAAATACAATCACCTTTCATGAGAAGGTTTAAATAGCACAAAATTGCAGTTTGTTACAACTAATACAATACAAGGAGTTCCACTGGCTTGGC
>SOPF01027849.1:28340-46455 GCA_012979155.1 Hypericum perforatum
CCAATGAGAAAATTCTATTTTTCTATACCTAATCCTTCCACACATTTGGTTCGTGATTTTCTGTTATTGGATCGCTGTTGAGCTTACCTGTACTTGGTACTCTTTGAAATGAGTGGATCATATCTTGGAATTAAAACTCATCGTATCTGTGTTGTTCAATTAGTTGCAGTAAAGACTGCAATTCAAAATATCTTGTGAAATCTCTACTTTCATAGTCAAATAATATATTACACATTCGTAACACTCGAATTCAAAAATTTATCGAATAAATTCATTCACTAACTATTTGTATCCCACTCATAGCTGAAATGCGTTCAATTGAGAGCGAAAAAGTCAAAGCTCCTATATATACTAGATTGGTCTCACCTTAGGATGTGTCCAATAGTTACTGGTAGGATCCATTTTGTAATAACAACCTTCGACAATTCAACGTGACATGAAACCCCACACTTATTTCTGACCCTTCTTTTTATTTACTTCGTAAACTATGCGCATGATTTTTGTTAGATGGATTATTTTTTGTCAATTATTTATTACAATTATTTTTCTATTATTTTTTAAACAAAAATAATTTTGAAAATCAACTTTGGGATCAAAAATAAAGAAAAGTAATTGTATCCATTTGAATTTAGGCCCGAATTGGGTTCAAAATAAGCCCGGCCAAAAGAAATAGGTCAGGCACTTTAAATAACAATTTTGTAATACAAAATAATATATACAAATAGTTTTGAAGATTTGTATTTTGTAGTGTATCATTGCTCTTAGTGTATCATCGCATGTCGCATGATATACAAATGTATACCATATAGGGTCCATCACACATTATGCCATTATCTATTGCATTGTATACCACTGTCCACCACCACATCGTGTACTTGCCTCTAAAACTAACAACTAAGGGCAATAATCACATAATTTAAAATATAATCATAATTAATTTGAAGTTGTCTTTTGAAACCTTTTTATTTGATGATTTTGTTTCTCATTATTTGTTTGGTCTAAAATAAAAAAATGTTCCTGATAATGGAGAAATCTCCTTGACTATAAAGAGAAATACTATAATTAGAGGAAACATTTCCTTATTAAATAAAAATACCATTAAGAAAAAAATCATTATTTTTCCTAGACAATGATAAAAGTCAGCAATATAGCCGTTCGATATGAATGCACGTCTAGACCTACTGAATCGACGGTCCTTGTTTAAATTCAGATAAATGTTGTGCGGATCCTCTTAGAGACACATCTTAATCCATTCTGATAAATTATCGATTTGAAATTTCTTTTGCTTTTTTATTTTGTTGATTTTAACACTAAGATTAACATTATGTTATCTCTAATTTTGATTAGGAGTAATTAACATCGAAATAACCAAATAATTTATGTCAAAATGCTAAAACAAAGTCATAAATCGTTGATTCAAAAGATGGAAATGAAACTAGTCTCCGCTAATTTTGTAATGTAGCAAATTAATACGACCCAGTTGCTTCCTGTCCGATTGATCTCAACAGTTGGCCTAAACTCCCAACCATGATAGCGCCACCTCAACGTCCCAGACAAAGAGTCGAGGGTGGGACCCACCTAGTCCCTATACTTCAGATTTAGGACAAATAAGATTCGATATTACTCGAATCTGAATAAATCAAATTGACAAAATAATACACGCCACCACCCAGAAACGACACCGCAGAGCACCGGGTCTTTTGGGGGTCAAGCAAGAATGGACCAGAAAGAGAGAGAGAGAGAGATCTACGTAACAAGGAAAGCTCACTAGAAAGCAAAGCTCTCTCTCTAATAGCCTTTTAGCTCTCTTCATAAACACACTTAACAAAAGCAAAGAATAACGTTGGTGTCAGGTGTTCGTCTTCCACTTAGCCGTTTTCTTTATATCTCTCTCTCTCTAAAAGAAAGAACCCAACTTTGGTGCAAATTAAGTACCTTTCTTTCGCCTTTCCCATCCTCCCTTTAAGTACTTAACAACCCACATTTCTTTTATCACTGTTCTTTGAAGATAAGCACATATTAGATTTGATAGGGGGAAGAAAGGAAGAGACCTTATTGAAGTTCAAGAATATATTTTTTTGGCTTGTGTTTGATGGGATCATCATCTGGGTTAGGAGCCGGTGGTGGTGGTGGTGGTAGTGCTTACGATCTGTCGTTTAAGATCTTGTTGATTGGGGATTCTGGGGTTGGCAAGAGTAGCCTTCTTGTTAGCTTCATTTCCAGCTCTGTGGAGGATCTGGCTCCTACCATTGGTACTTCTGCTTTTTACCCTTTTGCTTGGATTGAGCATGTCTTCTTTTTTCGAAATCTCTGTTTTCAGAGTCGAGAACTGTCGGGTTTGATAGCATCTGTTTGTTTGTTCTTTTGTTTTCTGGGTTAACTTTAGTCCTTTAAGGTAAGCTGAAGAAGGTATGCTGCTGTCGGATCTCTGTTAAGTTAGATGTTACCTGTATCTGATTTGAACGTTTCTTGCATGGATTTAATGTCATTTTTTCAGTAATTGGTTGCTTCAATTGCTTTAAAAAAATCTGTTGGCTATTTGGTGGTTCGGAGAAGGATCGGCCAACCTAAACAGCTCTGTGGTTGATTGCATGATCTTGAATGTAAAGGATGGTTCCTCTCACCTTTTAGGATTTGGTATTGGCTGTAGGTGTGGACTTCAAGATCAAGCAACTCACAGTTAGTGGGAAGCGATTGAAGCTGACTATATGGGATACAGGTACTCTATTGGATTTCTAAAGTGCAGTCCGGATTTTTATTTTATTTACTTGAAGATTATTGTGTTACATCTGCACAAAATCTGCAACCGATGATTTGGCATTTTAACTACCAATGCAACAGTGGATCATCCACTCTTATCTGCAATGGATATGATTAATAAAAGGAAATGGCATTGGCGCAAAATGTTCATAGCTCAATGGCTCAGTCATAATCGGTTTGTGGTTCTTGCAGCCGGGCAGGAGAGGTTTAGAACATTAACAAGCTCCTACTACAGAAATGCCCAAGGAATTGTTCTTGGTAAGTGGGAAGTGTTAATTTGTAGCAGCCCTTTCTTCTCTTCCTTTTTGGCTTCAAATTATGTTGGAATTCTTGATTTTGCCAATGGTCTTAGCTCTTTCATGTCAGCCATTAACAAAGCTACCAACTTACCAGTTACTGAACTGGTCTTTCTTGTTTTACATTATCCATCATTACATCTCCTTCATGACTTTGCAAATTCCTCTGCTGAGCTGCACTGGTAACCATGTAAACAGACAAGTTTACTATTATGGTAGCCGCACTTTGTCGTGATAAGTCGACTTTGCTTACTTATCTCATTCTTTAGCAATGATGATTTGTTCTCCTGCCTCATTGATCATGTCTTTTTTTGTGTCGAATATTGATCATGTCTTTGGTTTTGCAAGTCTATGATGTGACGCGGCGGGAGACATTTACAAACTTGTCGGATGTATGGGCCAAAGAAGTTGACCTTTACTCCACAAATCAGGACTGTGTCAAGATGCTTGTTGGAAATAAAGTTGATAGAGTAAGGGTTCAGTGATTTTGTTCTTCTTAACTGTTCTGGTTACATTTGAATAATCCTGCTTTACCACCAACCACGTCTTAGAAATCTGGAAGTTTCTTGTACAAAGATTTGTCTTTTATCTTATAGTTGAAATGCTGTTATCCATTTTCCGTGTGCATATGTATGATTCAGGAATCCGAAAGATGCGTCAGCAGGGAAGAAGGAATCGCTCTAGCGAAAGAACACGGATGTTTATTTCTCGAATGCAGTGCTAAAACAAGGGAAAATGTCGAACAGTGCTTCGAAGAACTAGCGTTGAAGGTAATCAAGCATCCCCATTATCTAATTGAAAGCAACGGTCTGATACACACTTGTTCTATAACTTGGAGGTGTGCTTTTGTAGATAATGGAGATTCCTAGTCTCTTGGAGGAAGGGTCTACTGCTGTAAAGAGGAACATCTTGAAGCAGACGACATCCAAGGCGCCTCCCAGTGGCGGGTGCTGCTCCTGAAAAGCCGAAACATAACGAATTCTCAAACCTTTGTTTGGCATGTTGATTCAAGTAAACAAAAGTTATGTATATTAAATGGCATCCTCCTCCTTGTTATTTGCCTCTGATTTTTAGCCTACACCTTTTATGGTTCGAGTGAGCTGCTTTGATTGTATAACTTATCTGGTGCCACTCAAATAACATATAGTTAGGTTGTGTAAATCTCCAGTGCCTTAGTGCATTGCATTCTCTTGAATCTTGATGACAAGTCAAATGATCAGACCAGAGTGTAATGTCAAGACGGCTCGGTTCGAAATCATTGTCGTGCAATAATTTTTTCCACGCAAGCTATTTGTACGGCACTCGAGCTCTCGGTAGCCTGCATTTCAAATAATGACTAATCATATCTACCTGGCTCTTCTCTCACTATGGGAAAACAAGAGTCAACTTGAAACCAGCAAAGACAAAAGGGCCATGTTGCCTGAAAGTACAACAACGTCGCGTACTACACGTTCCGTTGGAGAGAATTTGTGAGAGATTGCTGTCATAATATATCGTCTGTCACCGGTAATCTTAGATTAACTCGACATAACATTGTTCCAGTCTAAATAATAAATGTTAAGTTCGAGGTGACTTGGTGGCTGTCCTAGTTAAAGGCTTGAGAAACATTAGTGTATGAGATATGATTATTATTGACACATACACATTATTTTAATTATTACGTACTTTTGTTTCTTACAATTTCATAATAGCTAAATTCTCTAGTCTGCTAAATCGCACAAATATTAGGGAACGTAGCTAGTTACTATAGGACCGTGTTTATGTCTTTTTCATAATAACGTGAATACCCGATCTATCCGATAAAATGATGAACAAGTCATTTTCAGATAATTATTTTGGATATATCGGTCTTTTCAACACCATGAGAATAAATGTGCATTTAACAATTTGTTGGGCTTTGGCCCAAACCTTAGTATTAGGCCCATATATTACCAATCTATATATATATGCATGAGAAAAATCCATGATTTGACATATTTTTATATGGGACCCTGTAATTTTCCAATTATTTTCTCCAGCCCAATTCATTATTTTCTGTCGAAATGTTGCATTTAACGGTTAATGTGTAATGTCACCCAACCAACCCCCAACAAAAACCATTGTCGCGGAACCGGAAGAACTTCTACCCTCCGACTCGCACGCGATAGTTTGAATACGACTTCTTCTGCACCGAGCCCGACCGGAGGAGCGGTTACTCTAACGCAAGAGCCCATGCCTACCTTCGAGGCTGCGGCGGTGGCCTAGTCGATGTCGTCAACGTCATCGTTCAAGAAACTGTCGTATGGGTATCCGCGAAAGTTGTCGTCCACTGCTTTGTTATTTCACCATCTTCTGGTGCTTGTGAATTTTTGGTCAAGTGTTGTAATTGGTGCGTCTTGTAGGAGTTTCTTTGGAGGAGAGTGTGAAGAAAATTATTCATGGTTGGGTTTCTTAACATAATAATATAATATATGGTTTTGAAATATCATTAAAATAATTAATATTGATAAAATAATTTATTGATGACCACTTAAGTGAGATATTTGGTTAAGTTATTTTGCATGACAATCTGCGTGAGTTGCTAAATGTAGCCTTTTAATAAAAAGATGGCAAAATGGGAGATGAGAATCAATTGAGAATAATTGGAATAAATTAGATTAATTTGCCCTTTTTAAAATCACATGGTTCTAAATAAAAATATGTAAAATTACATGATATCTAAGTATATATTATGGATAATATATAGTTAGTTGTTGTGGAGTAGACATAGTGGTGTGAGATATTGAGACAACTTTTAAAAAGAGCAGCTTATTGCTAGAGTAATGTACTTTTTACTAATTGATTCATATATAGTTGATTTTGTCCGTTATTTTTTGTTGTAATTTTTCGCGTGAATATTTTCTGTTTGTTGTGTGTAACGATATGATACAAATATGTATACATGTGACTAGAGGTAACCAATGACTAAATTTGCTAGGAGGATCTCATGTCATGATGAGTCCATGTTCTCTCTCAATTTAGGGTATCCACGATCTAGAAGTTATGGAACCCATGAAGTGTCCTATTATACAATTTACAAGAACCTGTGAAGATACATTAGGAATATTTAACCGGATCTGAGAGACAGACTCAAGTGTCCCACGATGGACACATATACTTTGAGCATGTCATTAAATCAGCATTTTCATGAATGGATAGTTTAATTGCTGCAATAATTGACATTGGTGTCTACGTGAATGATAGATAAGGTACACGATCGAATTCATGATTGACGGAGGTCAATTTATGACCGAAATAGATCCATTTTCTCAAAATTATACAAATTCCTTGACGTATTATCATAATAAGTAGTAGTATTATCATAGTTGTCAACAGAATGTCACCAGAACAAGCAATTATCTTATCCAAACTTTTTTTTCAAAAAAAGGAAAATATATGGTTTTGCTCGACTTAGTAAATTACCACCGATAAGTTAAATCAAAGGACAACAGTATCTTTTGCTTGAACTAGGTATAAAATCCAACTGTTGAGTATGCAGTTGTATTAAAGTTCGACACCGAGAATTATGTCGCTTTGTGATTCTACCTCATTTGAATTAGTAGAAGTTAGTTTAGTGAATATACAAAATACTATCATGCTTGAGATATACAAAGTTTGTGATTCTATCGATAAGTTAGTTTAGTGAATATACAAAGTTTGGTCCGATCTCATGCTTGAGATATAGCCTCAAATATTTGTTATTATTCAAAATTCATACCAGTTTAAATTTTTATTAATTACCTTAATATGTATATAGCTACAAATAATGTTGGTCCAAGTTGGCCTACAAAGTTTTCAATTAAAATATTACGAATAGATAAAATATTGTCGGGAGAAACCTTTTCTACTTAAGGTCCAACAATATTTGCTTCCAAAATTAATTATTGCTAGTAAATATTGGGCGAAAATAATTCATACATATGGTTTTGATAACAAAAATTAGTAACTTGAATTTTTTCTCTCATAATAAGACAGTTTTGCCTGATTTTTTCTGTCATGATAAGACAGTTTAGCCAAGCAGACCTCTTAAACATGGGACTTCAACCGAAAAACAAAACAAAGAATCCAACTGACAGCTTGGCTCCTTTGTATAACTTCATATGCAATGATACGATGCTTAAACAGGTGGAGATGCTCAAACGTTACACCTGGTTTAGGTCTTGTTCCAGCCTAACAAAACATTATAAAACTAGTTTACAAGTTCCTTGCCCATAATGACACATAACGGACATTGGGTGATGTAGTTCAAGTGGAAACGGTACCGTATAACATACTTCACTTAAATTGTGAGAATGGAAATCCATAAAACAAGGGAAGTTAGAACACCTTTGCTGGAGTCCACTTCGGAATTAGGCTAATTCTATTGAGTTTTAATGTCGTAAGATTTTAACGAAATCCGTGATCGTAATCTTATACTTATATTGACAATTATACACCCATTCATGTGTCAAATTTAAATACTATTCTTTATGAACAATATGGCCTATTTAATTTTAGTCTAAGTGAATTGAAATACGGTGTTAATTATTTTTTATGATATAAAATGATTATTTGTCAAAAAACGAAACAGACAAGTCTGGATGGAACTAAAGCTTACTTTTGGCTTTCGTCTAAAAGAGACAAAGACGATCGACCTAATCACTCCGAGTTCGGTTGTACTGGCTAACCTCACTGTGCCAACCTATCGCTTTCCCAACATTTCCATATGTTATCTCTCCATATGTCAAACTATATTCCTAATTTTTTTTTCAAATCGGGAAATCTTAGTGAACGACTCTTATATCTGCTCTATGTATAGTATTTGAACTTAATAAATTTTTAAAAAAATTGAATTCTCATATTTTGGATTACAATATATAAGAGATTCCACAAGAAGAGAAATCCCAGTGTCTAGAAAGAATGTGCGCCCCAGGTGACACTATATTGACTTAAACGTCGATAATTCAAAATTCAATGATAAATACTCTAATTACATGATCAGAGAATTGAAGAAAAATAAACAATAATGATAAAGAATTGTCCAAGACAGAGTATGAAGAGTATTACACATGATGAATTACACTTTGTACGTTGACCCACCGACAATTGATCCCACCCCAAGTAAAAATAAATAATTGAGAAAAAATATAAAGTATTGTAAAAAAAATGTTAGACAATTAGCAATTGCCAACGTGAATTAGTAATGGCAATCAACCAAAGGGGAAGAGAAAACAATGACTTGATCTTTGGATGCGAATTGAAACTTGTTGTGGTCTCGTCCATGATCATCTTCCGGTGCAGCCGGAAGATTGAGATCCAATTCCAAGCTAGGGCTAGTCCTGGCCTTCTTTAGCTCCCGGGACTCCTCAGGACTACTACTCTTAGCCAAACTCGTCGCGGCCGTGGTATTAGACGTCGGACTAGGAAACGGCCTGTGCCGTCTCATGTGGCCGCCTAGGGCTTGTCCGGAGGAGAACTCGGCGCCACAGATGGAACACTCGTGAACCTTGCTCGGCTTAACCACCGCGACCCGCGAGCCACCACCGCTACTCGGCATTTGCAATGACAAGGTGGTATTGGTTTCGTCGCTTTTCGGATGATGGCGATGAACATCGTCCGCTTTGTTTATAAGCAATAGAGGCTTCTTCTTGACGGCCTCCTCGGAGTTCTTTGGCTTCTTATGGCTCGCCCTGTGTCCGCCTAGGGCTTGGAAGGAAGGGAAGGACCGGTTACAAGTCTTGCATTGGTATACCTCTAACCCTGATGAGGAGGAGATATGAGTATTACTCTTCACCAAGCTAATTCCCTGAGGTGCCTTGTGGGACAAGTTATTGTTGCTCCGGCCACCTTGTGCCAGAAGTATCAAGCAATTAGCCATGTCCTCCTCCTCTTCTCCCATCTGATCCACTGCTGCTTGATCAACCGATGTGCTTGGAGATGATGATGACAACAACAACGTCAAATTATCTCCTCCTCCTCCTCCCAATTGCACCAATCCTTCAGACGATTGTTGATGACGATGATCTCCGCTCGACGATGCGCAATTAGCCCCGATCATCAATGGAGAGGCCGGCCTCGGACGCTTCGTGCGTTTCCCCTTCATTACTTGTGAATTAGAAGACCCTTCCATGTTAATCACTTGGTTGTTATTACCTTCTTCCACTATCATGATACAGAACAAAAAAGAAATAAGAAAAAAGGGTATTCTTGATTGGTCCAAAGAGAGGGAATTTCAAAAGTTGAGGGATTGGATTATGATTGGGAAATGGAAGAAGAGAAGTAGAAATGGTGGTGGAGGTGGTGGGGTTTCTATTAAGTAGTAGTAGAGCATGCATCCATATGATCAGTTACCGTGGAATTGGCTTGCTTGCCAGAGTTGCGTTTCCCAAACTTAGAAGTTATTTAGTGGGGGAAATTCAATATTAACATACTAATACAGGTGTGTATTGAGAGGCTATAGAGAGAAAAAAAAAAGAGTATATTTGTGGAGAGAGAGACAGATGAGTGAGATTCGGTTGGCTTTGAAGCAAACCCATTACTTTTTCCAAACGATTCCTTTCTGGAGGATTGATTTCCAAGCCTGGAGCACCAACAGAAATTGTTATGTAATTCTTTAAATTAGTATGTGTGTACATGTACAAATACTTCTTAACTATTTTCGACAACCGAATATTTTTTGGACCATACCCAAAAAGTCTCCTAATAAATAATTTAATTATTATTGTATTTTCAGATATTCGACTAATTGTTCTAAACACTAATTGCTTTTAATTAAGTGTGTGTGTGTGTTTGAGGGTGGTTCTTTGTGTGTTACTGTTATTTATTGCTAATAATAAACGCTTAAGTTGTTTTCTCTACAATTAGTAGCAACGAATGCCGTTATTGAAGTAACAGCACATATATTCACTGTACCCTCCTATAATAAACTCACTACAAAGTTTAACTTAAGAAGCGCTTAAACTCCCAGTCTGGTTTGTGATGGAATGATTGCGGTTGAATTTTATGTTTAATTACCATCAATTCGTAACATGGGTTGTGGTTAATTAATTAATTAATTAATTTACGGTGCCGGCCGGACGTATTAATTTAAAGGAGCGACAGTGGTTTTTTTTAAGTGAGGGTTATTTACCATTATATTTTTGGTGGGAGGGAATTGTGGACGAGTAGAAATGATGAAACTTTAAGACCTGAGCTAATATCTAATTATTTCTATGAAAAAAATTAGAATTCAGTCGGTCGAAACAAATTATTCATTTAAAAAAATATTATTTGCCCGGAGTTTTGTTAGATTAATATTAATTATATTATTTTTATGATGCGCATAAATGGTAAATCTTGAAATAAAATAACATGATATTTACCAATATTTGATATTGTAACATTATAATTATTTAATAAATTTTGTTTTTTATAAAAAAATCCAGTACGATGGTAGATCTAGCTAAGCTGAACAGAATGAAAAATTAAAGAAAATCTTGATCAGTTTTTTTCATTTTTTTAAAAAAATATTAATATTCAAAACCGTATAATATCAAATTTTATTTACAAATGTCTTTCAATTCTGTCGTTTCTCATCCGTAAGTCATTAGACCAACCTCGGTAGTGGAATTTCACAGTGTACGAACACTGATTAAAACTCTAGTTGTGGTGGAGTGGCCGACGACCCAAAAATCGCGCCGCCTTTAGCTATATCATCCAATTATTTGCTAATCATCTTATTCGTAACCAATGATTAAGGTTAGTGGGTGTGTATGCATATGGTGAAGCGGTGACAGCCGACAACAATTGTACTAATCTTTCTTGTTTATCAAACGCGTAATGGCCTAAATTAATTCAGTTAATCCTCTCTTCCAGGAATTTTCGGTCCCTGTATAGCCTAATCGTTCCTTAATTACGTAGCAAAGTGGAGTTGGATAATGTGCCAGTATTACGGACGCGTTCTCGTGTATCGTTGACCTGACGTTAAATCACATTGCGGTATTTTATTTTGTGAATCTTTGTATTTGGGGTTGAGAGGCGGCTTCAAAAGTCATAAAATCTATCTATTGAGCAGAAGGTTTCGGACTTAAAAATAAATATTTACAACGGTATTAGGAAAAAGAGCTTTAAGTGTTAATACTGTTTGGAAATTTTCTATATTAATTGAATCTGAGTCTTTTCTATATCATATTGCAATATTTCATCTGCTAATTTCGAGAAAAAAAATACATTGCATTTGTTTATTTATTTACATTCGAGTGATAAAAAAATAGAATATATTAATGAAATATCGAGTTCAAATATTATAGATATAAAAATATATTATTAAAATAATGTCAAAGAGTATTTAGCTCATCTGCAATTCCGCATGACAAGTGTAATTATGATGTTAAAAAAAATCATTTAAAAAAAAATTGAGATAATCTAGATAGAACTTGAAAATAACGTCATAAATTAATATAAAAAATGGTAAAATTGTGTTAAATGTACTAAAACTGGATGAAGTCAGGCCACCATTATTATAGGATGGATAATGATATACTCTGTTTGGAAGTTCGAGGAGCATGTTCTTTTTCGGGAGCCTTCATTTATATATTAATAATAGGACTAACGATGTTGTGTTTTAGTGCATAAAATCTAATAAATTAATGGACACTAATAGAAGTAATATTTTCACTCTCCTCCATTAACTCACACACAAGACAAATCAAACATTTACATCGTCTATAATTCAATGGAACCAAAAATTGTGACTAATATCCAATAATTTTTTGGAGACGCTGCCGTATTGTAGCTGATTCAGATTTTAGGCCCAATTAAGGGGAGACATAAAGTAGTCGTCACAACAAAGAAATAAATTAAGAAAAATAATATTTGGGCGGTGGCCATTTAAGAAGGTTTCTATTTCATATTGGAGATTATTCTCTCATCGGCCGATGTCAATAGAGTAACATACTCACTGAGGAATTTTATTTATTTTTCTTGAAGGAAGTTTCATCGAGAAATTGATGATGGGAGATTCTTGGCGTATGGAATTATTGGGATTGAAGCGTTGTGAGAGGCACGTAACGACCACTGCCAGCATCAGCTGTAGCTACTAGCCCAAAGTAAAGCATCAAAAAGCCGAGCTGTTATACGTTACATTAAATAATGTATTAATCAACGAGCATTTTTATAATTATGAGTTCGAAAATTCAAAAATACAATAATACTAAAAATTTGAGAGAAATTTTTTTTGTCAGTTATCAAAGTTTTATCAAAATCAAACCTAAATTACTTAGGATGGGTGCTCATTCTACATATGAGATAGTTTAACTCCTGAAAAATATAATTATGTGATTTTAATTTGAGTTAATCGATACAATAATTATATTTAAATTTCATAGTTGGTGAAACATGGTTTCCTGCTACAACAATTTAACATTTTGTTCTTTGCTTCCAATACATAATGATCCGTTGTTTTTTTTTGTTTCTTCAAGTACTCTCCTACTACTACTTCTCCACTTCCTTGGAAGCCAATGTATACCAAACTGGAATGTTGAACCAATCTTTTAAAAATATTTGTGGCTCAGAAGATGGGCAACAAGTTTCCCAATTTTGTTGGCAACTATTATTGTAATGGACAGTTCCGTTTTCCACTCCACTCCAAAAAATGTGGTGTGTTATTATGGATTTCGGTTTATTGATTAGTTTAGGACGTTGAACCTTTCTTTCTCAATAGAAAAGATTGGATTGTTGGGTGCCAGCAGTCAGATATTGGATTTCAACTTGAGAATACAACTTAGGACTGAAAAAAAAAATCACATGTTTGTGCTACTAGACACCAATAATCTTAGTCAATATCATTTATTTTCGTTTTATATTCGTATTTAACCAATATGGATGAAAATAACATGATTTATATGAATTTTCTTGGGTAAGTGATTTACATGAACCTTATCGTTACTATTTTTTGGTAAGTATCTTTACTCTCTTTTTCTATAACAGATATAGATCATTGTCCTTACACGGTAGAATATGTATTTTAGGCTCAAATCTATGTTTTTTTTAATCTGAATTTTGATCAGATAAACAAATAATTCATTCGTGAGATTTCGATTCGATCAAAATAAAACAAATTTAGCATATAATAGATATTCAAATTTGATCCTAATTATCATCCTTATTTATCATATTGTACTTCATCTTACTTTTTCCAAAGGAGGTTGAAACGTATCTTAATGATTAGCTAAAAGTCTAACAATCACATCTCTCGTTGACTCGTCGCTGCACAAGAAGAATTAAGAACCCACCGGCTCTACTGAGTCGCAATGGCCACGAGAGATCTTATTCAATTTCCATTTTTTTTCTTAATCATAATAAATTCCTAATTGTGAGTTCCACAGAGGAAATTATATGCATTAACCATGTGATTAGATACGCAGTTGCCAACATTATTTGGCCTAAAACAAACATGTCCTGTCTTGCCGTTCACTTCGTTTTCTGCCTAACAAAATATTTGGTCGACGTGCCCTTAGTGGTTGTGTTTCTTTCCAGCTTATGGGTGTCGTCTCTTGCATGAAATCGAACATATGACCAAATCTTACGACAACAAAATTAAATTACACCCGGATTATCCAAATATCACTGTTTTTAATTATTCAAATTCATGATTTTGTTGATTAAATTAAAATGATCATTTACAAGTATCTAAATCTTATTGGTTGTTACGGTGCCTAATTGCAAAAACTAAGCATTCTTTCAGCCAGCTTAAACAAGATTTATATGTTGTTGACTCGAAAACTATATAAGTCAGTTTATAAGCGTACGGTATTCCTCAATCCTCAGTGATATAATATAATTAGCCAATATTGAAGCCAAGTTAATAATGTTGGAGAAATGAATATCCTAATGCAAGTGTGGAGGTGGGTAGAATACAAAAGTGTTGGTTGAACTTGACCCATTATATTAATTAGAGAGAAGTACATGGTTAATTTCTTTAAGCAAGGATTGCCGAAACGACTAATACAGAGTCAAACACTGCCAAAACGACTCCTCTTCAAGCTCGATAGATCAATTCCTGTAGGTACCAACTTGTGCCAATTCACCATTTACTAAAGATATTTAAACAAAAGCAGAACTGATCAGTAGCATAGGACAAAAGATTTGCCTGCCCAACTTAAGCAATTCTTGATAATTTGTCTCCAAGTCTTTATAGGTTTGTTTGTTGAGACAAAAGTAAACTATGTCATGAAACTAAAATGCTTCCTCGTTATTTAGATTTATCGGTATCTATCTCGTTTCAAGCAAGAAAACCAAGTTGGAAACAACAGGTTCTGATGCCAATATAATCCTAGCGATCTGCTGATCTTAACCAAATTGATGATTCGGTAATGAACATATAAACTTACGACGTCTGGAAAATCCGAGCAGGTTGAGACAAGTAGAAGGTTCAAGTAAAGAGAGTTTCAATCAAACACATCAGCCAAGAACACAGAAGCAGATTCCAGACTGAACAATCACATGTCAAGTTGTAGAAAGTATAAAAAAGCCAAAAGGATCCTACTCCAAAAATATAAACAGCAAATGCTGCAATACGAACCTGGTTAGGCTCTTTTCTTCCTTTTGGAGAAGAACTTCCAAGTCGAGAGAGAATTGAGCGGTCTGCCCTTCCACCCGAGAAGCAGGCTTCCGCCATCCCTAATCAACAAGCAAGATCTCCAGCAATCAAATTTATTGAGCACCATCTCTGCTTGGTAAACGGATGTGGCACTGAGTTCAGTCTCCATCATTCCAAACCGTGCAAAGTACGTTCTCCACGCATCGATCTTCACATTCCTTGCGATTACATCATTCTCAACATCGATGGCCAAAAGGTTTCCGATCTGTTCACCAATGTGGATGGACTCCAACACCATTCTACTAGGGTCATGTTTATCCATGCAGGCGTCAATGCAGTCAAAATACGCACTCGCGTAGAAAAGAGTCTCGATGAATCTGGGCACGAAAGCAGATGAGTTTTGGTCTGATTCTACCTCAATTACAACCATTATGCATGGTTCCATACTCTTGATAACTTTCATTATGGAGTCCATTTGAGATGGTCGTACACAAAGAGTTGCGAAGGTGTACTCGGAGTAAACAACTACAACTTCACGATAATCTAGCTCGAAGTGCTCCTCTTTGATGTCAGCCAAGCTAGACAATATTACGAACTTGAAATGAAAGGGAATTTGGATGGCCCGAGCAAAAGCTGACAGGCGCTTACCTGTCTCCGAAACCAAATCCTTCGAGGCGGTCCAAACAGCACTTACCTTGAGAAGCTCCACAGGTGGTCCGGAGCGAGATGCTAAGGCTTGCATCAACATAGCCAAATGGATACCGTTCCTCATTTTGAGATCAATTACATGAATCATCTCTGCCTGGGCTACATTTTCTGCGATGGCTTGCACCCCGGCAATGTGTGATGCTTGGTAGAAAGGGATTTTCCCATG
This sequence comes from Hypericum perforatum, assembly GCA_012979155.1. Taxonomy (NCBI): domain Eukaryota; kingdom Viridiplantae; phylum Streptophyta; class Magnoliopsida; order Malpighiales; family Hypericaceae; genus Hypericum; species Hypericum perforatum. The sequence continues at coordinate 43,846 of SOPF01027849.1, forward strand.
AAGTGCTGGAATCATGAGGTTCGGAACCGTCAATACCTCGTCATAATCAACCCATTGCTCGTCCCCTAAACTCTTTGTGTTCATCTTTCCCGTCTCTCTATCGATCTGACCTCGAAGAGCTTTACAGAAGTAGTACGCTACTCTCTGAACAGGATTTCCCGTGCGGGAAACCAGGCTATAGCAATGGCACAGCAATCTGCTTGCCCTTTCGTATTGCTTGTTGGCAACTTTCTCGGCTGAAGCCAGAAGAAACTCTGCTAGTTGCACATCCTTGGCCTCTTCTTCGGATAAGTAAGAGAAGGAGAGATCATTGGCAGTCTCAGATGCTGAAGACTGGACGAACCTTGCCCTGGCCATTCTCATGATTTCTTCAGTCGATAATTTTGAACACACCACCTCTGTGCACATCGGTTGACGAGCCCCTGGCTGCACATTACTTTGATCACTTCTAAAGCGCCTGGAACCCCGACTAAATTCATTCAGCAACTCCAATGATGCCAAAGGGGAAGGAGTCATATTCGTCTCAGTTGATACAGAGATTTTCATGATCCTACCCTCTTTCTCGCCAAGGCCGGTAAGTAATCTAGGCCTTGTTTCAACTTGTGAGAAAACCATATCAAATCTCAGATCATCAATCATGCATTCATCCACAGATAAACCGGTCTGCGGCGCTTCCTGGTGCTGGCACTTGAAAACAACGGATCCTCCTGGAGAAGCCTCATCATAGTTGAACATCAACGAATCAGCACAAAAGGAATCGATTCCTCTAGCACCTCCCCAATTATCCCCTTCTTGTATATAAGGTGGCTCTATCATATTCCTAGCTTCAACCATACTCCTCAAATCTGGAATACAGTAACTACTTACTATCTATACTCCCATTTGCCAGCAACAATTTCCGCTGAAATACAACGGGGCATGATCTATTCTGCTCAAAAGGAGATCATAAAAGATACTCCGAGCGTTGAAAGCTTGATGAAATCAAAGCACATTGGACAAGTCTCATTATATTGATGATTAAATATTAATAATCATCCTCAATATTTATAGAAAATGACTGGTTGAAGAACTAGAAATGTTACGTTGAAGATGAGGGTGACCCTGATGATGTCCACATCAGTTGTATGATCTATCCAAGGATGTGTGACCTCTAATAGGCCAAAAGATTTAATAAAAAAAGTTGGCAACAATTTGTCTTATATGCTCTCCTAGGTTTTACTACCTAGTTATAGACAAACAAAGCTACGGTTTTTGTCCTTTCTTCTGAACAATAAACAAAGAACCGTAAAGGCCGACAAAGATTCAGCAGGCTACATCTGATTCAGCATATCCTTGAATTTCTAGGACAAGGACTCTTCGAGCAAGATCCCAAGTACCAGTATTCATTTGACAGATATGCCTGCCAAATTCTCAATCTACATGTGTGTCTATAAATTCTTCCATCTTGGCTCCTCTGACTAAAGAGCTTCCTGCATAAGAATAACAACTACTACAAGAAGCCTGCACCTTCAGAATTGCAGATGATGTGACTCCCTAACTCTTGCGTGGACTTATTCCTACGTAGAGGATTATGAACCAATGACGCAACAAATTATACATCAGATTTGCAAACCTCAGGTCTCCAATTCAATGACTGAGAACAAGTGGCCACCAAGTTTTTGCATTGACATTTTGATTAAGCAAGTCTTACGTGTTAATCCAGTATCCTTTCATAAGGAATAAGTTCATTGATAAGATTATGAACTTTGATGGCTAAGAAGACCTTTAATATGCACATGCAAAGTCATAGGCATGTTACCAATTATCTGGAACAAAACTCACACAACTAGCACTTAGAAACCAACAATGCTTCAGCTAGTTAGCAGAACTGAACAGCCGATAATAACAGTTCAGATGCTAGTTCAAGCATCTAGTGGTTTCGACTTGGGATATGGAAACACCCGACGGGTTTTACATTCAAAATAGTTGATCTTTTCATAGGTTGCTATACTTGGAGGAGTGTCAGGACAGAGAGAAAAAGGACTGTCCTATATCAGAAGGATTGTCCCAGGTTCATCTATTTGTATCACTCTTGGTCTGGGAGGTACTTGTGTATGAATGCTTTAGCCAAATTACTGAAGCTTACGCTTACCATCTCAGCAGCAGCATACCTCTTTATAACATCAATCACTTCTGGCTTCAAAATTTCTTTCTTATCAGCAGAATCGCATAGATAGTAAAGCGCCCCAAGTGCATAATTTACCTGCAATCACCACACCACAAAAATATCTTTTACCACCCGAGATCCAAAGAGGAGCATACATGATACAGCCCATTGTAAAGAGTGCAGCGAGTGATCAGAACTGGAAAATAAATACAGTTGGCTTACATTTACCATACTAATGCTGCTAACTTTTGTTGATTGAAAGACTAAGAAAAAATTTCAGCAGCTCATTTAATATCATAGAATCAACACCGAAAAAAAAAATTGGTGGAAATCTTATGCAGATGAAAGTAACCAAAGATCACAATCATCTCCTAAACCTAACTATAATCATAAAATACTTCCTACAAAAAGAAACAACCAACCAAACAATTAGTTTTAAACATAATAGCTAACTTACTGTATTT
>SOPF01027851.1:8660-41000 GCA_012979155.1 Hypericum perforatum
ATATGCAATTAACTACTTAACAACAAAATAAATAAACAAACAAAGTTAAATCAAAAAAGTACAAACTAACAACCTAAATATATTAATTTATGAGAATTTTGCAACATGAATTTTCTCTCATTTGATAGATCATTAGTATTCAATATGAAATTACTCTTTTTTAGCATAACAATCATTAGACACAAATTCATTTTGTATTTTATTGTTTAAAACATAGTTTTTTTTTAATTTGATCAAAGAGGTTTTTATTTTTTCCAAAGAATAAAAACAAGCAATTAAAATTTATATGATGTTAGAAAGCCTAACATGCATAGGCAGATTTTGTTGCAAAAATAAAGTAATATTTGTCTTATTTAATTTTGTGATAATTTATAATTTTTTATTTTATATCTGAATATTCAAAAAATTAAATGTTTAGTAATTTATGTTTGTATTATTTAGATGAAAACTATAGCTCTTAAAAAATTCAAGACATTAGAGACCCTCGATCCTGTGGAGAAAAAAACTATTTTTTATTAACCCAAACTGTAAATATTTATTTTTTCACTTATTTATTTATTTGTTATTATTATATAAGTTTGCTTATTTTTTAGGTATTGGACTTTCTCAATAAAGATAAGAACTAACTCGTGATGTCAAAATGTTAAAAATTAAGTTTAAAATGTAAGATTCGACAGGATGTTATTTGACATAAAAAAAATAGAGAATCTAATAGGTTATTTTAGAAATTAATGTTATTTTGTTTATTTGAGCTATAAGTTCATTATAGGTTAACTCTCATTATCTCCAATATCCAATAAGTCACGAGAATATTTTTTATTTTTGACCAACACATGAAAAAATTTATTTTGTCTTTGTCACATGAAATTGAATTAATTTCTGGGTAACTAGGTCCACCAAAATGATAATAAAAAATTATATCATTTATTCATAATTAATTGTGAATGATGATAAAAAAATTGTATTTTGGATGTGGAAATAAATATAAAGATGCCGTTAATTTCCTCTTCCACTTTTGGTTTACTTTTGGAAGTTGCACTAAAATCTTTGTTAATCTCGATATTTGTAAAATTTTTGGAATGCATCGTTCAAACTATAATAGAAAGTCAATCGGGTGTATACGTGAAATAGTGCTTCGGAGGCAACTCTTGAGATCGTCTGTTACCTATAAAATATTTAATATTAAATGTAGGCGACTTGATGGCGTTGGTCGCTGTTTTATGATCATCTAGCCGTGACCGACTCGCTATGAAGATCATCAGCGGATATCTCTTCCCATTTATCATCCGTTACTACCATCACTTCTGCATTACTCAAGACAATTACCTACAATATAGGAGAATAACGCGTTTTTAACACAAATTTAGTGTTTTTGCTAAAATCTATATTTAGGTGATAACGCTCATCCAGGTGATTTTATAATGGAAAATTAGGCTAACACCCCTGTATTTTGGGAATTTAACCGTTTTCGTCCCTAATGTTTAAAAACTACTCTTTGAATTCTTACTATACAAAATAACGAATAACGAATTTTTTAGTCTCTAAAAGTTAACATAATTTTTTTAATGACCATTATACCCTTAATTTGAAAAATTAACCCTAATCAAATCAAACCAAAACCAACCAAAACCTAAACATACGTAATCTTTAACAAGAAGCCCCATTGAAGGATCTGAACCATTCATTCAACCTCCTGCAATACAATAGTATACAATAATTAGGAGACCATCAACGAGTGCGCACACCTCGCCACTTTCTGAAGTTCGAGCTAAATTTTCACTAAAGATTGGATCTTTGTTGGAAAATTAGCTATCCATGGTCTTGCTCTTGCATTTGACATGTTTCTTTGTCGGAAATTAGCTACTCTTGTCAGCGCCGCAACCATCTGTAGACTAATTTTAGGAACAATCTGGGAAATGCAAGCAAGAAGAGCGTTGGGCTGCAACTTACCTTGTTCAGGATCAAGGCCAAGATTGTTAAGAAGTGTTGGGCTGCTAATTTTTCTTGAGCGAGGCCCGACAATAGCATCCTATCCACGTTCTCGATGCATTCTTGGATGTTCCGAAGCAGCGAATTCAATGAAACCACCCTCTTTCTGACCCTTGATATCTTTGCCACGTGCTGCATCACGATCAACATCGGCGCGTCCTCCAGCAACTGATCCAGCTCGTTGGTGAGACAGTTGATCATAGAAGAGAGGCGGTGCTGCAATTGAAGGGTGGTGTGGGCCCAGTGCAGTCTCCTCCGGCGAGACTCGACCGTCTCCGCTTCTCCTGAGTCACCAACTCTTCCCAGTACAGTCTCCTCCGGCGACGAGTTTCGCCGACTCCGCTTCTCCCGAGTCACCGACTCCTCTTCCCAATTGGATGGAGCGGTTCGTCGTGAGTGCCGAGCTTCTTAACCACCCAGTCTTCGTCGAGCTCCTAAACAAGTCAGCCCGGGAGTATAGGTACAAGCAGGAGTACGGGCAAGGAGGAGCTGTAATTAATAAAAAAAAACAAGGAGGTAAAATTGGTACTATTTCTCGTGAAGAAGAGGAGGAAGATTTCCGTACCTGGGAGGCCATTTGGAAGATGGGAAGGAAGAAGAGGAAGACGAGGGGAGCTGATGACTTGGGTTCGGTAGATTTTGGGTTGAGTTGGGTTTTGGTTTGTGTTTGATTTGGTTTGTGTTAATTTTTCAAATGAAGGGTATAATGGTCATAAAAAAATTTATGTTAATTTTTAAGGATTAAAAAACTCGATTATTTTGTATAATAATGATTTATAGAGTAATTTTTAGACAGTAGTGACAAAAACAGTTGAATCTCCAAAATACATGAGATGTTAGTCTAATTTTCTCTTTTATAATTAAAAGGAAAAATTATAAAATGCTCTAGATCTGAGTCGCATGTGTCTCGACCGCAATGAACGGTGGAAGATTGGGTTAAGTAACACAATTATTGTCCGTAAGACGAGAAGGCTGCAATTAAATAACATCTCATCACATGGTGTACATTGACGTTATCACCCTTAGACCGCAATTATTAGGTCGATAGCGAGCAGCCGAGCATAGTAGAAATTGTTCGACATAAGGCAGTATTATTGATGCAACTCTTTTCATTATTGTCCCTTTTTTCCAATGAATTTCCCGAATTAAATTCGTAGTGATATACTCGACTAAAATACTCGTTCTACTGCACAGAATAAGTCACCACTCAATGCAGTAGGGGTCACAACAGGAATAAATATCATTATATGTAAATAAAGAAAATTAGCTTACCGAAAAACATCACATGGTGTACATAGAACCAATTATGTTGTTAACTTTAATCTCGAAAAAAAAATTACAATGTTAACTTTAATCATGATAAGAATCATAAACCTGGAGGCTGGAGATGTCAATGGAAATGAATAATTCAAAGGAACGGACATAATTAGCAGACAAAACAAATCTCGCATATGAAACGGGATTTTGACCGAGTGGTGAGCATAAAAGAATTGTTTAAAAAGTGATGTTTATTGTAAGTAAACTGTATAACTTTTCCTTTCAACCTACCAAAAAAAACCTTTTTCTTTCATGAGAAAAAATCATCCGTGGCCATTTTCTGTCACTACAATTGATTGAGAATAGGTCTTTTATTGATGAAAGAATAGTTTTTTTTTTTCAATGTAAGCCAATCTCGGAAAATGATTTTTCTCTATACCCTTCCAAATTAATACCCTTCAAGAGAAACGTGGACTCTTCACAGTGGCTTTCTCCGTAGGAGGGAGGATTATAATCTGAAATTAGATTCCTGGGGAAATAAAGGGATGTTGTCCATGCACGGGGACAATTTTTTTATTATCAGATCTGAATTTTTTTGATAATTTATTATGAATATTTGTGACATTTTTCTTAAAACAACATGTGTAAAAATGTAATTTTTAAATTTTTTTCTCTCTCTTCGTGCTTCTCTCTCCCAATTTTCCCATCTTTCTCTCTCATTTTTTAAAATACTCAAATTCTAGCAATTCAAAAATCCAAACTCCCTCTCTCCCGTCCAAACACCGCTTCTGTCCACCTCACCGTCATTCACCCGTCAACTCTGTCCACCTCTCTCATCCACGTACTCGCCATACAGCTCGTCGAATAGCCGCCGTGAAGGTGATGGTAGGAGCGGGTGGATTGGAGGTGGTGGTAGAAGTGCTTAGTCGCGGAAGTGGTGGATGAGAGGTGATGAGTACTTTGGTGAGTGATGACGAGGAAGAAGAAAGAAGAAAAATCCTAACAAAGGAGACCAGATACTTTTTCATGTATCACGATAATGATTTTCGTGTGAAACAATAATAATTTTTGTGTCATGACAATGAGTTTTATTTGTCGCTATAATAGTTTATTTGTGTCACAATAATAGTTTTCGTGTATGACAATAATAGTTTTTTGTGTGTCACGATAATAATTTTCGAATATCACGACAATGAATTTTGTGTCTCACGACAAACAAATTTGTGTATTGCGACTATAGTTTTTCTGTATTGCAATAATATTTTTGTGTGTTACATTAATAATTTTTGTGTGTCACGACAATAGTTTTTATGGCCCACGATAATAATTTTTGTGTATCACGACAATAATTTTCACTTGTCACAACGATGGTTTTTAATTGTCACGATAATGTTTTTCTTGCGTCACGACAATGATTTTAGGATATCACGGCAATAATTTTAGGATGTCACGCATATGATTTTAGAATTTTAAGTTATTTAATTTTTAAGGTTTTAAGGTATTAGTTTTTTATGATGTTTCCATTTGGCTCCATGATAAAGGGATACCACACTAAGATAGATGTGTATCCCATGACACACAAACAAAACAACAACGACAGTGTGGCGTGGAGGGTGCGTCATGAACGTTAACGATGACAACGACGACGACAATAGTTGGCAGTAGTGCTGCATGGATAGTCGATCAGAAGTGGTGGTGAAAAAAATGGGATTGTCAGAGATGGTTGTAGAAGAGTGAGAAGGACATGAACGTATAATTTTTGTTGGAGGTGTGATTTTTAATATAGACTAGAGAAATAAAATATTTATTAATATTTCATTTTTGTTTCACAACATTTTTTGGATTTTTGTATATTTAAAAATTGTTTAGTTTTTGGTAAGTTGTTCTGAGGCCCAAATGTTATTTCTTTAATACTCGATGTCTTTAGTTTCCATATTAAGATAACCTTTTTGTCCCCGCCCAATCTACCCAGTGCCCGCCGGAGTGGACACGTGGAAGTTGACGGTCGTGGTCATGGAGATCCACGCATGTTTTGTCCTTTACCCTCCCGGTCCAAAAAGGGCAAAGCACCATGGGACCTGATTTAAAACCGATTTTCCTGACAATCTTGAACAACTCATTTAATTCATTATTTTACCATAAGTGAATAATTTATATATCTATTTTATCATAATTTTTTGTGTAGATGTTATCATAATTAAACAATCATTTTATTCAACATTTTTTATGCCGGTTGTTCTATATCCAGCTCCCTCTCTCTCTCCACTTTGCCACCTAACGCCAAGACAGCGTGACGGCGAAACGTCGTCCCGCGCACGTTACCTTCCGACGACGCCATCAACCATTCCAGTGGGCCCCACCGACCACGCGGCAATCGATCCCGGTACTGTGGGACCCGCACGGAAATAAGTGCAAATTCACTTCCGCAATTGTGGGGTGAGCGGAGGACACGTAGCTGTTGTCGTCGAGTGGGAGTTCGTCAGAATTTCCATTTTTTGTTATTTTTAAAATATGGACGGTTGAAGACGAGGGTGTTGCGTCATCAGCTTTGCCCTTGCTCCCACTATTTTACCCAACTCTATTCATGGATTTTCTATTTATTTTCAAACATAAAAAATTATAACTTAATATATTTACTGAATTTTTTTGTCACATTAAAAAAATTATTTTAATTGAATTTGGATTAATAAATTTAGTAGACCAAATAAATAAGTGGTTTAATACAAAAAAAAAACCTGGTTCAATACCCATTCTCGTCTAAAATTATGTGCGCGTGTGTTCCATATATTTGGCAAAAGAAAAGATATTCCAACATCTTCTATGTTAATGATTTAACAGCAAATGCAAACATGCGAGGCCAAATAACGCAGGATTTGGGAAAACAAGAGGGGACGATACATATTTCATGTCCCCAAAAAGCAAAAACACAAATAATTAATATATATTCTCCATAGATTTTACAATTCAATTCAAATTTTTTATTTTTAAGGAGAATAAATATAACGTTGTAGATCCATCATGATTTAATGAATATATAAGATTCAATTTTTGACAATGTCTAATATAGTATAAAAATTTACTTTTATAAAAAAATCCATCATTTAAACATAAGAATTTGGATTCAACAAAGTATGTTTTTTTAAATAATGTTTTATTTTCACTCACCCACACTAGTTCAAACCAAAACCAAACTAACGTATCATAAAATTATTTCAAACCGTTCTCAAAGTTTTCTCCTGATACTTTACAGAAAAAAGTGCGTGCCCCCTCAATAATATGCAAAATATATTTAAATCATTTAATTCTTTGTTATTGAAGGCTGAACCAGTAATTTTCTATTTGAAGGCGTCATCATGAATAAAGTAAAGACCCTGAGGTGGCTAGGGTTTCTTGGTCTCGCATTGATATCCCGGATCGGAAAGTGGAAAACGACATAAAAAATATTTTTATTGTAAGATTCGGATGAAACTTTAAATAGATAGATCCTTGGAACTCCACACACTTGTTCACTTTATTTGAAGAAACAAAGAGAGTCTTTCTCTGTATCATCTCCGCCTCTCTCGAGATTCTTTGCCTGCCCTGCCCGCCAGAGTATGAGCTATAGGTAATTCAGGCTTTACATATATAATCTCATTTCCATACAGTTGAAATTAGGACGAGTGAGAACCAATTACGATGTTATGGGTGAATCTTGAGGTACCTTTTTTTTTGTGATACTTTATTTCGTACGAGTAAATACTATATATCATTGTTGTACGTCTTGTATACGTTAGCCAATATCTTTTATGTTATATCTTGGTGTGTTTTTTTTTTGTTGGATTTCTTTTGAAATAATGATACGTTAGTTATATAAAAAAAAATAGTTAACAACAAGCATGCATGCGTGACCCCTCAAAAGAAGAAACATGTATTTGTGCGTTGTCCTCCATGCAATCAATTTTTTTAGAAATTCTAAGAAAAAAGAAAGTCCTGATAAAAGCAACGTAGATGCATCGTGAAAACTGAAAAGTATAAATTTCCGGTTTTTTTTTAATCATATCGAGTAATTTTTAAAATTTAGATTTAAAAATTCATAGGGGAAAAAGAAAATATGATGTTGTAGCTAGAGTGAATTTGACCATTTTCAGCTTCCTTTTTGTTACAGATTTTTTTTCGTACTTGTAATTTGTATGCCATTTAAGAGAAGGCTCAAATTGTAATCTCGCAAGAGATAAGGACATTAAAATACGTAATAGGCTAATAGGGTGCATTGAATTTGGGCTGGGTCCTTCTTATGTTATTGGGCTTGTATATATATGTGATGGAATAGGTCCGAGTTATGACAAATATATTTATCGACAAAATCCTATCATAATAGCTAAGATTCTTGTAATGATAGAGTTGATACTTTCAATAATGAATTCTGGCTCAAATGTTAATCTTGAGATCGAACCTTAAATAACAGAAATTTGGGTTTTTGTCTTTTTAGAGAACATACTTTTAGTTCAGTCAATACTATATTTTATCAAATGTCATAAAATAATCAATTTGACTCTATATGTCGTGAACTTGATTAGAGGATAGTAACCGTGAAACAATATTCGGAAAAGTAAAAAAAAATTATAGTTAATATACTTCGAGAATTTTCAAAAAATTAAACAGGTTAACTCTCACAAAATAATTGCAGGGATTATATTTAATTTTTGATCTGACTAGTTTTAATTATTTTATTATAATGAAATTTCATTTCAGAATGGACAGTATGCATCTAGTACACGAATTATCGAATATGCCCAAGGAAATTGATAAATATCCCATTGGTGAATTATAATTGTACCTTTTAAGTACAAAAATATTTAATTTTTTCACTCTTCTGATGTGTTTCCAACCAGTGTATGACAGTGAAATTGTGTCGAATTACTTCTGCCTCTGTCTATTGTCTGCTAAAACATCAACACTAAATGAGATAATGTTCTGATTTTCATTCTATCTTACTTTAAATTTGTTTTACAAAAGTGCAACAGGATTCACTGGTCTAGATGCCAAAATGAGAAATTTAGTAGAAACAAGCTGGTTCAAAGAGGGTATTGTTTGTACAAAGAACACAATCGCTGCACCGAATTCGGGTAACTGTGGCTTCTGTCTGAAATTTCCTGAGCATGAATCTAAATGTGAACCACAATTGACTTCAGCTGTTACATGGTTTTTTTCTTTTATTCCGAAAAAGGGACGTATTTTAAAGAGCGAGATTTGCAAATGAATGAATTCCATGATCCGACCAACCATGAAAATGTTCGGATTTGCAAATGAATTTCATACTTAAACCGAACATGTTCATGTTGATCTGCAAATAGATTCAGGAAAGTAAATGAAATCCTAGAGAAACCAAAAATAGGTTATTAAGGCTGTAATTTTCCTAGTAATTAGTTGGAACTTAATTATGTGCTTTTGCAGAGAAAGAAATCAAAGCAGAAATGCAGCATCTGCAGGTTGGTGCTTCTGTGGTGTTTCCTACAGGAAGAGAATATGTAGCGAACCCGACTCATTTCTTTCGCAACCCCATCGTAATACCTCGACTCTCTTGCTGAGCACATGACATAGATTTGTTCACTATTTGGCAAAACAGATTTCTGAAATTCGTCGATGGTGTTTGTTATAGGTCCTTCCGGATAATACTGAAGCATCTTGTGCTAGAGCGGTTTTGCCCCTGGAGATGACAGAGGAACCTGTTTACGTGAATTCGAAGCAGTATCATGGCATTCTGAGACGGAGACAGTGTCGCGCGAAGGCCGAACTGCAGAAGAAGCTCATCAAAGATAGGAAGGTAACTTTCAGGTCTTGTCTTATGACCTGTATATACCCTTACTTATGACAAGCAAAAGCCATCCGATTCGGATAACCACATCGCTCTTTTTCTCGTCTTCAGCTGCCGTATCTTCATGAGTCACGACACTTGCATGCCATGAGAAGGGCTAGAGGTTGTGGAGGCCGTTTTCTCAGCACAAAGAACACTAATGCAAAACACACCGACAAGGCTACTACCTCTGATATAGCTGTTTCAAGCAATGAAGCTATGCTCTTCCACTTCACCGGAAACAACAACCTATCGTCGCATAGTCTACTCGACGATACAGATTACCGTTCGCAAAGGGTCCCCCCTCAGCCATTCCCGGATGGCCATACCAGGTTTCACTTGTCACCATATGGATTCCTTTCAGATAACATGGTGGGAAATGCAGATACCAACCAAAAGGGGCCTCGTCCCTTGCTAAATCTCACTTATTAAGGAGTGTGGATGGTCTTTCTAGCTTTTACCATGTTTGTTAAGTCCTATGGAGTGATGGAGGAATACAATCTTCGCATTTACATAGAGAGGAGAAACTGCAGGAGAGACTAGTCTTGTAAGAAATAGCTTCCATGTTGTTCCACTTCTTACATTTCCATACATTATGTTTGTATGTTTGTACGGTAGGTTTCCCTATAAGGTGATATACAAACATCATAGTGTAATTTAATATATTTGGCCGTATGTGCTTTCAGTTTGTAAATAATATATCGTGTCTTCAGTTTGTATTTTTGAGTCTTACGAGTGTGCTTGTTGTAAATAATAAAGATCGCTATTGAGTTGAGCCTTCAGAATCAACAATTGGCTCACTACTAGCACAAATTTTGAGAATTTAAAAAAAAATTAAAATTTGTTTTCAACTGAAATATAAATTTGTTGGTTCACTACTAAGTACTAGTTAATTTAATAAAAAATAGAAAAGATTATCATGCTTAACTTTGAGCTTGGAATTTTCATTCATTGGTTGATTTGTTACTAGAACGTGGCCTAGCAAATTTTGGTCCACAATTATTTCTACAGATTGGAAGAAATGGAAAATATTTGAATGCGTCAACTTATTTTTGAAAATGAAGAGGTCAGATTCAAATATTTAAGTGTGAGAATCATTTATCAATCGGTGAAATATTTTTGATTTACATAGTAATAAAAGCGAAAGTCGACCAAAATTACAGGGTATCATACCTTGATCGATAGCATCTCCTTTCTCTTTTCGCCGCAGTGTAAAAGGTAACGACTAACACGAAATAAAACGCTATGAGACCTTGGTTTAAACAGAATCCAATTACTCACCATTCCAGCCAGTTGGCTAATTATTTGGAAGCTTTAAATGTGGTTGGCCAAAGTTTAGATGCCGCCTAATTTGATTGAAGAATACGCCAGTTGACAAGTTCAATTTTCATTTTCTTTGTTTCAAATTAAAAGACAAGTTGATGTTTATCAGCTTCTTTCCTAACTTTTCCATGTCACATCCCATCTCATCGATATTCCCCTTAATTTCCGCTTTTGTTTGACTTTCAATAACGTTTAGTTTATGTCGTCCTTCCCACTAGTTTGTCCTTTCGTACATCGTCATCCTTCAATTCAAAGTGAGCTAGAAATTTTCACGAAGAAAGAAAAAAATATAATAATAGTGATACGAACATAGATCTGTCTTATATGAAGACGACCATTTTTATGTAAAACGACATGACATTAAATCTTAAAATAGTGTTTAATACTAGGTATCCAAATTTATTACATCCATCAAATCTTTCAACTAAATTTAGTTTCGTTTCTGCCTAGAGATCTCAATAATCCGACGTACTTTACTCGAATTCGACACTAGGTTCTCCCACGTTGACTCGTTACGAAAAGCACATATCACATCTTAATTGTCGGTCAACTGTCGGTGCACTTTGTTCAAATCTGACGTTAGATTGGGAATAGAATCCCAATTCCCCAAGCATCAGCACTAAAACATTTTCAACTGTATTTTCCATAATCGTAAAAAATGATTCGAAGTTCAACCCGAAAATTTTCTCCCTTTCCGGATAGATTAATCTGACCGGTTCAACCAAAGAAAAAATGGGAGAGCAAAACTGAAGGAGGTCTTCGTAAAAAAATCACGTGGAGAAGAACTTCATTGCAGCTTTATTAGTCAACTAAAGGTAAAAAAGAACTTGAAGGAAATATTGGACTCTCATAAAAGAACAGGTTAGTATCCAAGAGGGAGAGTTGCAATGGCTAGCTCATTTGGGTGATGACACCCAGCCCATCAGAGACTGAGTCTACGGCATTCACATCGAGCCCTCTGGTCCGTCCGGGCGCACCGCCCTCGAGCGATGACACATCCAGGACAATCCTGATTATGCCAAAGAGTTGCAACAGTAAGTTCGAGACCAAACCCGGCAGCATATAACACAGTAGCACGAAAGAAACTTACAAATATTTTGAAGATTTCTCTAGTCCTGGCATCCCGGTGTTTAAGATAATTTTGTTATCGTGATTAGATGCTGAAAAGTTCTCTGGCAGATTAATCCCTATACATGCTGCATCCAAGCAGAGATGAATTAGACAAGAAGGATTAGTCTGCCTGAACGATGAAGGATGAGAGCGAACGAATAACCAAAGACGGAAAAAAATTGAAGTTCTTACGTGATCTTTGGGTAGCTACAGAGGTTTCATCTAATCCCAGAGTTCTCTGCATCAAGAGGAAAACAATTTTTGAGTCACGTTGAACTCCAAATTGCTGTGTCTTAAGTGTGTACCTTCAAGTTCTCATAACATTCTTCAAGGTTGTCATTGTACAACATATCCTCGAAAATGCCTGATGATTTTCCCTGTTCGATCTCAGCTTGTGCATTTCGCAGTCGTTTGAGAACCTGTTCTTCTGACTCGGTCCCCCTTTTGACAAGAATAAAATATTGATGATGCAAGTGCAATGACAGGAGAAACAATCGAGCAGATAGTTATAACCAACCTTGAACGGAGGCGCTTCTCCAGCTCCTCTATTGAGGGGGGACAAATAAAGATGAAAGTAGCTTCCAAAGGACTAGCCTTAACAGATCTTGCGCCTTGTACATCAATGTCAAGAATGCACCTCTACAACACAGTTAAAGAGCATGAATGATGCATCCCACGCGCCTTCCGATAACAACGTAAAACCGAAAAGTTGGTCAGAAAGAGTTTACCTTGCCGGAATCCGCAACCACTTCAACAGCTTCGATACTCGTCCCATAAAGATTACCGTGAACAGATGCATATTCGAGGAATTTCCCATCTTTGATTTCTTTCTCCATGGTATTCCGATCTGTGAAATGGTAATGAACACCATCTGTTTCCATGTTCCTGGGTGCACGAGTAGTATGGCTCACGGAAAATCCAAACATGGTTGGATACTCGTTCATTAGCTTTGATATTAGTGTTCCCTTGCCAACTCCAGAAGGTCCGCTAATGACAATCGGCTTATCCGCATTACCTCTGACACCCTTACTCCATGCAACGACCTCCATACCCACAACTTTACTTTGATCCTTGACATATTGAGTGTCCACCTGTAAAAAAAAATTATCAATGAAAAACTTAATGGGAAGAGCAAAACAAGTATAATATATCCATATTTGAATATAATTGATAGAAAGATTAAACATAGTAACAACTACTTGTGCGCTAGTATATATTATTTAAGCATCAAGACATCATATACTTCCAAAAAAATTTAAACAAGTCGTATACCTTTAAACTAATTTTAAAGTTCAAGTTCCTAAACAACTAACCTCTAGAAACGAAACAGAGTCGTCTGGATCAGCTCCCTTCTTCAGAACCAAAATTCGAGCCTCATCGAGCGGTATAACAGAGAGTCCCTTACATAACTTCGGTTTAGTTCCCAGCACGATGTGATTTATCCTGAACGTTCGAAATTTCTTATCATTAGCCCAACAACAGCAAACTACCAGCTTCACAACAGCCGCCACTAACTCACCAATTTCCAGTCTTTTTGTCATACATCCTAACGCCAAGAGACGAACTATCATCATTATCTCCACCTCCAATAGCATACTGTGCAGAACCAAAAGGTTCATTAGAACATCAACCAGATCAATCCAACATAACAAGGCAAGTACTTCTGTCTTACCAATCTATCCCCTATGGAAACAGTGGCCGTCTTGTAGCCCTCCGACTTCAACAAACATCCATTTTCGAACTTCCTCTCCAGCTCGTCACCAACAAAAACAGGTGCTTCTCCCTATTAACCAAAACAAACATCAATATCCGCAACACGAAAAACCGAGTCGATAAAAGCGCTATCAATGCTCACCATGGAGAAACTGTGCCTCCAAAACAAGTCACCCTGATCAATAAACACGAAAAAAGATAAAGAAAGGATATCAACAATAAAGATCCACACTTTCTCTCACCCAATATAACATTTGAGCAATTAAAGCCATAAACCACGAAAAAAACATAATAGTACGCAACTAATAACGACCTAACAACCAATCCTTCCTCGTAAAACCCGAAAAACAGATCACATTGTCGATTATTACAAGAATCTCGAATAACCCACCTCAGGAACACAAAATTATCCCACACTAAGATCACGAGCTAGAAAATTCTTTAAATATTAAAAAAAAAGGGAAAACCAAAATATACCTGGGTGTTGAATAACGGGGAGAAAGGAACGATGGTGGTAATCCGTTTTTCTTTTTAATTGATTTTTATTATATTGGGGGATCCCAACAAGAGTGAGTTATTATTATTCTTGTTGTGGGATTTGGTCGTCAAAGAAAGACGAGAGTCTAAGGGAGGAGGGATACATATTTGTAGCCGCCCAGAGTTAGAGAGAGAAAGCTTAGAGAGATGGGAGGTTGAAGGAAGGAAAAGGAAGTACAGAGAGAGAGAGGTTTTTTTCTGGGTCGCATTCAATTCACGGAAACTGGAGACCGGTTCTTCAACTTTTCCTCCTTTTCGGCCGTTCCCAAGAAAATCTACTAATATATAATATTGTGTGTATATAAATATTACATACATACATACGAAAGTTAAAAAAAAATTAAAACAAATACGTTGAACGGCATCGTTTGAGTTTGGTAAATCAGGTTCCAATTGTGGCCCCCTCCCCTTAGACCATCCGCCCTCGTGCCCTCCTTACAGTGCTATGCCCTGGGTTCCGCGTTAGCCGCATCCCTGCTCTCACTTTTCAGTTCACAGTGGTGATATCGTTACAATGTCACGCCCTGGGCGCTACGTCAACTTTTTTGTCAGCAACTATATTTAATTTCGAAGTACCTCATTTTGCGAAATGACAATTTTATAAAATTCGAAATATAATTACATAAATTTTTCAATTAAATATAATATATTGTTTAAATATATAAGTGCATGAGTTAGGATTTAGGGTAAGGGTAAGGGTTTAGGGTTTAGAGTTTATAATTTACATAAAATTATATTACATTCTATATTTTTTTAGCTCAGTTTTTTTTTAAATTCAGCTAACTGTATCAAAATCGAGTATTTTTTTGCGTAACTTCGAAAATGAAAATTTTAATTTTGAAGTGCACGTTTTGCAAAATGGAAATTTTATAAAATTCGAAATACAATTACATAAGTTTTTCAATTAAATATAATATGTTGTTTAAATATATAAGTGCATGAGTTAGGGTTTATGGTAAAGGTTAGGGTAAGAGTTAGGGTTTAGGGTTTAGAGTTTATAATTTACATAAAATTATATTACATTCCATAATTTACATTAAATTATATTAAAACACAAAATTTATATCAAATTACATAACAAGAGTTTAGGGTTTAAGGGTTAGGTTATCAAAGGGTTAAGATTTAAGGGTGAGGTTATCAAATAACATATAAATTACATAAAAATACCTAATTTATATCAAATTATATAAAAATACATAATTTACATCAAATTACATACAAATTACATAAAAATACATAATTTATATCAAATATCATAATTTATCTCAAATATCATAATTTAAACAATACAAATGAGATTATTGTACTAAACTAATTTTATAATTAGAAAAAATATTAAAAATATATATATTTCAAACATAATATTGCAAAATTGTACAAATAATTTTTTTTACAATTTTTTTAATCCAAAAAGTCTAGTTATTTGGATTCAAAAATTTGTATAAAATTATCAAAAATTTGTATAAAATTATCAAAAATTTGTATAAAATTATCAAAAATAATTTAAAAAAATTGTTCGAACAGAAAAGTTGGAAATGGTAAAAATAATTTTTCCTAATTTTTTCCAATTTTTTTAAATTTTTATTGATTTTAAAAAAAATTAAAAAGAAAATGTTTACCTGGGCGACGTGGCCCAATCAGAGAGGGCCACATCACCGAGGGCGCCAGACAACAGGCGCGTGGCATGTTCAATGACATGCCGTGTGGCGGGCTGGGGGCGTCCGCCCCCCCTCCCTCGCTGCGGATGTTCTTACGTCTCGCCACTGTGGGAATTCTTAATGGCATCGTGTGCGCTTTGGTAATGGAGCCTGGCATTTTTTTTTCTTTTTGTCGTCAGCGTTGTAAAACCGACCCAGAATTTATCTAGTCCTCTAGTCTGTATATTGGTCAGATCAAATATTTTTATATTTTAAAATAATATAAATGCCTAAGTGACACATTTTAAAACCCATATTCTTGATGTAGTAGCCAATTTATTTCATCTCTAATATGATTTTCTTTTGTTATTTAGTTTATTTTATGTTGATTTGAAATTTTGTATGGTGAACTAATTTTTAAATTATTTTTGGAGTTTGGTTGGACAAAATTTGGTAGGACTTGATAGTTCATAATAAAATTTGACCAAACGTTTCCGTTGGACTAGAGTTCGGGTCATTTGTCAAGTTGATATATTCGTTTCAAAAGTTGATAATTGTATATGTCTGATTCATGGTCGACTCGCATTTTTTAAGACATTGCTTTTTCCCTTTTTTTTTTAGATCATAACAAATTGCAGAAAAGATTTGAAACAGACCAAAACAAATATTTTAGTTAAATATTGATGTTCAAAATCGAATATAATTAGTTCCTTAAGCAAAAGAAAAGATTAGTTGAAGAAGAGAAAAAGAGTAAAGGAGAAGCTTCACTTTTATAGGTTACTGGTGACCTTGTCCTTGTGGTTGAAGCCAGCGGGCGGGTTGACCTGCAACTCCACTGGAGCCGGCTGCACGTGATCTTACTCGGAGGTTTTAATCTAGAAATAAAAGCAAATACTAGTGAGCTAGAATAATAAAATACCTAAATATTTTTCTTATAACTAAGATAAAAATGCTCTTGGCCTACTTGATCCAAAGTTTGCCTGGATTTTCCAAATTACTACTGCTAATAGGCGAGCTCGGGTTCTGACTGAACTCCACGTGTGAGCTTTATTGGGCAGCGCCGACCATCTTTATTTTATGACTCGAAACTAAATTAGTCGACTAATTAGGCGTGAACCACATAGTGTCACTCGTAATACTGGGTTGTTGGTTGCTGGGATTTCAAGGGAAGTTTGGGAGATGCTCTGAATTTACAACGGAGCTTCAGTACTTTTATGAAGGCTTAAGTTAAGATGTAGTGACTAAGGTGGTGCTTTGTTTGGATCATACGTCAATTGGTTGGCATCACATGCATGCCCCTTCCTCTTGCGAGTTCAGTGCCTTACGATAAGTTTTAGTACTTGATTAGTGGTGTCTGAGTTTGTTTTTGTTTTAGTGATGCTATTTCTTCGTTTCGAATTTCTTATTGATATTAATTTCGAAGGCTTATCATAGTTCATTTATTAGGAATTGAATCCTAAATTTTTTAAATTGTATGCGTGTTTTGTATCGTTGTACAAAATACTTTAATATAACAAAATTTTGATGGAACGTATACAACCACAACCATGTGTTTATAAGTGAGGTTCAGTACCCGAAATACAAATGCTTAACTAAATAAATACAATAACATTCTACTTATAAAAAGTTGCACCCCTCAAGGGGGATCCAATATTGAGTTAATTAGGATTCTTTTGCTTGTTTTACAAGAAATTATATATTTGTTTATAGCACTTCTAATTCTATTATATATTTTTTGGTAAAAATAATGTTATTACTTGTTAGATTTCTCTGTGTCTTAACTTGTTAGAAAAACAATTTCGACCAAAACAATGCTATTATTTTGCAGCTTATTTTACTGATTAATTCCATTTTGAACTAATAATAACTACACCAACAAATTTTAACCTGAACTTGTGACTAAATAGAACAAATGCCCTCTGAAAAATTTAGATGCTAAGTAGTGAGTACAAAATTTTATTCTGAGTTGAAATTAGCCGTTGGTGACCCGTTAGATCAGGCGCCCCCAATATTTATAAAGTTTGATGGGCCTAATTTTACCCAGATGATACTAATTTAGGCCCAATTCATTTCAACAAAATTGTAACTTGTGGCTTTTTTGAAATGAGGCGATTTCTCTAAGCCAAAAGTGGAAGAACCGTGACATTTTTGTTCATACGATTTTCCACCGAGTGCAAAAATGTTTACGACTGTCAAATTCTCAAATTGAATTTGGTCATCAGAATTTAATTTGGAGTCTTTTCCCTGATTCGGTACACATATAGGTGGGAACTATCCCACTGGGCGATCGATTGTTAGGTTGTAATTATTATTTTTAAATAAAATATACTTACCAAAAAAATTATTTCAATAATGGTGAGTCCGAATTATCGGTTTTTATAATAACTAAATTGTATTTATAAAGAAAAAATATTGACCAATAATAAGAAATTATATTTTTTATTTGTTACACCCATTATTACTTTGGTAAAATTTTACCAATATCATCTGAGACCCAATATTATACGGTAAAATTTTACCAATATCATCGATCACAACTTTGCAGGAAGGATTTCCACATAAGTATATTGTAAGTATTATTATTAATAAATAAAGTTTCCTTATAAAAAAGTTTGTTCATGACGAATTGACAAAGGTCTAGGTTTACATTCTTAGAAAATAATGGTGTGATTTGCACTTTCAGCTCCTAAAAAAGATGACGCATTCCCTTCTCAAAGGACCTATAAAGCTCTGGACATAGAAAAGTCACTCATTACCCAAAAAGTCACACATATCTACTAATCGCCGATCGACATTAATAGGAAAAACCCTATTACTTGCTAATCCTTGTTGAGATTGATAAGTTAGCTCGAAATTCATACGCGTGGCCATAATCAAAGCACTCAAAATAAATCGACCAAATATCATCAGCCAAATTCATAATAATTAGTAACATGTCCAAATCTTGCATAACTCCAAAACCATAGACTGAATTCCACTTGGACTCACGAAATAATTTAAATGTAAGTTAATTAAAATATTTAAGAAATTATAATTTTTTTGGCTATATGTTTAATATTGGTTCGTTCTGATTACTACATAATTCCACTTATCTCCTCCCATGGTCACTCTATGGGACACAAAACAAAACCAAACCAAGAAACTGTACTTGTCTCAATATACCCCAACTATGTCTAGCCCTCATCAACTTATATCGTCACTCTCTACTTCCACCCATGAACAAAATGACGACGTCCGGAGCGAGGATTTCCGGGACATCCACGCTCTATCCCCACCTCCTCCTCCTCCACCAGGTCGAGCCCGGAGCCGGGAAATAGTGAACCATATGACGCACTCCATGTCCATGGTCAGCGAGAGCGGCTCGAGCGAGAACTTCACGACGATAAGCCGCGAGTTCAACGCCTTAGTCCTCGCTGGCTCGGCCTTAGGGACCTCCACAAACCCTAACACCACCAACACCCCCGAGACTGAAACGACCCAGTTGGCTAGGATCGGAGAGGACGATGAAGCGTTGGCAATGGTTCCCGATACGAACTCGACGGGACCCCGGCCGGACGGTGGAGGAGAGGTCTCGGTGGAGCGGGTGAAGAAGGAGGAGGCGGAGGCGAAGATATTGGCATGGGAAAACGCTGAGGTGTCCAAGATTAATAACAGGTTTAAGAGAGAGGATGCTGTGATTAATTGTTGGGAGAATGAGCAGGTCCAAGTGGCTACCTCTTGGATGATGAAAATTGAGGTAACTTTATTGATTATATTAATTTGAATATGGGAATATGTAACAGAATATGAAAAGTTAATAAGAAGAAAAATTGAAAGCGTAGTTCAAGTATATCTGAAATTTATTTTAAATTTAATAAATATTTTCACGTAAGGTAACGAAACATTATGCACCATATAAATAATTCATGTTCGTGGAAGCAAGTAAATATTTGGCAACTTATCAAAATAAAGTAAATAATTATGTAACCTCACAGTAGTTTTTTGTTTTATACAGTATCTAATCTGCTCAACTGAATATTCTATATTGAAATTCGATAACAATATATGTAAAATAATAGAAAGTTTGTTGATACACGTTTTTTAGACTAATTAATTGAAGACAAATGCGATCAACCACTGAGCTCATGGCAGGTCGTAGGTGCTCTTTGATTTAGATTACCTGATATTTTTCGGTCAAAATGTCGAAATCATTGCATGTCATCATGCCAGCTCTCCATGGTTAGTTGTACTGATTGATTGTTGTTATGATCAAGTTAAATATGATTATTGTCCCCCAGAAGGCTAGCGTACGTGTATGACTACCCAAAATCATAATAAAAAGGAATTTAGCATACATTTGCGTTATAATTTTGTAATCTAAATAAATATTATAATTTTTCATATATTTTCTTGCAGTTCTTTAGATTTTTTTCAATTTTATATAATGCATCTTTAGATTTCTGTAACTGTCACTAAAGATCCATTCAATATCAAAATATAGTTTTTGTGAATTTTTAAGTTTAAGTAATTAAATTTAAATTTTTTGAACTTTATACAGTTTTAAATTTTATTTTTCTCTAAACAAAATCATTTTTTTCAATGGTGGAATTTAAACTATCGATTTTTTGAAGAAAAAAAAATTTATTGTCACATACTAACCTCATTGGTAATACCAAAATAATTTTTTTGTCAATAAATAAATTTAGATATTTTAACCTAAATTCTCGAATTCTTGACAGTGATAAGACGAACTCCTTCAATACAAATTTAAAGCCAAACATATTTTGATCTTTCTACTCTTTGATAAATGTATGTATTTTCTTCCCTTTATTCTCTTTCACTGTTTTGGTGGGTTGACCAAAACTTTACCCTCTTTGGTAGTAATACATGAGCATTTTAGCTTTCCATTTTTTTGTTTGTTAGCTCAAAAAAAGAAACGATATTTGTTTTAGAAGTAGCATTAATAAATTTTTTTTTTAAAATGGTGTTATTGTTTATTATAAATTAGGAAAATGGTATCAAAAAATTTTAATTACAAAATTAGTGTTCACGTTGGACATCAATATTTTTTCCTGTAATTTGTGACTCAAAAAATTACTCATAACTATCAAATCAGGAAAAAAAAATTGTTGACTTGGCTGTAGGTTTGCTTTCCTCCTTTTCTTCTTCTCCTCCTTCTCTCGGTTTTTTTTTCAATTCCCTTCACAAGAAACGGGTTCCCCCACTCCTAGCCACATCACCGCATCCCTTCACAAGAAATGTTCGTACTTCCAACACTTCCATTCCATCTCCGACGAAGTGGAAGTGAAGGTGGGGAGCTGAGGCTCCACATTAACGGTAACAGAAGGAAGTGGACGACGGTTCGATCATGGTGGAGGCAGACCTAAAATGTAAGATTAAATCCGATTTGGAGAGCTTCCTTGAAGGGAAGCAGTTCTACCACCGAAAAGTTTGCATTTGTCGCCACCATAGTAAAGTTCTTGGATATGATATCTACGACATCAACCTCTCCCGAGTCGTCGACGATGCTGAACTCAAACTCCTTCCCCTTCTTTCTCCCTCTCTCCTCCTCTGAGTCCGTCCCATACATCTACCTCCTCCTCTTGGTGTACTGCTTGTTTCTTCCTCTTGCGACGACCAAGTTACAAAATTTTTTTCTACGAGTTGGTCATGAAATATTTTCCAATATTTAAGGTTGACACCAATTTTTAAATTCTGTAATATCATTTTCGTAATTTATGAACATTAATACCATTTAAAAAAAATCATTAATATGGATGTCCACTATAGTGCTCTGACTAAGATAATAATAGGAACTGTTAGTGAATTATGTAATTAGGCTCATATCTAGCATCGATACAGATTATTCTGCCGTTTGTCTCTAATAAAGGGGACTTATTAATGTCCAGAGGAAACTGGAGGAGAAAAGAGCAAGAGCGTTTGAGAAGATGCAAAACAAGATAGCGAAAGCACATAGAAAAGCAGAGGAGAGAAGGGCAACGGCGGAGGCCAACAAAGGAACTAAACTTGCTCGCGTCTTTGAAGTCGCCAATTCGATGCGGGCGGTAGGGAGAGCTCCTGCCAAGCGTTCCTTCTTTTGAGCATCTTTCGTACTTAGTACAAACTTTTTTGAAGGATGAAAGATGTATTTCTAAATATTATCGATAAATATTTTAAAAAAATTAGAATAATATATTTTATGATCTTAAAGTTTGAAATTCAAATC
Source organism: Hypericum perforatum (assembly GCA_012979155.1). Classification (NCBI taxonomy): domain Eukaryota; kingdom Viridiplantae; phylum Streptophyta; class Magnoliopsida; order Malpighiales; family Hypericaceae; genus Hypericum; species Hypericum perforatum. The sequence continues at coordinate 30,265 of SOPF01027851.1, forward strand.
TCATGCAACTTATAACAACTCGCATAAATTTTGGAGCAATCTTTCAACTTTGTACACTTTTTTAGATGAACACGAAACACACACACACGGGACTGGATTCAGTCCTGGACCGGATTTTCAGGACGGTCCTGGACTTTTTAAAGTCAGGATCGAGTGGTTTTTTCAAGCGGATCAAGTGGTTCCGCAAAACCACTTGATCCGGTTGAAAAAACCATTTGAAAAAACCACTTGATTCAGTTGAAAAAACCACTTGATTTGATTGAAAAAACCACTTGATCCGCTTGAAAAAACCATTTAAAAAAACCACTTGATCCGCTTGAAAAAACCAATTAATTTGATTGAAAAAACCATTTGAAAAAACCGCTTGAAAAAACTATTTGATCCGCTTGGCAAAACCATTTGAACACACTAGCAAAACCACTTGAACACACTAACGAAACCACTTGAACATAATGGCAAAACCACTTGAACATACTGGCAAAAACCACTTGATCCCGCGCTTGAAAAAATCACTTGATCTGCTTGAAAAAATCACTTGAAGAAACCACTTGATCCGCTTGGCAAAACCACTTTAACACACTAGCAAAACCAGTTGATTTAATTGAAAAAATCACTTAATTGTCCAGAACGGTCCTGAACTTTTTTCATGTCCAGGACCGAATCCAGACCCCACACACACACATATATATATATATATAGCTTACGTTGAAAAAATCGAAAAAAGGAATACATCCAAGTCAGGAGGACGGGACAAAATCCAGTTGTTCGGAAGGGCAAAATAAGCTACGTGGATCAGATGGAACCATATACATTTAATTGCTAGGTTATACAATAAAGAACCAATTCTTCTATATAAGGCGTTGAGAAATATAACGTGAGATGCCACCAAGAAAAAGTAATATATTGCTAGGTAACGTAGCACCGAAAGGAGAATGATCAAGTCCCACGAGGGGCATGAAAAAGTATCAAAGACCTGATCCTTAGTCAAAATTCTCGACCGGAAAAAAAATCCAGAGTCAAATTTGTCCACACTTTGACCGAGTCAGCTTTGGAGGAGTACGTTGCTTTTTACTTGGTCCCCCAGTTTGTGGAAATGACGAAAATACCGTCGCAGTTTGGATTTGTTGTTCCGATGGACGTTGAAAATGGAAAGACGACAGAGGATGACTTTTCAGCATTTTATTCAATACTAACATAATACTTTGCTTTTTTTTTCCTTCCATTTTTTATACCAGAAAGAAAGAGCCGATTGACCCACAAATTTCTAGCGATTTTACATTGATTTTCTTTAGTAATAATATTTGTGAAACTCACGGGCCATCTATTATAGGGTAAGTAGGTTATTATCTTTTTATTGATTTTAATTTTAAAGACTACTCAGTTTATGAAAAAACCAGTAAGATAATATATCAAGGCAAACTTGACAAAAAAACAATATCAAGTCAAATACATCAGACTGCCAACATGGCCAATGCGAGGGACCAACGCGTCTTGCAAGTTGACGAGATAGGGGTGGAAGAGTAAATTTCCCTCCACATCACTCTTTTGTCCAAAAGAAAGAAATGAAAATATTACTTTTAGGCGCTAGCTGCAAATAACCCATCATTTAGAAGAGCAAAAAAAAACCAAATACCCATTTCCCATTCAATTGGATTTGGAACCCTTTCTGTCCGGAAAGCAAAGAACAGCACATTATATTGGACTCTAGTTCAATTCTTTGAATGAAATATATTCTTTTGGTTGATTGTGCTATCGTCTAGAAAAAAGAATAGAAGTTTTGTTCTTTTGGTATAGTTCTTCACATTTTCTAGCTATCAAACCAATTAGCTCCTTTGTCAATTGGTTAAATTTTTTAGCAATTGGTTATTAAGTATGGATAGGAAAGATTTGATCTCTTTTGTTGTCTTCTTATGTTGACAGATTTAGAAAGTCATAAATAACGCTATTTTCCAAAGTTCACGATCTTTTTCGTCTCTAAAGCAATTCAAATTTGGCAATATCGGATTATGACATCTTTTCAAGTATAACTCTTATCGCTGGACCTTGAACAAGATCTGAATTCAAGTTTAACAGTAGTGGCTAGGAACTATGTAGGCCATATTGTTGATGATCATACTATGCTTACGAAAGCAATTTTAGCCATAGATGCAGAAGTGCAAGTCTTCTGACTTGCATTAAAAATGATTTCAGAAAACTTCAATGATAAAAATATGATTATTCCCTCGAAATTGCAATGTGACAATTGAGTTTATCAATGAAATTACAAGCGTCATAGATTAGCAGGTTGAGAACAATGTAGTCTTGGCCAAATTTTTCATGGCTCATTTGCATCAATGTAAACTTACTTTTGTTCATAGTGAAGCAAATCAAGTTGTCTATTAGTTCGCAATTCGGTCATGTGTGAACGTTGTTACATCCAATTGAGAACATCTTTCTCCTTTGAGTAAATTTATATAAGAGGTATTCATTTAAAATAAATGTTATACGAATAATGTATATTTATTAGATAATAACCGTGTTTCAAATACATCTTCGAAATATATAATGTCGAACACTTTTCTGCTTACTTCTAATTGAATGTTTCAATTATATCATGTCATTATACTTATGCCCGTCATTTATTATAAAAAATAAACAAAGTAACTGTAGCGGCCGAAATGATGTTAGCGTGTTCGTTAGAAACCGCAATAATGACACTGAGAGACAATAAGATCAAATTCCTCTTATTATTGTTGATCACCCGACGAAGCAAGAACATGTGAAACTCACGAAAGTGATGCTATTAATTGATCACAATACCTAACTCTCGAGGTCCAATTACACTTTTCAACTATTTCTCAAAAAATATATACTACATTTTGCAATTCAGTATCCCTGAGTAAATATTTTTATATAGAGAGATTCCATTTGCTTTGGTAAAACATAATTTTTTTTATGAAAGATAGTTTCCCATATTTTTTACATGATATTAGTCTCTTCCTAACAATTTTTTCATTAAGAAAAACGTAAGTCGATAAAATATCTTCTAGAACCATTTTTTAATTGATTCAAATTACACCGCCTGTATAAATAGGAATTTTTATTGACGATTTGAAAATAATTTCTAGAAACTGTCCGAATAAATTACCCTGACTACTATCCGTCCTATTTTAACTGAATTGTTTTTGAAATAAATGTAGACTTAAAAAAATCAGTACCCATTGCCATTGGCCTTGGTTTCTCAAAAGGATTCTAGAAGGCTTACCTGTCATCTCCGATGACCCGCGTTTGCCATAAAGATTTGTTAAAATTCCCATAAATATCTCTTGTAAACGTTTTTTAGGAACAAACCATTAGATCAGGTCCACCCCTCCAGGCGCTAAGTAAGAAAAAAAAATTAAAAATCCAACTCAATTAAAAAATGTAATAAAATAAAATAAAATAAAACAAAAACAGGGAGCTAAAAGTTAAACAAAGAGAGGAGGAGGCAAGGAAGTTGTTCTAGAGGGAAGGAGGTTTGACCTCTCTCTCTATATCTATCTATCTTCTCTCTTTGAACCAATCCATAATTAATTCATAATCCCATCTTTCTTTTTTGAATTTATATAATATAAATTTGTTGATAGTTATTGGTTGTTGCCTAATAAATTCCTCTTCTCATCCCTATTCCCTTCTCTTTTACCATAAATCCCACACCTCTCAATTCCCATTTCCCCTCATTTTCTTCCCAAAGATCTGTACTTTTTATCTACCTAAGGTTGTTCTTGAGCTAGATCTTTAATTGTTTAAGCAATTTGCAGCTACCCATCTGGTTTTTTCCGGTAAAGATCGAGTCTTTACCTCCAAGTTCGAGTCTTGGACCTTCTAGAGGCGGTATAAGCCTCCAATTACGAATACCCAGTTGGATTTTGATTTGTTTAGGGTGTTTATAAGATGGGGAATTGTTGCGTGACCCCATCATCGGCCGTTGATTTCGAGGATGGCAAGAGGAAGAACAAGAAGAACAAGAACAAGCCGAACCCTTTCGCCGCGGAGTATGGCTACGACAGTGGGGGGCAACAGCACAAGCTGGTGGTTCTCAAGGAGCCGACCGGGAGGGAAATCGAGGAAAGGTACGAGCTTGGTAGGGAGCTAGGGAGGGGTGAGTTTGGTGTTACTTATTTGTGTACGGACAAGGAGAGTGGTGAGAAGTTGGCTTGTAAGTCCATCTCTAAGAAGAAGCTTAGGACAGCTGTTGACATAGAGGATGTTAGGAGGGAAGTTGAGATCATGAAGCATTTGCCTAAGCATCCTAACATTGTTACCCTCAAGGACACTTATGAGGATGACAATGCTGTGCATTTGGTGATGGAGCTGTGCGAGGGTGGAGAGCTGTTTGATAGGATCGTGGCGAGAGGTCATTACACCGAGCGAGCTGCTGCTGCGGTTACCAAGACCATCGTGGAGGTTGTCCAGGTATAAGAGGCTTTGTTCTGCTTTTGTCTCGCCATTTCAAGCTTCTTGAACTTAGGAGAGTGTCCGTCTGCGTTGGAGTGGAACATGCAATGGTCAAACATGCTCTGTTTCTTCCAATGTGTGGCTGGATTTTGCCAATTGAAATCTTTATATGTTACTGGTATTGAGTTGGATTTTGATGCTAGCGAGTTGGTGTGCGGGAATCTGATCGCATTTGTTGGTCATCTGGAACAGATAAACTCTGTTGTATGTATACTAATCCTTGTGCGTAATTGCTTTCAGATGTGCCACAAGCATGGGGTTATGCACCGAGATCTAAAGCCAGAGAATTTCTTGTTTGGAAACAAGAAGGAGACTGCTCCCCTTAAAGCAATTGATTTTGGGCTTTCGGTGTTTTTCAAGCCTGGTAATGCTCATGATTTCTTGTATACTAATGTCAATTGGAGCTGCTGTCATAGCTTGCTTCTATTCTCCCCCATGTGTTTTATCTGAACATAAAAGAAACTTCTGCAGGGGAAAGATTCACTGAGATAGTTGGAAGTCCATACTACATGGCACCTGAAGTCCTCAAAAGGAACTATGGCCCGGAAGTTGATGTCTGGAGTGCTGGTGTGATACTTTACATCTTGCTTTGTGGTGTCCCGCCTTTTTGGGCAGGTTGGTTTCTTATCTTTTTTGGTGGAAAAACGGGTTACTATTTGGAAATGCATCTTTGCATTAATCGTTGACGTGCAAGTTATAAATCTGTTCTAACATGAAATGGTACTGACATAAAACCGTAGACACTACTACCCTCTCATTTCTTATGTCCATCTTTAACCTGAAAACTTTAGTTAATTCTGGCACTGACATAAAAAATTGTCATATTTAATTTGTTGCGAAATCTTAAATGTGGGATAAGATCCCGAGGAAACTACTTCGGCATCTTAAAAGCAGTAATAACTTGCACCGGAACTCTTTAAGTTTCCACATATGTTTCTCGCTACAGAAGCATTCTCATGTGCTAGAATTGGGAATTTTACTTTTTGATATGCTTGTCTCATAATTATTTTCCTTAAATGATTCTAAAATTACCATTGCAGAAACTGAGCAGGGAGTCGCTCAAGCAATCATCCGTTCCGTTATAGATTTTAGGAGGGATCCTTGGCCCAAAGTGTCTGATAATGCAAAGGACCTCGTGAAGAAAATGCTTGATCCAGACCCTAAGCGCCGGCTTTCGGCGCAAGAAGTGCTAGGTAGGATTTCTGAAATGCTGTGATATGGTTTGGTTTGTTTTGCCTTTATATATAATTTATTGTTTTTCTTACCCTACCTCTTCATTTGAGTACAGACCATCCTTGGCTGCAAAATGCAAAGAAAGCTCCCAATGTCTCCTTGGGTGAAACAGTGAGAGCAAGGCTCAAGCAGTTCTCTGTAATGAACAAGCTCAAGAAAAGAGCTCTGAGGGTAACGTCGTAGCCCTTGTATTAACTAAACAAGATTTGATTAAATCCAGGGCATCTCACCTGGATTTCTTTCTAGATCTAATGCTTGTCATATGCAATTTACTACCAACAGGTAATTGCTGATCATTTGACCGAAAAGGATGTAGCTGGGATAAAGGAGGTCTTTGGGATGATGGACACTGGCAATAAAGGAAAGATTGGCATTGACGAGTTAAGAGCTGGCCTGCACAATCTTGGTCATCAAATTCCTGACAGTGATATCCAAATGATGATGGAAGCAGTAAGTCTCAAGTCCTTATATATTACAGCTAGCTTCCGTTTGTACGGTGGTGTTATTTTTAAAAGCCGATAATATATATATTCTGCATGATAGCCGTGTATATCCCTTGGTTTGCGTGCCTAACTCAGAAAGAAGCCGAGGAAACACGATCCATTCTAAACACTCCAGTTTCTTTGAAGTGTTCGTTTCCTGACGACCATTCTATCACAGGGTGATACAGATGGAGATGGTTATCTGGACTATTCGGAGTTTGTCGCGGTCTCTGTTCATGTAAGAAGAATCGCTAATGATGACCACCTGCGCGAAGCCTTTGGTTTCTTCGACCGAAACCAGAGTGGCTTCATCGAAATCGAAGAGCTTACAGAGTGCTTAGCTGATGACATCGACGGGAACAGCGAGGAAGTGATCAACGCTATTATTCAGGACGTCGACTCAGATAAGGTTATAAACTATCCTGTTTGGCAATTCGATTGCCTCTGTTCTCCATTTACAACACCGTTGTTTTGTTAAGTTGCTGACTTTTTCTTTTGCGCACTTGCAGGACGGGAAAATAAGCTATGACGAGTTTGTTGCGATGATGACGGCCGGTACCGACTGGAGGAAGGCCTCCAGGCAGTATTCTAGAGATCGGTTCAACAGCCTCAGCCTGAAACTAATGAAGGATGGATCGATACAGGCGAACTAGACGCGACGATTGTGAATAAGTGGTATTAACTTGGGTCGAAACCCGGTATCAGTCTACCTACAATCTTCGAACTCGCTCTGTATTCTGCCCTACACAATCTTTTTTATTTTTTTGTTTACAAATTTGTCATCTTTAATGGTGTAATGAGTGAATAGGAGAGTATTAGCTATTTGTTGATGTGCTACTCTTTGTATTTTTTGCCGTTTTGTTTGTACCAGGTCACCTGAGAAGCTGGGCTGGGTCAAATCCTATGTTATTTGTTTGTGTAGATTTGGTCAAAGATAAAATTGTCAATATAACTTGCAATTCAATCATTCCTCGAAATGTTGAGATCTTATTTAAGAGTAGTTCTCCCAATTCACCGAATGTCTATCGAGTGAACAAGCAATCGTGTTGTTACAAAGTTTAAGCCCGGTGTGAGATTTTCTCATGTCCAACTTGTCGAGGAAATCTAAGACTAAATACGCATAACAGGATACCATATAATATACAGCTCGCAAAATAATATAGTACGTTTTAAAAAAAATAGCGACCACATCCTGCATGGTATTTGGTAATCATATTTAATTAATAAGTTATTCGGTAATCGTAGTGTTGTTTTGAATTTTAATCTATATTACTAGATCCAGTAATCACAAATTTTACATGCTAAGTTTCTGTCAAATTTCCAACATTTTGTGTCGTGAAATCAATATTATATCTAACACGATTATAAATAAATATTACTAAACTAAAATAAACCACTTGCTAATGTTTTAGTTGCGTTAGGAATCCATATTGAGATATTCCAGCAAGTGCCAGCGCAACCATGTTCGATTAACCGATTCCTTTTACGATTACTCATAATGATGATATATAGTTACGAGAAAGGGGATAGACTACAGTGACGCATGCACTTACGACAAGTCCCATTATAGGGGTTAGCTTTTGATCATTTAAGTATAAAATGTATTGAGACTGTCTTACGAGATAAATTGGATATAAAATGATCTATGCAGTTATTATAAAAGAATTTAAGAAATTGTCTCAAAATTAAACAAATTGAATAAAATAATTTGTTAGATTATGATAATAATTCGTTTCTGAATTAATCAAACAAAAAGCAAGGGTTCACGGTCCTGCTGCGAAGCCCATTTGAACGATCGGTAAGTCAATTAAGGACCATCTTGCATATGGACCTAACCTTAACGAGTCCAGATTACATGGGAATTACCTTGTAATCTTCATCATTGGGATTATATGTCATAAAGTCATAATAGTATTTACTTGCTTGCAAAAAAAATAGGGAAAACATTAAAAATGATATGTAATCTCTGAAATTTTGCTACAAAATATGTAACTATCAAATCATTTAAAAATCAAAATTCTAAATCAAATCAAACAGATACCTCCCACGTTTTTCAAAAAAAATTATCTCATTCCCTGAAATTAGACCCCATGTAACCCTCTACTTTTTCTCCTCCTCCTTTTCCGATAAAAAAAATTATCTCTATCCATCTCAACGTCGCCCCCGTCATCGACTCACCATCACCATTGTCCAGCCAAGGTAAGTGGTTACTATAGGTACCATTAATTTCAACGAATCTTATTCTTGCTCGGTGATAATGGACTATCTTTTTACATTTTGAAGCTACCACAACAATGGAATTTTCGTGCAATTCTGGACCCCAAGAGTCACCGTCGGATAATTTGGAGACTCATGGTAATACATATGCCCAGATATTGGTACCTTCTGTGGTCAGTATTGGTTTCTTTGTCATTTAATATTGGTCCCTTCATGGAAATAATGGTACCTTTTTTTTGTCAATGTTGGTACCCTTTTTAACCGTGCATATATATTGTTTCCTTCTGTCTCTAATATTGGTTCCTTTTTTTTGTCAGTATTGGTTTTTTTGTCATTTAATATTGGTAAGTATTAGTTTCTTTGTCATTTAATATTGGTTCCTTCCGGCAACAGGGGTTAAATAATACCATTTCCACAAACTAGAGGGGCTAAATAATAATAAAAAAAACTAGAGGGGCTGAATCACTAATTTTCGCAAACCCGAGGGGCCTGAGGGGAATTATCCCTTGTTTTTTTTTGTTATGGTTTATATTTTGAATGAAAAAGATTTGAAAGATATCTATATGAAATTTAAATATAATTTTGAACGAATTTAAAATGTTAAAATTAATTTTGCAGTAAATGAAATAATTATTGAAAAAAATTATGTTAAGCTAATGACATATTACATGATTAATTAAAAAATTATATTAAAATAAAATAAGAGTATATCAACTAAAAATGGAACCATTAATTTTGCAATCAACCAAAAATTTTGACAATTTTTAGTCGGATCGCCAATTTTTTACTTTTCTCCTAAAATTGTATAAAGAGTAACATTTTTTTTGCATAAATCTGCACATTTGAGCGGCCAACTTCCAACTATTTTAGTATATAGCGAATGAGTCATTGCTTGAAGTTACTTTTTTTCTTTCTTTTGGTATTTCTCTATTTTTTGGGTGTTTCTAAACTAATTGGACGCAAGATATCAATCTTTGGTTCACCGGAATAGGAAGGTCGTCAGAGATTGAATAATCCCCTCTTTCGTAATTTATGTTCATTTAGAAATTATTTACTACTTTCTACATCTTGAGACTCTTTTGGAAAGATAAAATTACAGAACCATGTAATTTAGTATTTTATTTTGAATATTTGCGCATGACTTTCTTAAATACATATAAATCAATAAATTGTTTCTTGTGATTACTAAAATATATTTGGAGAGCTATTGACTACGAGAGTGGATTTTGTGGGGACTAGTTATTAAACCAATAAACCAGCAAATTATAAAACCAGTAAACCAGTGAACCAATTAAACTGAAAACCAATAAAATAGCAAATCAATATACTATCAAACAATAAACAAGCAAACCAATAAACGAACAAATCAATAAACCAGCAAACCAATAAACGAGAAGAATATAAAACCAGTGTGAATTATTAAAACAAGAAAACGAGTAAACCGTGGGTAGTTTTTCTTTTGAATATTTACTGGTTTCAATATTTACTAGTTTTGAAATATTGTTTTTCTTTTGACAATTTTTTTTTATCCAGTAAAACGTGGGTAGTTTTTCTTCAAAAAAAATTAAAACGTGGGTAGTTACTATTTAAATTTTAAATTTCCTTAAAAGAAGGAACATTTATGATAATGTGTGGCTAAAAAATGGAACGTTTTCATGATTTGGGAAAATAGAGCTAAAAAAAAGGAGACATTAACTGCTCAAGGGTAACTCTCCCTTTGGTAAAAGACAACAATAACCCTGTATCTTTTTTAACCATTGGATGAGTTTTTACTCTAATCGGATGGTCCAAATTCGAGTCCCCATATGAAGACACTCCCTCTTAAGTCCCCAGGGAATCCATTTTCATTGACTACATTCAAATGTTGCTATCCACTCTGTTTTTTTCCGAGATTTATGTCCATATGCCTCAATCCACATGCCGCATGTGGTATTAAGATGTTTAGCACGAATTGTCATATGCTCTATGTTTCTTCTATTAATTTGAAGAGGATTATCAATTCTAGATTCTTTGAATCATATTTTGATTTGAATCTAAAAGGGACTATTGTGAATATAAGTAGATATTAGAACAACGCCTTCTTCACGATTCCGGGTGTTTTCACGCCGTACTACTCAACATTGGAGAGTACCGTCCTGGCTCTCTGTCCTTTTGGTACTGCAATCTGACGTAAGGTCTACTATGACTTTTTGAAAGAATGTAAATTGGAAGTAATGGCTAATTGTATTGATCAATTGAGTGACGGATACAAACATATATACACCTAACCGAAGATTACAATATCAGTTACAAGTATATACATAAGGTAAGAGATCATTCAGTTGCCAA
>SOPF01027851.1:51000-101550 GCA_012979155.1 Hypericum perforatum
GCATACCATACCATCGAATCACAATATATAAACTATCGAATCACAATACACAAACCATTGAATCGGATGTCAAACCACTGAATGAGACATTTTATACCATTGAATCAAGCATACCATACCATCGAATCACAATATATAAACCATCGAATCATACATACGTACAAACCATCGAATCAAATATACAACCATCGAATCTGGGTGTTCCAACCATCGAATCATGCTGGACACGCACGACCTGCACCAAATCCACTCCTTACCAGTTCTTAATGGGAATAGAAAGGAATCCATTTCTCATTTTCTTGTTTGGAACCATAAGTTAAATTTTGGGAATCGATTTTCTACTTTACATAAATACCCTTATAAATAAACCAACTTGCAACAAACAAACCATCTCAAATATCACCACTGCCACAATTCACAATCACCACCTTAGGAACTACAATCAGGCATAAATACTAGTCCTGAGCATCGACTAAAAACTGGTACAAGCAGTAACTAAAATCTGGTGCCAAAATGTTGAGCCAAATAAGCTACAAAGAAGGATTTAGCTACGGCAGACTGACCTACAAAACACTAGGAGCTCAACTATGAAATTATTGTCAATGCCATAGTAGACAGCAAATAGAAAGGCATTCTCAACACTAACTTGAACGCATATGTTAGAATATGTAAGTTCTTAACTCCTTTAAGCATCCAGCAAGGATGGGTCCTAGAGAAACTGTACCATATTCAAAGAGAAGAAAATGCCTGCAATACGTACTAACATTGTTGACGCACAAGATAGAAGACAAAGCAATGCCATGATAGCAAGCATTAATAGACAATACAAGATCAGTGAAGCAAACCAGCAGAACTTTTCAGCAAATCAGAAACCAGGTAAATTATCCATCTAGACTACTTTAACTAATTCTTAAGTTGACAAGTTGATGCATACATACTCTTGCTCACATCTTTGTAGATGCATGTACCAATCTTTTGATATCAGTAAACAAAGTGGATCTCGGTAGTCGATAGACGGGTTGTTTGGCTACAGGACACAGCATTATAGCAGGGCTTTATATTCTTTGGAGGACTATGTGTAGGTTGTTTAGAATATTCTCTTGCTGCAATTGGACATAGGATGGACACAGAACAGAACCTATCCGTTCAAATGTGCATTTAAGATTGCCAGAATAAAGGAGATTCACTAACCAGGGAATATGCATTTCCTATGCGATGGGTCCAAAAATTTTAACACGCGGGCTCAGTGACATGACATGATACTTGGCAGAAAGGACAAAAAACAAGGGTCGTCTAACTCCAACTCACCTCGCCCTACAAATTAGTTATCCAATACCTAGGCCAAGTCTTCCACCAGGTAGAATTAGTACTACTGAAAACCAACACTGAGTCTTCCACTGAATAGAACCAATTATACTACAACAACAAAGCTACAACAGATAAGTGAAGGCTCAATTAACAAAAGAAATACCCACCACAAATACCCATGAACCTAAGAATACACCATCATCAAACCAAAAATTTATGCGCCATAAAGACCAACCAAACAACTCCATATCCAAATAAACCCAAATCACAAAATCACCCAAACAACCAAACAAGTAAACAAATATTCATAAAACCCTAACTTCGAAAAGAAGAGATAAATGCGTTGAGGACTTACAACAGAAGACGAAGTACATAAGTCAAGGGAAACAAACTTCTCTTATGGGGGAGGAAGGTCGACTAAGAGGGGGAGGGTCACCGCCATTTATGTCGAGAGAGAGAAAGGAGAAAAAATTGGTAATTTTCATTTTTGGCTAGGGGTACAATTGGTATTTTATGCACAATTTCGTTTTGGTCCCAGCAATTCTGACCTCTTTTGGAAAGAATTAAAATCAAGAGTTTGAGGTCGAAAAAGAATCACTTTTCTTATCAAAAATGGTTTCAAACACACTAATTTTTTAAAACTTAAGAAATGAATTCTTTTCCCTTCTTTTATTATGTTTCCAAACAGGCTGTAAGAACTCATATTCAGATTAAAGTTTGAATTCGGATAATTCTCCTCATATCATTCCAATGCTAGGCAGAAATTTGAATGGGCTTGCGTGCGTGATACACCTTGACTCGAATCACATCCTATCTTTCCAATATTATAATGATACTCTCTGTATTTTAATTAAAAGGCTCGCTTGCCTATTTTCTTTGCAGTTAATTTTGTTCTTTATTTGTGTGCCCCTTGTTGTAATTAGGGGAGAGCTTAAAACCGGAAAACCGCAAAAACACCCGACACCAAAACCAACAAACCGACAAATAGTCAAACCGTACATGAAATGGTTAAATGGGTCGGTGTAACACCGACACCGATTCAGTTACGGGGTGGTTCGATAATTGTTCGACACCGCCCCGTCAAACTGCGACACCGAATATATATATATATATATATATATATATATATATTATAAAAGCCCAGCCAAAGCCCAAATATGAAATACCCTCATCCCAAACAGTAACTTACGATCCCAAAACTAAAAAACCTACATCTTCATCTTCTCCAACTGTGCCTCCCATCTCCACCCTCAACCTCCACGGCTCCACCCTTTGCCACCGTCCTCTGCCTCCGTGAATTGTAAGTCACATAAACTCAGAGAATGTTCTAAATCTAACCAACTTTCTTTGATGAAAAACTAAAGTATATTTTCCCTTGATATGTTGATGCAGGGATGTCTCCAGAAATGCGTTAATTGGAGAGATTCCTGATGCTTTTTCGAGTATGCTTTTCTTGGAAGTCCTTGACGTGCACAAGAACCATCTCAACGGTAGCATACCAGAGGCTATGGGAAGCCTATCAAAACTCCAATTACTTGATTTGTCGGAGAACTCGCTCTCTGGGACAATCCCTTCTTCGCTTGGAAACTTGACAAGCTTGATTTATTTGAACGGTTTCAAACGGACACCAACCCACGAAATCGCAAAACCACGCCGCCAAATCATAGTTTTCCGAAAAACCATGAAACCGATAGTTTGAAAATTGTCATCTGAAATTTTTCGGTGTCGGTGTCAAAAATCACACCGACACCGTGACACCGCCCGATTACAGCCCTAGTTGTAATTACTTTTAGCAATTATGTTTCGATATCAAAAAACACTTTCACCTCTAAAAATATAGTATTTCTTGGAGATAAACTTAAACGACTTAGTGGGTGTTTTGTTTAACTGTTAGGATCAGTGGTTAGATGATAGATATCTAACAACTAATTTTTTAGTGTTTGGTGAATTAAAAAAAAATAGCTATTGACACCCAAAAAAGCCATTTTTCCAACAACTAGAATTTGTGGCTGTTATATTTAGTTGATAGATGTTATAATATTAAATTAATAGCATACCCTCGATTCAGATAAATCCTAATTAAATATTAAATTAAGAGAGACATTTTTTTAATTGGCGAAAACATAGAGACAATACTCAATATTAATATATTAAATATTAAATTAAGAGGAAATTTTTTTTATTATAAAAAACATAGAAATAAATACTAAATATTACTATATTAAATATTAAATTAAGAGAGACACTTTTTTAATTGGCGGAAGCATAAAGATAAATAATATGCACTATATTAAATATTAAATTAAGAGAGATACTTTTTTAATTGGCGAAAATATAATGATAAATACTATGTATTATATTAAATATTAAAGAATGATTTTTATTAATCAATTATTTATAATTAATTAATTAATAAAAGTAATTTTACAACTCAAGAGCAACAACCAATACTAATTTACCAAATACTTTTACAAAAATTGGATATCAGCTATCATTTGAATACTAGCAACCAACTGCTGATCAACTAGCAACCAACATTTAATAGCTAAATTTCATCGGCCGTACCAAACAGATCCTTAAAGTTGCTATCAAAGTCTTTTTCAATGACACAATCAACCATTATAATACAAAAGTCTTTGGATTTAAGTCGTTGATAGAAAACAATAATGCATCGATAAGTCTCCCATATGCAATTACTATCTTTTGGTTTGTTGCAAATTTGTGAAAATTCAATGGCTTCCTCCTCCAGAACTCCACCTCCCCAAACAAAACCCGACGTGTTTGTGAATTTCAGAGGCGAAGACACTCGCGAGAGTTTTGTCAGCCACTTCCGTCGTGCCACGGAACAGAACGGAATCTTCGCATTCACCGACGAGGGGCTAAGGGGGGGCGACAATATATCAACGACGCTCGCGAATAAGATCTTCGGGTCTCAAGTGGCGGTGGTAGTTTTCTCTCCAAACTACGCCAACTCGAGGTGGTGTCTTGACGAGTTGGTCTACATCGTCCAGTGCAAGCAACAGAAGGGACAAACGGTGATCCCCGTGTTCCTACAGGGAGTGAAGCCAACTCATGTCCGTCACCAAACCGGTCGTTTTGGGGATGGCTTTAAGGAGTCCGCTGGTCGATCTCCGGATAAGAAGGATGCCTGGATTCACGCTCTGAAGCAAACAGCGGATCTCTCTAGTGGTGTTTTTGATCATTCGTAAGTGAGACTAAGCTTCTTCTTTTATGTTGTAGTCAATCGGATACTTACTGTCTAGTATCCGACAAAAACATGATTATCGGATTTGGTCCAGAATCGAGTCAACTCGGAGCGTAGTATGTATGATCTTGTAGCTGTTGTGTATGTGATATAGGACCTTTCTAATCCAACGGTGTCGGGTGCTGATTTGTTTTGCTTTATCAGATCCGAGGCGGAGATTGTTGACCGGCTTATCAACACTATACTATCTTTTTTGGGCAAAATTGGTTCACATGATTATGATTGGGGTTACTTTGGAAAGCATCGTATTGAAGAAGTCAAGTCACGACTATCCTCGCAACACGTCAACTCCATTGGGATTTGGGGTATGGGTGGTTCAGGGAAAACCACACTCGCACGGAAGGTGTTTGATCATATCTCCAATAACTTTGCAGGTGTTTGCTTTCTAGAAAATGTCCGAGATCGAGCAGAAAAGGCAGAGTATAATCAGTTGCAAGAGCAGATGATATGCCAACTCCTAGGAAAAGCTGATCGGAATGTTTCTCCGCGTACAATCTACGATAACCAGACTATGTTCAGGCTTAGCAGAATATCGGTTCTTATCGTACTTGATGATGTAAGTGATGTTGGCCAAGTAGAGAAAGTGATAGGTGACTGGAGAAACTATGGTAGAGGAAGTAAAATGATTGCAACAAGTAGAGACATGCAGGTTCTTAAGAATATGTGCGACGATGTATATGAAGTCGAAATGTTGGATGCTAATGATTCTCTTCAGCTACTACAACATCATATGTTCAAGCGAAGGCAGCCAACAATGGAGCAACTCGTGCTACTACGACAAACTAGACAATATGCGCAAGGCCTGCCCTTATCGCTAGTGATTTTGGGTCGCCGTCTATATGATAAGAATGTGATCACATGGAGAAGTGACTTGGAAAATCTAAGAAATTGTCCCGACATTGGGCTCACGAAGATCTTGAGAAGTAGCTTTGACGAGCTGGATGATATCCACAAGAGCATGTTTCTTGATATTGCTTGCCTCCTACATTGTTCAGATGGAGATTGTATGGAGATTATCCTGAAAACGTGTGGATTTGGCTCCATAAGCATCATCGATCGTCTTATTGATAAGGCTCTCATAACCATTAATCGGTACAATGAATTACATATGCATGATTTGCTGCAACAAATGGGCGATGAGATCGGTAAACATAGTAGACTATGGAAGTGGAAGGAAATCGCGGATGTGTTGTCAAGTAGTATGGTAAATGGCATATATATTTCCCTTCTATTCTTCTTGTTATATATATGGAAGTGCGCTAGCACAATTAGAAGTCTCATTAGTTAGTAAGAAATGTTTGGCATGTTTGCTACGAGGTCTCTGTCTCTACTTAAACACCGTGAGTCTAGTGTTAATCACAACATATTTTACTGGGTGATACGAGTGCATTACAACGTTTATCATCTCTAATTGTCATATTTCAATGTTCAGGACACCAGTCGCATAGAAGTCATATCACCTGAGATGTCCATCGGTAAAAAGGTCAAGTTGCAGCCTGATGTCTTCAAGGATATGGGAAGACTAAGAATCATCTGTCTTCGCAAGGGCTGTGCTGAAAATATCTTGATGTCGCAAGGTCTCAAGTCTCTTCCGAATGATTTAAGGTACTTGGAATGGAATAACTATCCGTCGCCATCTTTTCCCTCACATATTGATCTGGAGAATCTTGTTGAACTTCGAATGCGAGATAGCAATCTTAAGAAACTCTGGAGTGGCAAGGTATAGTAGTGATCAGGTTTCTATTGTTTTAGTTCAGCTAACTTTTGTCTTGCACTAACTTCTTCTTAATTGTTGCAGCTATGTTTACCGAATTTGAAATGCATTGACCTTAGCTACTCCAAAAACTTGAGCCAACTTCCGGACTTGAGTGGGGCACTAAAGTTGGAGACGCTAGAGCTAAGACTGTGTGGTAACGTACAGGACACCCATGTTTCAGTAAAGCACCTAGCTGAACTCAAGCATCTCGACCTTAGTTTCACAGGGCTGACCAGATGTCCTGACTTGTCAAAGTTCAAAAAATTGGAACATCTTGCTCTCGAGAGCTGCGGGAAAATCACAGAGCTTCAACAGCTTCCGAAAAGCTTGATTCATATAAATTTGATCCATACAAACATAAAAGAGTTGCCTCGAGGTATTCAGAAACTGTCTCAACTTACGCAGTTGTTGTGTCAAGGTTGCGAAGAGCTGGAGAGTCTGCCGAGCAACATTGGCGAATTGCAGTATCTTGAAGAGCTTGATATTTCTTTCTGCTTGAAAATACGGAGCCTTCCAACAAGTGTGGGTGATTTGCACTCTCTTGTGAAGCTGTCAACATTTTACAGTGGCTTAACTTGCCTACCAGAAGAGATTGAGAACCTTGCCAACTTGAGAGAACTCGATATGTCCTATTGCACCAACTTGAAGACTTTACCAGATGGTATTAAATACCTTGCCAATCTGAAAGAACTTAGATTGTCCAATTGCACCAACTTGGAGAGCTTACCAGATGGTATTGGGCTCCTTTATAATCTGGAAAAACTTGTTTTGTCCTATTGCATCAATTTGATAAGTTTACCAGATGGAATTGAGAACCTTTCCAATCTGAAAGAACTTCTATTGTGCAATTGTACCAACTTGAAGGGCTTCCCAGATGGTATTGAGCTCCTTGCCAATCTGGAAGTACTTGATTTGTCCGGCTGCACCAACTTGAAGAGTTTACCAGATGGCATTGAATACCTTGCCAATCTGAAAGAACTTCAATTGTCCAACTGCACCAACTTGGAGATTTTACCAGATGGTATTGGGCTCCTTTCCAATCTTGAAGTACTTAGTTTGTCCGGCTGCACCAATTTGAAGAGTTTACCGGATGGCATTGAGGGCCTTGACAAATTGGAAGAACTTTATTTGTCCAATTGCACCAATTTGGAGAGTTTACCAGATGGCATTGAGTACCTTGCCAAGCTGAAAGGACTTCAATTGTACTCTTGCACCAATTTGGAGTATTTACCTGATGGCATTGGGGGACTTGCCAATCTGAAAACGCTTTATTTGTTCGGTTGCACCAATTTGGAGAGCTTACCAGATGGTATTGAGCTCCTTTCTAATCTGGAAGTACTAGATCTGTCCTCCTGCACCAATTTAATGAGTTTACCAGATGGCATTGAGAACCTTGCCAGTCTGAAAGAACTTCGATTGCGCAATTGTACCTACTTGAAGAGCTTACCAGACGGTATTGAGCTCCTTGCCAATCTGGTAGAACTTGATTTGTCCTGTTGCACCGATTTGGAGAGTATACCGGATGGTATTGATGGCCTTGCCAAACTGGAAAATCTTCGGTTGTCCAATTGCACCAATTTGAAGAGTTTACCAGATGGCATTGAGGGACTTGCCAATCTGAAAGAACTCGATATGTCATATTGCACTAATTTGGAGAGTTTACCAGATGGCATTGAGAACCTTGCCAATCTTGAAGAACTTCAATTATTCAATTGTACCAACTTGGAGAGTTTACCAGAGGGTATTGTGTGGCCTGATAATCAGCGTGATCTTTATTTGTCCGGCTGTACAAATTTGGTGAGGTTACCAGAGGGCATTGAGTTCTCTGAAAATCTGACAAAGATTATTTTGATCAGTTGCACCAAATTGGAGAGCTTACCGGAGGGAATTAAGTACCTCACTCATCTGACGAAACTTGATTTGTCTGGTTGCTCGAGTCTGAGAATGATACCAGAGCTTCCATGTAAGCTAGGAGACCTAAACGCAACCAACTGCACATCTCTGATCAAGTACGCCCCGATGTTATCACCGGGTCCATGTCGCGGATTTTGGTTCAGATTTTCTAATTGTATGAGTCTGCAAGGGGACGCAATGAACCACATCTTCGGAGATTTCATCCTTGCCATTCCATCGGTATTTCTCTCATACCCTGGGTAATGCATAGTAACAAGAAAATCGATCTCATCTACTTGTCTTACCCTGTAGGTTCTGAAGATGTCATCGCAGTACAACATCGGAACAGATGACAACGAAGAAGGAATTAGGGAAGTCGAACTTGTGCTGCCAGGAAGTGAATTCCCAGAAGGATGGTTCAACAACTATTCTAGTGGTGGTGAGATCGGATGTAAACCGTTGCTGGCGAACACCAACTGGAGGAGTGTGGCTGATCCCGTGGTTGCACTTATTTTTGGTGTTGTTTTGGCCTTTCTTCCCATTCCCAATTTTTTGGTTAACCACTTCCGTGTTAAGTGCGAGTGGCGATCCGAGTCTGGACAAGTATTGTGCTCAAAAAGTCTGGACACGTATGGGATTACTATTCCAGGAGAATGTACAGTGTTCTGGCTTCAAGTCGTCAACCCCTCCATGTTCTGTTTCCCCAAGACCTCTTTTCATTTCTCTGTTTATAATGGTTGGAGCTTGGAGGAACTTCTAAGGGATGATGTGGAGATTCTCAAGTGCGGGGTAGCTCCCATAAATGGATCTTCATACACAATGCAGTAGTTATTTTGAATCGGAGATATTAGATTTTGAGGAGAACCAAGTTCCACATTTTCACTTATCATCCGAGGACTTGGCATCATATAGTAGTTCGTTACAATCAAGCAGGGTCCCAGGAAAGCTGAAGAAGATCTAACAAGCAGGTAATCATTGCATGAGATGTATAATGTCATCGTACTTCGATTTAACTCTCAATAATTCAGCAGTTAATATCGCCTTGTGTTTACTATTTTATCGGTTTCATTGTAGATTTCATCAGCGCGTGGGAGGTTACGACAGAACTCAGTAATGAAGTATCTGCAGCAATCAGAGGAAACAGAAATGCCAGTTGAAGAAATTGTTTCGCCATGAACACCTTCTTCCAAGGTCAATTGTCATTTAAGAGTTTTAATCGTTGCTTCGTATATTTATGCTTGTTGGAAACTGAAAAATCTGAAGCCAGTTTGCTGTTAATGTGCAAGCAACTTCATAAGAGTTCATATTTTCCCTCTGCCTGTTAAGGAGGATCTTGCTTCCAGCATCTCCTTGTAGATTTTTCTCGATAATCTAGTTGAATTGCAACTGTGCAAGATTTGGATGCTCTTTAATTCTCAGGTTCCATGTGCCGAATCGATCCTCCTATGAAATCGAAAATTCTGCAGCAGTAGAGTTATACAAGGTTCATGAGGAGGAAGTTGGATCGGATGCCGAGATTCAGTTCTTCATGAATCGGAGCAAGTTTTATTTGAAAGGTAAATAATTTAAAAATAATCTGTACAGAGGGGACCCAAATTGCTCAGCTAGCAACGTGGGCAGCAAAACGAAAAAAACACCTAACTGAGAAATGCCTATAACTACGCCACTGAGTTGAGATGCAGCGTTACATCTTGCAAGCACACTCTAGTTGAGAAAACCCGACCAAAAGATCCATTGTAGCAACCGCCGAGAGACTTGCAACTTCAACCTAGTAGGGCTGAAATCGACTCGGTCGAAAACATCCCCATTTCTTTCCTTCCAGACGAACCAACACACTGATGCGAACAAAGAATTCTAGACAATCATGAGAAACTTTCCCCTCATGAGCCCAGCCTACAGGTCCGGAAAATGCTGATCAGTCGTCACACCTGGGCAATGAATGAACAAGTGATTAGATGATTCTTCTTCATATTTGCAACTAGTATCACCATTATTTGGCTTTTACGGAAAAAAAGGGTTTTTACGGGTAGACCATGAGAATCCCAATATGAGTGTGTGGAATCCAAAACTCCGCTAAGTGATTGTCGTTTGTAACATTATTGGCTATGTTTTGCGTTGTTATTATGGAATATGAATGTCTCCTCTTGCTGTGATCCGTGATCTCTTAGTGAGTTTAAGACTCGCCACTAATATTTTCTTATGTATTTTCATATTCTTAAGTGTCAAGTAAAGAGTAAAAATCGTAGTTGGAGTTATATGTATTCATAGTTTTAGATTTTTCTATAAATTATTAGAACCGTAGTTGTTTTGGTTCTTGAATATTTCAACTTGGGATTTGTTTTACTTTTGAATATATTCGAATTTTCCTATTTAATAAAGTCTAGTGCTGAAGAGGATATTTTACACCTCGGATGTTTGTCACTTTCATTATCAGATCGTGACAAGTGTTGTCCATCTATGGATTACCATTGGTTGTGTCACTTGCATTTTTTTTTTTTAATTGTATGGGTGTGTTCAGACCCAAAAGTGATCTCGGGTTCGGACTATACCGGAACGGCGTTGGGATGAAATAGCTCAGTGTTGGCATTTGAGATGAAACGGCTCCACGTTGGCATTGCTCAACAGCTCGCTTGGGGTCGGGTGTCATAAGTCATAACGGTGTTGATATTGCGTAACGGCTCGCTCGGGCCAGGGCCCAGGTGTTAGACTGGGCTCAGTCCTTCCGAGTTGGCATTGCCCAACGGCTCAACGTTGGCATCACCCAACGGCTTCCCTGGGCTTGGAGCCCAACGCTAGGCGTTTGCATCTCCCAATGGCTCGCCTGGGCCTGAAAATCTGGATGTTGTCCAGGCCCGTCTTGGTCCAGCCCACTTGGTATTGGACTGTCTATCCATGCAGGGGCCCGCCTTGATCTAGTTCGCCATGGTCTGTTGTTAGCTCGCTCGGGTAATAGTGCGTTTGGTAGTAAGGCTTGGACAGGACTGGACAAAATTTTTTGTCCAAGCCTATGTTTGGCACAAGAAATGGACAGGACAAAATTGAATCTTTGTCCAAGCTCACCCCTAATTTCTTGTCCCACCTATTTCCATGGGACAAAATTTTTTGTCCAAGGACAGAAATCTCTTATGGCATGTTTTTACCATGTTACCTTATATTATTTCTTTTTTCTTATTTTGTTATCATATTTAACTCAATCATTAATAATCATTTTCTCTACTATAAATTTTTAGATCTTATATACAATTTTTTTAATTGAGATTCATTTAAATTTTCTATATTTCATATTTTGGATATAAATCCATATAAAAATATGAAAGTGGTTAATCTATATATTTGATCAACACATACATATTTACAATGATATTATTTTAGTGAGTCACTCAAATAAATAAATTTAACATACCCATTTAAAGATTTTATTTCTATGATATAACATTATTGTTAATGTAATGATTGATTTTACTCAGTTTAGTGAATATTATCTGCTGTTATCATGAAGAATATTTTTGTCTTTAACAAAATTTTAGATTAAATTATTATACATATACAATTGAGAAATAGACAAAATATTCAATCATGTACTAAAATAACCATACATAGGACAGTACAGCTAGAACAAGCAGTTCTGTCCAGTACTGTTCTGTCCTGTCCACAAGTCATACCAAACGCACCCAAGGGCATGTCTTGCTTCATAACCGTTGTTCTTAAAAATGACCCGGAGATCGACCTGGAATTGGGTTCAATCTCTGGGTCAGCCGGTCTGATTGATCTAACCACTGGTCAGACTGCATTTTTTTCTTATTATTTTTATGTAATTTTTTGAAATATATATGAGTATATAGGTAAATATAAGCTAATAAAAAAAATACCCAAATTTATGTGCAAGTCGTCTGTTTTTTGCCCGGTTAAACTGGAAATCATCTGGTCCGATCAGAATTTGCTCGACCTGACCAAAATCCATTTTCTACCCAAAAATGACCCAGAACCATGCCCGATTGGCAGTCTGACTGCCAATTCGACCACGTTTTTTAAAACAAGGTTCAAAACAGTTCCTATCTATAAGTAAGAAGGTTCATAACTGTTCACATTGGTCTCGGCTCTTTGTATATTTATGCTTCTTGGAAACTAAATAATCTGAAACCAGTTTGCATTAATATGCAAGAAGCTTCATAACAGGTCATATTTTCCCTTCGCCTGTTAAGGAGGATCTTGCTTCCACGCTTTTGCTTGATGGCTTCTCTCAATTTCGGTTTGATTACTCGTTGTTCACTAAAGCATCAAGTAACAAGTTCATCATCTTCCTCGTCTATTTGGACGACATTATCCTTGCTGGAAATGATGGCGCTTTAGTGTCCCAAGTCAAATACTATTTGAGCAACTCCTTCAAGTTGAAAGATCTAGGAATGCTAAAATATTTTCTTGGATTGGAAATTGCCAGGAAGCATAGAACTCTACATTTGTGCAACAGAAAGAAATATATTCTTGAACTTTTGCAAGACACTAGTTTTCTGGGTTGTAAGCCTCTTGCCACTCTGATAGAACTCAATTGTCAATTAGCTTCTGAACATGGAACCTTATTAGATGATTGGTCAGACTTGGATGTCAATGACTACACTATTGATCTTCAACAACCCATCACCTCCACCGCGTATAGACAGCTTGTTGGTAGATTTCTCTACCTTACCACTACACGACCTGACATCAG
This sequence comes from Hypericum perforatum, assembly GCA_012979155.1. NCBI lineage: Eukaryota > Viridiplantae > Streptophyta > Magnoliopsida > Malpighiales > Hypericaceae > Hypericum > Hypericum perforatum. The sequence continues at coordinate 63,928 of SOPF01027851.1, forward strand.
CTTTGTAACTGGTTTTGTTGTCTTCTTTGGCTGCTCACTCATCTCCTGGCGTTCAAAGAAGCAAATAATAGTATCCTACTCTTCTTCTGAAGAAGAATATTGTACCATCTCCCTTCTCTCACGGGAAGTTCAATGGCTATGCTATCTCATGACATACCTTTACATTGATCATCACAGTTCTAGTCTGATATTCTGCGATAATCAGAGCGTGATCCAAATAGCAAAGAACCCCGTATTTTATGAACGCACAAAACACATAGAGATTGATTGTCATGTAATTCGTGAACGTGTATAATCAGGTTTGGTTAAGCTATTCCATGTTCCCACTGATCTACAAATTGCAGACCTTTTCACAAAACCATTATCTGGAGCTAGGCACAGATTTTTATTATCCAAGTTGGCATTGTGTGATATCCACATTTCAACTTGCATGGTTTTTTTAGGGGAAATTAGGCTAAGGTTCCTATACTTTGAGAATTCAACCGGTTCAGTCCTGACTGTTTGAAAACTACTCTTTCAGTCTTACTGTACAAAATAACTAAACTTTTTAGTCCCTAAAAGTTACTTAATTTTTTTAATTATTATACCCTTCATTTGAAAAATTAAACCAAACTTAAACCAAATCAAATCAAACCAAAACCAAAACCAAATATTCTAATTTTATCCTCAATCGGCCAAACTTCGTAGCAAAGATGGTAGGTATCCAGACCCCACTCCTGTACAAATTCAGAAGAGTTGCTTTGAAAGAGAAGCTAAACACGGGGATGAACTTCGCGTACACCAAGACAGGGGTTTTCGAGACGGTGTTAGGCAGTTTGACGATGACAAAGAAATGAGACATACATCGCCGACCATCTGAAGTCTTCCGTGGTGATCATTTCCCTCGCTCGAAATGACTACAATACTCACATAGATACATACCCTGACATCGATGAGGACGGTTGGCTGGATTTCATCAACCAAGTTTTGGCCCAGCTGTAAGCTGACATGCTGCAAATCTACAAATTGGGAGTGAGGAGAGTCGGGGTGAACACACTTTCGCCATTCGGTTGCCTTCTGACCCTCATTATCAAATTCTCGTACTAGGGCTATGATGGCATAATTAACATGCTCTCCAGCCTCTCAAGGACGGTAACTCTAGAGTCCCTGCCAGCCACTAATAAAGTGGGTAGGCTGGAACTCTGGTCCTCTTCGGTATTCGGCCCTCCCATGATCCTAATCGTGATAGAAGAGAAAGACGAGGACAAAGTGGTTTTGGAAGAGAAAGATGAGAAAGATAAGGTTTCAGAAGGCGAGAAAAGCCTGGAGTACTCCAAAAGAGCGGCAACCAGAGAGCGAAAGAAGGCAGAAGGGTTTAAGCTGGTAGTGTATCTCCGACCATGGTTTCCATCATCGTCATAGTCGGTAGCCAACACATGAAAGGACGACCCTTCATCTCCCATTTCTAGATTTGTAATTCTAGAGCGAGAGAGGAAATGAGGAGAGAGAGGGATTGAAGGTTTAATGAAAGGGTTCTTCGAGGCCTCCGGGAGGAAGACGAAGAAAGGAGGAGGGTAAATGAGATTTTGCCTTTTCTCGTTATTGGGTGAGGGTATTAATGTCTCTAGAAGGCTTTTGTGGCAACGCATGGTGGAAGGACAACGATAGGCTAGTTAATTTTGGTTTGATGTGGTTTGGTTTGGGTTTGGTTTAATTTTTTAAATGAAGGGTATAATTGTCATTAAAAAAATTATGTTGACTTTTAGGGACTAAAAAGTTTGGTTATTTTGTATAGTAGGACTGAAAGAGTAATTTTTAATCAGTAAGGATGAAACCAGTTAGATCCCCAAAGTGCAGGAACCTTAGCCTAATTTCCCTTTTTTTTATGATGAAGCATACTCTGTTAGGGTTTTTTTTCAAAATGGTGTTACTAATAAAAATAAATTGTCAAAATAGTACCAAAAACTCAAAAATTCCAGAAAAAGTGTCCACGGTGGATCACCCGACCAAAATACGGATACTTTACTCGCGTATACCAGTACATGGGTTTTTTTCGTGTCTCAGTAGATGGGTAAAAAATCCGTGTATTGGTTCAATACACGGGTTTTTTTATGCTTCTATTGATTTTTTTTATTTTCTGCAGTTTTCCACGCGTAGATCTCAAAAAGTTATGCAAATTAAAAAAAAAAATTGAATCGGACATCCGAACACCAAGATATTGCTCTTCAAAGTTTTTTTTACATAATCTCTCAATTTGAATTTTTTTTAATTTGTTGAATTTTTTAGAAAATTTAAAAAAAAATAAAAAAAGAGAAGGGAAAAAATCATATTTTGGTTGGACCAGATAGTCTGAACACCATTTTGGAAATTTTTGTTTTTTTGGTAAATATTTTATGAATAGTAACATTAATTTCAAAAAAGACCCCGTTTTTGACAAAGAGACCATTTTTTTCATTTTTTATGTATTTTTCAAAAAATTCAAATTTTTTGATAACTAGATTTTTTAGTTTTTAAATTTTTTTGGAAAAATTTAAATTGAAAGATTATGTGAAAAAAAACTTTGAAGAGCAATATTTTGGTGCTCGGATGTCCGATTCGAGAAATTTTTTTTAATCTGCATAATTTTTTGAGATCTACGCGTGGAAAACTAAAAAATACAAAAAAAAACAATAGACGGGTAAAAAACCTATGTATTGGACCAAAACTCGGGTATTTTACCCGTCTACCAAGACACAAAAAAAAATCTGTGTACTGGTATGCATGGGTAAAATACCGTGTTTTGGTCGGCTGATCTACCGTAGACACCTTTTCTGAAATTTTTGAGTTTTGGGTACTATTTTGACATTTTATTTTGAATAGTAACTCTATTTTGAAAAAAAAAACCTATTTATTCATGGTAGTAAACAGAAAAATGACCAGGAAAAGGAAAGTGTTCCCGTCACATCAGCAACTAGCCAAAGAAAGGGAAAGTGGATTGATGAAGTGGAAAGGAAAATGTTCCCAAGCTCTCCCATTGGCTACCACCACTGTGACGCCGACCAACCATTTTAATAACAAAGTCTTTGGATTTAAGTCGTCGGTTGAATTATTTTTTGTTTGTCCATAAATCTCCCTTGTGCAATTAGAATGTTTGGCTTCCCGATCTTTGCTTAGCTCTTCTTTCTACTTTCTTGCAAACTTGTGAAAATTTAATGGCTTCAACTTCCAGATCAGCACCTGCCCAAAGAAAACCCGACGTGTTTGTGAATTTCAGAGGCGAAGACACCCGCAAGAGTTTCGTCAGCTTCTTCCGTCGTGCCACTGAAGAGAACGGAATCTTTGCGTTCACCGACGAGGGGCTTAGGGGAGGCGACGATATCTCAACGATGCTCGTGAATAAGATCCTCCAGTCTCAAGTGGCGGTGGTAGTTTTCTCTCCAAACTACGCCAACTCGAGGTGGTGTCTTGATGAGTTAGTCCACATCATCCAGTGTAAGCAACAACAGGGACAAACGGTGGTCCCCGTGTTCCTCCAGGGAGTGAAGCCAACTCATGTCCGCCACCAAACGGGTTCTTTTGGCGTTGGCTTTAAGAAGTCCGTTGGCCAATATCCGGATAAGAACGATCTCTGGATAGACGCTCTGAAGCAAACTGCCGATCTTTCGAGTGGTGTTTTTGATCATTCGTAAGTGAGACTAAGCTTCTTCTTTTATGTTTTAGTCAAATCGAGTATCATCGTATCTTATATTTGTCTTTGAACTCAAGACCTCAGAATCTCCTTAAACGCTCATGCTATCTTATTTTTGCATATCACTACACGAATACTCCAATCTTTGTTGATCAGCTCAATACTTTCAATCTAAAATCACACCTTTGGAAAATCGTGATTTTAATTTGTCTTTTTATTATCAGATCCGAGGCGGAGATCGTCGACCGGCTCATCAGCATGATACTATCTGTTTTGGGTAAAATGGTTTCACATGATTATGACTTGGGCTACTTTGGAAAACATCGTATCGAAGAAGTCAAATCACTACTATCCTCACACAACTCCATTGGGATTTGGGGGATGGGTGGTTCAGGGAAAACCACGCTCGCACGGAAAGTGTTTGATCATATCTCAAATAACTTTGAAGGGGTTTGCTTTCTAGAAAATGTCCGAGATCGAGCAGAAAAGGGGGAGTATAATCAGTTGCAAGAGCAGATGATATGCCAACTCCTGGGAAAAGCTGATCGGAATGTTTCTCCACGTACAATCTACGATAAGCAGACTATGTTCAGACTTAGCAGAATATCGATTCTTATCGTACTTGATGATGTAAGTGATGTTGGCCAAGTAGAGGAAGTGATAGGTGACTGGAAAAAATACGGTAGAGGAAGTAAAATGATTGCGACAAGTAGAGACATGCAAGTTCTAAAGTATATGTGCGGTGACCATGTATATAAAGTCAGAATGTTGGACGATAATGACTCTCTTCAGCTCCTACAATATCATATGTTCAAGCAAAGGCGACCGACTGCTGAACAAATCGAGCTTTTACGACAGATAATACAATACGCGCGAGGCCTGCCCCTATCTTTAGTGGTTTTGGGTCGGCGTCTATATGATAAGAAAATAATTCTTTGGGAAAGTGACTTGGCATATCTAAGAGAGAATCCTGACCTTGGGATCATGAAGATTTTGAGAAGTAGCTTTGATGAGCTTGATGATATCCATAAGAGCATGTTTCTTGACATTGCTTGCCTCCTACATTGTTCAGGTGGAGACTGTGTGGAGATTATCCTCAAAGCATGTGGAATTAGTTCCCCAAGCGTCCTTGATCATCTCATAGATAAGGCTCTCATTACCATTAACCAGTACAACAAGTTACAAATGCATGATTTGCTGCGACAAATGGCCAATGAGATCAGTAAACATAGTAGGCTATGGAGGTGGAAGGAAATCGCAGATGTGCTGTCTAGTAATATGGTAATGGCATTTATATTTCCCTTCTATTCTTCATGTCTAGAACATTTAGGAATCTGATTAGTTAGTAAGAAAGTTTGGCGAGCTGACAACATTGTCTCTATAAAAACACCATGAGTCTGTTAATCACAACATATTTTAGAGGGTGATACGAGTGCATTACAACATAAATTTTCTCTAATTTTCTTATGTCAATCTTTAGGAGACCAGTCGCAAAAGGAATAGGAAGATAGAAGTCATATCACCAGAGATCTCTGCTCGTAAAAAGATCAAGTTGCAGCCTGATGTCTTCAAGCATATGGGAAGACTTAGAATCCTCTGTCTTCGCAAGGGCTGTGGTGATAATATCTTGATGCCGCAAGGTCTCGAGTATCTTCCGAATGAATTGAGGTACTTGGAATGGAATAACTATCCATCGCCATCTTTGCCCTCGCATATTGATTTGGAGAATCTTGTTGAACTTCGTATGCAAGATAGCAATCTTAAGGAATTCTGGAGTGGCAAGGTATAGTAGTGATCAGTTTTCCATTGTTTTAGTTCAGCTAACTTTTGTCTTGCCTTAACTTCTTCTTAATTGTTGCAGCTATGTTTACCGAATTTGAAATGCATTGACCTTTCCAACTCTAAGAACTTGAGCCAACTTCCGGACTTGAGTGGGGCACTAAAGTTGAAAGAACTTGATTTGTCCTTTTGCACCAATTTGGCTATCTTACATGGTATTGAGTTCCTTGCAAACTTGGAAAAACTTAGACTGAGCTGTTGCATCAAGCTGGAGAGTTTACCTGATGGTATTAAGCGCCTTGCCAATCTGAAAACACTTGATTTGTACGGTTGCACCAACTTGGAGAGCTTACCTGATGGTATTGAGCTCCTTTCCAATCTGAGGGTACTTGATTTGTCCCATTGCACCAATTTAAAGAGTTTACCAGATGGCATTGTGGGCCTTGCCAATCTGAAAGAGCTTAAGTTTTCCTATTGCACCAACTTGGAGAGCTTCCCAGATGGCATTGAGCTCCTTGCCAATCTGAAAATACTTAGTTTCTGCAGTTGCACCAATTTGAAGAGTTTTCCGGATGGCATTGAGGGCCTTGACAAATTGGAAATGCTTTATTTGTCACATTGCACACATTTGGAGAGTCTACCGGATGGTATGGAGCTCCTTTCCAATCTGACGGTACTTGATTTGTCCTATTGCACCAATTTGAAGAGTTTACCAGATGGCATTGTGGGCCTTGCCAATCTGGAATACCTTGATTTGTCCTATTGCACCAACTTGGAGAGCTTACCAGATGGTATTGCTGGTCTTGCCAATCTGGAGGACATTGATTTTTCCAACTGCACCAATTTGGAGAGTTTAACAGATGGTACTGAGCTACTTACCAATCTGAAGTATCTTAAATTATCCAACTGTACCAACATGAAGAGCTTACCCGAGGGTATTGCGTGGTTTTATAATCCGCTTGTACTTAATTTCACCCGCTGTACCAATTTGGAGAGATTACCTGAGGGCATTGGGTTCTGTGAAAATCTGACAACAATTATTTTGATCTCGTGTACCAAGTTGGAGAGCTTACCGGAGGGAATTAAGTACCTCACTCATCTGAAGGAACTTAATTTGTCTGATTGCTCGAGTCTGAGAATGATACCAGAGCTTCCATGTAAGCTAGGCTACCTAGACGCAACCAACTGCACATCTCTGGTCAAGTACACCCGGGTGTTATCACCGGGTCCTTGCCGAGGATTTTGTTTCCGATTTTCGAACTGTACCCGTCTGCAAGGGGACGCAGTGAACCACATCTTTGAAGATTTCATCCTGGCAGTTTCGTCGGTATAGCTCTCATACTCTCGTGTAGTGCATGGTGACAAGAAGATCAATCTCATACACTCGTCTTACCCTGTAGGTCCTGAAGCAATCACAATACAACAGAGGAGCGGACGACCATGACGATGGCAACGAAGATGAAGACAAAGACGAGGATGATGAAGAAGACGAGGACGACGAGCAAGATGAAGATGAAGTCAGGAACGTCGAACTTTTGCTTCCAGGAAGTGAATTCCCAGAAGGATGGTTCAACAACTCTTCGATGAACACCAACTTGAGGAGTGTGGCTGATCCTGTGGTTGCACTTATTTTGGTGTTGTTCTGGCCATTGATCCCAATCCCAAACCCTATATTAACTACCTCCTTGTTAAGTGCGAGTGGCGATCGGAGTCTGGAGAAGTATTGTGCTCAAATTGTCGAGACATGTATGGGTTTATTTTTCCGGGAGGATGTTGTACAGTGTTGTGGCTTCATCTCGTCAACCCCTCCATGCTCTGTTTCCCCGAGACCTCTTTTAAGTTTTCTGTTTATGGGGGCTATGAGAATGTTCCGAGGGATGATGTGGAGATTCTCAAGTTCGGGGTAGCTCCAATAAATGGATCATCATGTCCAATTTAATAGAAATCTCGAAGGACTTGGTACCATATAGTAGGAAAGGGGTCCCATGAAACCTGAAGAAGATCCAACAAGCAGGTAAATCATGACATGAGATGTAAAAATGTTATCGTACTTGGATTTTAACTCTCCATAAGACAATAGTCAATGTTGCCTTACGTTTAGTAATTTATCTGTTTCATTGTAGATGTCATCGGTGTATGCCAGTTGAAGACAAACCTCAGCAATGAAGTGGCTACAGCAATCAGAAGAAACAGACATGCCAGTTGAAGAGATTTTATTGCCATGAAGTCCCTCTTCCAATGTCAATTGTCGTCCAAGAGTTTGAATCGGTTCTTTGTATATTTATGCTTGATGAAAACTAATTAATTCGAAACCAGTTTGCATTACTGTGCAAGAAACTTCATAACTGTTCATATTTTCCTTCCAGCATCTCCTTGTTGATATTTCTCGATTTTCTAGTTAAGATGATGAATTGCAACTGCTCAACATTTGGATGCTCTTAAACAACTACGTTAATTCCTCATGTCATGATTATTGTAAATTTCTTAAGTTATGGTTCAGTGTCGTTTTCCTGTCGCTCTCTCAACCTCTCTTCTAGCTTTCTCTGTTGTTTCGGTCTACCTCAACCAAATAAATTGGAAACCCCAAAAATCCAGAGAGAGAGAGAGAGAGATATATGATGAGAGATGGAGAATTTAAGAAGAGAGAAGAGAAGATGAGATGAGATTAAGAAGATTAGAACCACTGATGGAGTTAACGAGAGAAAGAAGTTTGTTCGTCTTCTCTTCCTCAGCCTCTATTCTCTACTAGGGGTGAGAAAAAAACCGAGCATACTGCATATCGTACCATGTTAGGATATAATTCATTATTTCCAAATACTTTATGAAATTTTAGAGAATTATAGAATTATGTGGAGATGAGTAGAATTCTCTAGAATAGTGTAGAGTTTTCTAGAGAAGTGTAGAACTCTCTAGAATCTTGTAGAGATGTGTGGAATCCTCTAGAATATTCTAGAGTTATGTAGAACCTTCCAGAAGCTTATGGAAGAGTACGGAAGGTTATAGAAGAGTATGGAAGCCTATAGAATAGTACGGAAGGAGATAGAATAGAGTGGAAGAATGTAGACATTCCTAGAGTGTATAGAGCATTCTAGAGAATCAATCTCTACCGTAGGATAAAATTAATCTCCACCGTTCATTGAGGAGGTGGAGTAGTATAAATAGGGGTAGGAGGCTTCCTAACGAATGAATGAAGAAGAGAAGAGAGGAAAAAGAAGAGATAGAGAGAAAGACTTCTCATAAGTGAGGAAGAGTCAAGTAGTCCCAATTAGAAAGAGTGGAGTGAGATACTCGTTCCTTTGTAAACTTTCTCTTGTACAATTCAATAAAGACTTTATTTGAGTGAGTCTTTGTGTCTCGGGTGGAGTGAGTGTACAAGAGTTTCCTTATCTCGAGATCCTGGTAAAGGTTGAGGTGTCGTGTTTCCCAACAGTGGTATCAGAGCCAAGGTTCTTGGTGGTAGAGGAACGGGAATATTGATAAAGTGATGGCATCAAACATGTCGAAGGTGTTTGAGCTCCCACTTTTTGATGGGAAGACCAACTTTATGTTGTGGCAGAGTACGATTCAAGACCTATTGGTGCAGCAAGGTCTGGATCAAGCTCTAGATGAGGAGAAGCCGACCTCCATGAGTGATAGAGAATGGAGCATGATGCAGAAGAAGGTCGTGAGTACAATCCGGTTGGCACTTGCTCCTGAGATTAAGTTTAGTATGTTGAAGGAGACCACACCGAAGACGTTGTGGGACAAGCTCGAGGGAATCTATGCATCGAAGTTACTCACAAACTGATTATGCTTGAAGATGGAGTTGTATTCGCTCAAAATGAAGGAAGGAGGTAATCTTCATGATCATATAAATATGTTCAATCAACTAGTATGCCAACTAATGAATGCAGGTGACAAGATCAAAGATGAAGAGCAGGCATTGTTGTTATTAGCGTCACTACCGAAGTCCTACAAGCCATTGGTTCAAACATTACTTGTAGAAAGAACAACTCTCACATTAGATGATGTGACGGCAGCTTTGCATGAGAGTGAGAGGATGCTAAAGGATGACGATGATAACATAAGTGGAGATCGCGTACTAGTTATGGGAGAACGAGAACAAGAGCGAGGGAGAAACTTATCAAGAAGGCAAGGTAATCCTAGATGGAGATCAAAATCTCGGACGCGCCGAGATCACAGTGATAAGGAGTGCTATTACTGTGGGAAGAAGGGTCACATTCAAGCGAGATGTCATGAATTGAGGGAGGACTTGAAAAGGTTTAAGGAGGCATCTCGAAGTAAGGATGATAGTGACTCCCATACCAATGTGGTCTACGGTGTAGGTGATGGCGATGTTTACCTTGCAACGCATGAGGAGGTTGAGAAATCTAAGTGGGTGATGGATAGCGCTGCCTCGATGCACATATGTCGAGATCAAGCCATGTTTGACACCTTGAATACTAATGGAGATTTTGGTCACTTCAACTTAGCTAACGGCGAGAAGTTGAAGGTTGAAGGTTCTGGAAGCATAAGGATGATGCTTCATAATGGTACAAGCCACATTCTCCATAATGTGAGGTATGTGCATTCGAGTAAAGCTAATGTCATCTCGTTGGGTGCATTGACATTAGAAGGATATAAGTATGTTGGCACAAATAAGTGGTGCAAGGTATTTAAGGGAAGACGCTTGATCATGAGAAGATGGAAAAATGAGAAGAATGTTTGCTTCTTAGAAGGCAGTGTAGTACAAAGAAGAAGCAGCAGAGGAGTCAAGGAAAAGAAGGTAAAATTTTCGGAGGTCATCGAAGTATTTGGAAATAAGAATTAAGGGAGGAATTGTTAGGATATAATTCATTATTTCCAAATGCTTTATGAAATTCTAGAGAATTATAGAATTATGTGGAGATGAGTAGAATTCTCTAGAATAGTGTAGAGTTTTCTAGAGAAGTGTAGAACTCTCTAGAATCTTGTAGAGATGTGTGGAATCCTCTAGAATATTCTAGAGTTATGTAGAACCTTCCAGAAGCTTATGGAAGAGTACGGAAGGTTATAGAAGAGTATGGAAGCCTATAGAATAGTACGGAAGGAGATAGAATAGAGTGGAAGAATGTAGACATTCCTAGAGTGTGTAGAGCATTCTAGAGAATCAATCTCCACCGTAGGATAAAATTAATCTCCACCGTTCATTGAGGAGGTGGAGTAGTATAAATAGGGGTAGGAGGCTTCCTAACGAATGAATGAAGAAGAAAAGAGAGGAAAAAGAAGAGATAGAGAGAAAGGCTTCTCATAAGTGAGGAAGAGTCAAGTAGTCCCAATTATAAAGAGTGGAGTGAGATACTCGTTCCTTTGTAAACTTTCTCTTGTACAATTCAATAAAGACTTTATTTGAGTGAGTCTTTGTGTCTCGGGTGGAGTGAGTGTACAAGAGTTTCCTTATCTCGAGATCCTGGTAAAGTTTGAGGTGTCGTGTTTCCCAACATACCATACCGTACCGCACAGTACCGAAAATTTAACAAACCGCACATATACCGTACCGCAAAATTCCGACACCGCGGTATACCACGATAAAACGGTACGGGTGCGGTTTTTAGTACCACACCGAATACATGCATAATACCGCAAAATACCGCACCGTACCGCGGTATACCGCACCACGCGATTTTTCACCATACCGCACCGCGCGGTTTTTCACCATACCGCATGCATAATACCGCAATACCGTACCGAACTCTCCCCTATTCTCTACCATGGCAATTTTGCATGCTATGAGTGAAATTAAATATAGTGGATAAACTCCAAGTAATGGGTTATAGTTTAAATAAACTGGATATTAATGAATTTGCACATGGGTTTAATTGATTTGGATGAATTGTTATTTTGATAGATATTTCCATGTAAAATATGGTTTTGTTTAAGACGGCGGCGACGGCGGGAGACAAGAAATCGTCGATGGTGGGTTTTGAAAATTAGGTCTATGATTTCAATTTGGGGAAATGACAGTTTGTTTGATTCGTAACTCTAAGGAGGGGGGTTTGTTTTAACTGGGTAGTGGGTTTGGGCTTTTGGGCTGGGTTTTCTTAAAATGATTTTTGGGATGGGTTTTATTAAAAATGGTTTTTGGGCTGGGTTTTCTTAAAAACCTAATGGTTTTTCTGGGTCCAATTTTTTTGTTCGACCGAGTTGTTGAACTGGAAAAAATCCGATCCGTTAGGTAAACATTCGGACCTATCTTTTTGACCCGCTTTATTGTCCGAGTCAGACCGCCATTTTAAAAACTACGGTTAATATTGCAATAACAGATGGGTCAAAAATGGGCCCAAGTCAACCCGCAGCTAGGGGTGAGCAAATTATCCGATATCCGTTGTCCGAATCCGAATCCGAAGTTTTTTTCGGATTCGGATTCGGATAATTTTGAGTTCGGATTCGGATTCGGATTATCCGAACTTTTTAATTTGGATTCGGATTCGGATTCGGATATTAAAAAAATTAATTCGGATATCCGAATTATCCGATTTTATATACATTTGAAAAAATTAATTCGGATTATCCGATTTTAATTCGGATTATCCGATTTTAATTCGGATTATCCGACTTTAATTCGGATTATCCATATGTTTTATTAATGTTTTTTATTTTTTTTGAGTTTTTCGGATAGTTCGGATTATCCGAATCCGAATCCGAAAAAAGTTCGGATATTCGGATTCGGATAATTCATTATTCGGATTCGGATTCGGATAGTAAAATACGTGATTCGGATAATTCGGATAATCTCGAATTCGGATAGTTCGGATTCGGATTATCCGTTTGCTCACCCCTACCCGCAGCACCGACAAAAAAAATTCACCACTACATCTTTGGCTAGGGAGAAAAAAATAATTTGATCGGTGTCATATTTAGGAAAATGATTTGGTTAGCATCGGACCCAAGAACAAGTGGAAACACATGAACCCGAACATTACTCAGCCTAGTGAAAAGAAGATATTTACACTGTAAAGATTGGACAAGCGGAGACATCTGTCCCAAATGAAAAATGAAAATTGACACCAAACTAATTAGAGCTCTCATGTCTTCTGATTCAAGAAATAGAAAATTAGAATTTATGGGCTAAGAGAGTTTTTAGGCTATGATTATGACGTGGTTACAGAGCTTATTGGATTATGGTTTAGTTATTAGTAATGCTAGTATCCATATTTTGATTTTCCAATATTTTCTCATCCGTGTTCTACACTAGTGCAGGATGTAAATCAACTAGTTAGTATGCAGTTAGAGATATATACGCTGAAGATTTAAGTTAATAAACACGTCAGAATATTTTCATATATGCATTTCTACATCTCTCTCATATGCTTTGTAATGCGGACAAACAAGAAATCACTCTCGTCCAATTGCTTATCCGTATCTCAAAAAAGCTCCAATTGCTTATAATGTAGGTGCTGAAGACGAAATTAGAATACTACCAAGTGGAATCAGCTGACGAAAATTTGGCTTAGTGACATGAGCGTTGCTTAACTTGAAAGAAATCATGAGTTCCGTTTCTGATATTGTAACTAGGTGTATTTACCTTATAAAAAATCCATGAAGATTTATCGAATAGATTTTTTGGTGGGTATAATTTAAATCTTGGTTACTTCCCATTCCACCCTTTCTATATACTATTAAAACAAGTGATAATACAAAGTGGAGCTTCGGTAATGGTTCAACAACTGTGGGGATGTAATGAACATATATTGTGGTCAGATCTTGCTCCAGGTACAACGCTGTTCCTTTTTTTGGGTACGTAAAATGCAATGATGTTGAACAATACAAGTGTGGAAGTATGAAAAAGAGTTCAACTTTAAGTTTGTGTTGGGAGAGTTCGAATCCTAATATCGTAAAAAAACCCAGAAATTTAGACCAACCCACCTAAAATTTTAAAAAACCCCATAAAAAAAATGCAATGATGTTGACTGATTTCGTATTCTTAAACGGTGTTCCAATTCTCTGTTTATACGGACTTTGAGGAGATTCTTGGTGTGGGGTATGACTCCAATGCTTTTCCAGGAGTCCTTGTTTGGTGCTGTAGTATCGACGGTGACTTTTTCTTATAAGGTAGGGACAAGATGGTCATTCACACACAAAAAAAATCCAGCTCCACGATTCCAGAAAATCTAACGACGGTTATGGAAGTCGAGAATCAAGAGTATCATCAAGGAAATTTCTTAGCCTATGATTCAATGGTGTACAAGGTTGTGATTTAATAGTTTATTATATTGTGATTTAATAAGTTGGTATGTTGTGATTTCTTTATTTGGTGTGTTGTGATTCAATAATTTTCATTGATGATATGTAATAGTTTGCACTATTGATATTCATTAGTTTGTTCTATTATGATCAATGACTTGCCATCATGTAATTTGATTATTTTTTATAATATAATTTAATAGTTTGTTATGTTGTTATTCAATAGTTTGGTCTCTTATGATTCAGTGATTATGTCTTTTGGGATTCAATGATTTAGTCTTCTTTAATAAATGAAATTTTCATATGTGATGGTTTGATAGAATGGATTGGTCTTCATCAGAGCTTCTTTTTTCTCTTCATATTGGCCGCAGAGTTCAAACCCAATTTCGACGACCCCTAACCAAAAACAACATTGATCTCTTCATCAATAACTTTGATCTTTCCATCAACAATCTCCTTTCATTTTATCTCTAATATCATCGACGACACCATTATTTAACAGGTCAAGATCTTTCTCCTAGTGGTTGTAACGAAGTTGAGGTCGAGATTTAATTCTGCCATGCTCTATTTTATCATCAAGGAGAACTTTCCTCTGCTACTTTCTACCATCATTGTACAAACACCTTGGAGTCTAACCTCGGTTGTGTCGGAGGAGCTTCGACCTCTCTTTTTTTGTCAATTCAAAAGTTACTATAGTGGATTTCAATGACTGATACAATGATATTGTCTATTTAATTCAATGAATTTTTCTATTTTATATAATAGGTTGATCTGTTTGATACCATGAATTACTCTATTTTTTATACCATCTGGTGCCATCGGTGGATGTTCAATCTCTCTACATCAGGTTGGTATTTTAGAAAGTATTAGATCCTATAATGATATTATTTTGGAAAAATTAGGTTAAGGCTCTTATACGGTGGAGATTCAACCATTTTTTTGCCTACTGTTTAAAATTACTCTTTTGATTCTTACTATGCAAAATAATCAAATATTTTAGTCCCTAAAAATTAACACAATTTTTTTTATGATCATTATACTCTTGTTGAAAATGACCCAAACCAAATCCAAATAAACCAAACTAAATACAATCCAACCAAACCAAATTAGTTAGAACCAAACCAACTCAATTAAAATCTAAACCGAAACTCTGACGGAAACTTTCCTGAACCGGAACTCCGCCCCGCCACCACCCCTCTTCCTCCGGCGAAAACCAAACCAACTCAAGAAGCGACAGACGGCAGATCCGGCTCGTACCTTTACTTAACTACGATTTGCTCTCCAATTTAGGATTCCTTAGTCTCGTCGACTTTAGTTCGAATAATGAAAGGGAGGAGCTACAGTCCATCGCCGCCACCGAGAGGGTACGGGAGGAGAGGTCGGAGCCCTAGTCCTAGGGGTCGCTACGGTGGCGGAGGTTCCCGTGCTCGCGATCGAGGAAGAGACCGAGGAAGCACGATGCAGACCTCGACTCGCTCCCATGGAACCCCTCCCTCTCCGAGGACGACACCTCTATACATGAACAACTGCAGGCCCAAGCACTGGAAGCGCAACACCGCCTTTGACATGGCCGGTCTCTTCCTCATCTGCATCCCCATTGCCATCAAATCCGCCCAGCTCGAGGTCCCATCTTGATCCACCTCCCCCTTCCCTCTAGGGTTTTTGTTTGGCTTTGTTAATCTCTGTAAAAAAAAATTTCCGATTTTCATTTGCTTGAGTTTGTAAAGGATACAGCTTTTGTTAATTACGAGAATCTTATTGTGAATGGATTTATGATGTCCGTTGTCGGGGTTGGAATTGGGATGTTCAGTTTCCATCTTCGTTTTACAATCCGTCTTCGTTGGGATTGGGATGTCCGGCCACGGCGAGGGGAAGTTGAGGAAGTTGCAGGTGAGATTTGAGTTAATTTCGTTTGGTTCTTGACCAAAAAAATGGTTTGGTTTTATTTGGGTTAGGTTAAAGGTATTTTATTTAGATTTGGTTTTAATTGGTTTGGATTGGTTTATTTGGTTTGATTTATTTACACTTGGGTTAGTTTTTTAAACGAATAATATAATAATCATAAAAATTGTGAATCCACAGCGACCTTAGCTTAATTTTTAGGGAAAAGAATCTTTAAGTACCTTGTGGTTTGCCAAAAAATCACTTTAGTACCCTGTGGTAAAGAACCCTTAATTCAAGTCATACCTCACCAATTTTCCATCACTTTGGTCCCAAATTACGATACTACCCCTCCCTGAATCAGAACCTAACCAAACCAAATTCAACTGGACTGAACCTATATTCAATTTAACCCAATGGGGCGTAGAAAATAAAATATGACTCGGATTGAGCTAAAATTATACAAGAAGCATCCTAAAAATACACAAGACTTACAGAAAAAATTTCAGGAATTTTAGAGGCCTAGAAGTATTTTTTTTATTTTTCAAAATGCTAAAATTTCATAAAATCACATAAAATAGAAAATACATCCAATTAAGTTGAAACTTGTCCCAGGGATGCATTTTGGTTCCTAAATTGATTGGAAGTTCTTAAGATTTCCTGGGATAAGTTTCAACTTAATTGGATATATTTTCTATTTTATACGACTTTTATGAAGTTTAGCACTTCAAAAAATAAAAGAAGTACTTTTGTGCCTCTAAAATTCCTAAAATTTATTTCATAAATCATGTGTATTTTTAGGATTCTTCTCAATGGGACAAGTTTCAACTTAATTGGATGTATTTTCTATTTTATATGATTTTACAAAGTTTCAGTGCTTTGAAAAAAAGAAATTACTTTCGGGCCTCTAAAATTTCTGAAATTTTTTCAGTAAGTCCTGCGTATTTTTAGAATGCTTCTTGTAAAATTTCAGTTCAATCCGAGTCATATCTTATTTTCTACGCTCCATTGGGTTAAATTGAATATGAGTTCGGTCCGGTTGAATTGGGTTTGGTTAGGTTCTGATTCAGGGAGGGGCAATATCGTAATTTTGGGACCAAAGTGATGGAAAATTGGTGAGGTATGACTCGAATTAAGGGTTCTTTACCACAGGGTACTAAAGTGATTTTTTTGCAAACCACAGGGTACTTAAAGATTCTTTTCCCCTAATTTTTACTATTATTTTGCTTGAGTTGTCTGTGTATTCCTTTTCTGCACAGGATCCTACATCTCATTGATTCGATACTGATGTGCTTCTATTTCTACGTTCCATAAACAGACCTGGACCGGACATTTTCCAGCTGATCAATGGTCCCCCGGTATAAAAAATATCTTTCCTAAATTTTCATGAATTACTTTGTCATTAGTTCCAATGTAAGGTTTTGGATACTTTGTATAAGAGTATTTGATGAACATTGTTGTTTAGCCTCTTATAATTATTTTTCAGTTTCAAATGATGTCTATAAGCGTTATTCAATGTCTCTTAATTAATATTATCACTCGTTAAAATCAGTATAATGTCTCAATACCATATTGAATGCATATTTTTTTTATCTAACTCGAAAATTTTGTTGGTTGATAAATAGTGCTAAAATTTTGTTGGTTGATAAATAGTGCAAAGCAATCCAACGAATCTTTCAGAATGACCATTTTCTCCATAGTTTTTCAATATTTTTCAACATCTTTTATTCATAAAAAATCATAAAATCTTGCAAGGTACAAGATTATGAAGACATTGGTGCACCCGAAACATAATTTCCCACCTTCCGCAGTAATTTTCAATGATGGAATCCAGTCGATCTAAACTGAAAAATGTTACCAAAATATCTTGGTAAAACACTTTTTAATTTAATAAGAGTTTACTCAATACAGCCAAAATAAATTATACCTAATAGAGAGCTAAGTTCGGTTTAGAAAATTTTGGATTCAAGTCAATGAAAAAAGACTCATCGTAGAAACAATTCTCTAAAATAACAATAGAAAATCAAACAACTCCAAGGTAAGCAAAAGAAAAAATCAAACCTATCAACAAGTACAAGCATAAACATATCTCAATTTAGAGCCTTGAGTACCCAATATTGTTAATTATTTGTTAAAAACTTTTTAAATTTTCACAAATATTATCCGAATTCAATCTGAATTTTTCAATTTAGTGATCCAAATTTTAAAACACAGGCCGGCCAATCTATAGGCCCAATTCATAAAACCCAAACACGGAACCTCTTTCTCTGTCTTCAGTTCTTAATCTATAGGCCCAATTAACGACTCCCATTTCTCACCGCGTGAAAGTGAAACCCTACCTTCGTAGTTCCCTTCTCCGCTTTCTTGCAGACTTGTGAAACTTCAATGGCTTCCACTTCCAGAGCTGCACCTGCCCAAAGAAAACCCGACGTGTTCGTGAACTTCAGAGGCGAAGACACCCGCAAGAGTTTTGTCAGCCACTTCTCTCGCGCCGACGAGTGGCTAAGGGGAGGCGATGTGTTAGAATCAAATAATCGAACAGGTGATATGCGTTCTGCAGACGACTGGTCGTTCGATGAAAATTAAGAAGCTGAAGACATGTCCACGTGGCGCTATCGGATAGGACAACAAGAAATAGAATAAGCGGGAAATATAAAAAGGGGTTAGAGGCGGTTAACAACCGTTTATAGGCGGGAAGGCTGATGTACAATTACATATAAGTCACTAAACTCTGATGTAATCTCCATTCCAGTATTTTGTCAATTCTAATAAAACTCTCCCCTTTCTCTCTCTTTCTTCTCTCTCTCTCTCTTCTTTTCTCCTCCATTCTTGTACCTTCAGGTGAGAACCTGACAAATTGGTATCAGAGCGTATCACAATGGAAACCAGATGGAAAAACGTGGACGATCAGTTCAAAAAGTTTGAAGAGCAGTTTGTTGAGTTGGAATCTCGAATCGAGAAGCGGTGCGAGAAGAACGAGCAAGTGATGAACAGCCGCTTTGACGAGATTGTGGAGCTTATCAAGAAAAGTATCGAAAGTCGCGGACTTTTGGGACCTTCCCCGGTTCTTGGAAGTTCACCTTCAGCGGCGGAAGTAGTAGAGGTCGTGATGGCAGAAGGTGCTCCGGCAGGCGGTTATCCGAGGAAGGATGGGTTTTTACCAGACGAGACTTCAATGGGCGGTTATGTGAAGAAAGACCCGATCTTGAACCCAAGGTTAGAGTTTCCTCCTTTTTCTCAGTCGAATCCGTGTGGTTGGTTGAGAAAATGTGAGCGTTTTTTTGCGGTGTATAAGGTGGATATGGGTAAATGGGTAGAAATGGCTGCTGTATACTTGGATGATGTCGCGGAGATCTGGTTTGATGGATGGGTTAACCAAACACCCAAGGTGGGTTGGAAGCAATTTTCTGAAGGGTTATGTAAAAGATTTGGTTCGCGAGATTATGGTGGTATTATCAAGGAATTTAATCATCTAAAACAAACTGGAAGTGTGGAAGAGTACGTACAAAGATTTGAAGAATTGAGAGGGTTGATGTTGCGAGAGAATCCAACACTATCGGAATCGTATTATATGCATTCCTTCATAGGTGGACTGTCGGATCAAATAAAACCATGGGTGCGAACTCACACATTGTTGACATTGGAGGATGCCATTGCTAAGGCTCAACTCCACGAGTTAGCCTTGAAGGCAGGTAGTCGAGCGATTGACAGAGGACGAGGAACGAATAGTTTTGTTCCGAGAATTGGTGCAGGCAATTCGTCGAACAGTTGGAATACTACATCTAGTTCAAGAGCTGTGGTGGAGCAAGTTGGAAATAAGAAGAAGGAACCTTTCTGCTATACCTGTGGGGAGACCCCTTGGGTCAAGGGCCATGTATGCAAGCATAAGAAGGGCGCTTTGCATACAATTGAAGAGGAAGAAGTTGTGATAGAAGAGGAACCTGCTGGTGATCAAGATGACTTGGCTGAACTTTCCATGCATGCTATGAATGGAAGCTTAGGTAGTGGCACATTGAAGTTACGTGGAAGAATAAGGAACAGGCCTATTTTAATTCTCATGGACACGGGCAGTACAGCAACATTCATCAGTAGGAAGCTAGTGCAGAATTTGAAGTTGGAAGAAGTTACCACTGCTGGGTTGACTATCTCGTTAGCTGATGGTTCAAGAGTGTTGTGCAACCGTGTGTGCAATGCTGTCAAGTGGGAGATGAGTGGTAGTGCATTCTCTTTTGATTTCAAAATCCTGGAATTAGGCACATATGACATGGTATTGGGCACTGATTGGATGCAAGAGTGCAACCCAATTCTCTTTGACTTCATCAAGGCTGAGGCGACCATTCAGAACAAAGGAAAGCAGATTGTGTTACAAGGTTATCGTGGTAGCAATGCTGAGCTAGAGCTGCAGTGTTTGACAGTCCAAATGGTTAATTTGAATCTTTACAGACAGCAAGTGGAAGAATTGTATATGGTGTATTGGAGACAAGAAGCTGATAGTGAAATTGCAGTTGCAGAGGCAAGCAATGCATTGCAGTTTAATGATGAGTTTGGTAGCACTTTTGGAGCAGAATTCCAGATCAAGCTGAGAGAATTGCTGTTATCTTACCAAATAGTCTTCCAAGCTCCTGCCAGCTTACCACCTCCAAGGAATTCTGATCATAGCATTCCCCTGCTTCCTGGTGCTACAGCTGTCTCTATGCGACCTTATCGATACCCTCACTCGCGGAAAATTGAGATAGAAAAGCAAGTAGCAGAGTTGCTTCAAGCAGGCTTCATACAAGATAGTGAAAGTCCATTCGCATCTCCAGTTTTATTGGTGAAGAAGAAAGATGAAACATGGCGTATGTGTATCGACTACAGACAACTTAACAACCAAACTATCAAAAATAAATATCCGATTCCCATTATAGACGATCTTCTGGATGAACTGTTAGGAGCAAAGATTTTCTCTAAATTGGATTTACGCGCGGGGTACCATCAGATCAAAATGAGAGACGAAGACATACACAAAACGGCCTTTAGAACGCACCATGGTCATTTCGAGTTCAAGGTCATGCCATTTGGCTTGACAAACGCCCCTGCAACCTTCCAGTCGGTAATGAACAAAACTCTAGCTCCATATTTGCGCAAATTTGTTCTTGTATTCTTCGACGATATCTTGATTTACAGTCGAGACACAGCTAGCCACTTGAGCCATCTGCAGCAAGTGTTTGAGATTCTGATCAGAGAAAAGTTCTTTCTCAAATTGTCTAAGTGTGAATTTGGTATGGCTTCCATCGAGTACTTGGGTCATGTCATCTCTGGCCTTGGTGTCAGCACTGACCCAAGGAAGGTTGAGGCCATGGCAAATTGGCCAACACCAATGACAGTAAAAGAGCTTCGAGGATTCCTTGGTTTAACCGGGTATTACAGAAAATTTATACAAGGATATGCAGAAGTGGCTAAACCTCTCTTTTTGCTGTTGAGAAAGGATGGCTTTACATGGAATACATCTGCAGAAGAGGCATTCCAGAGATTGAAAGAGAGAATGTCTTCTGCACCAATACTTGCTTATCCTGATTTTAACCAACCATTCACAGTGGAGACGGATGCATCAGACATGGGAATGGGAGCAGTATTATCTCAATGCAATCGTCCAATTGCATTCATCAGTCAAGCCCTTGGCCCACGTAATGCAGGTCTTCCTGTATACGAGAAAGAGCTCTTAGCCTTGTTGTTAGCTGTATCAAAATGGAGGCACTACTTGGAAGGAGGTACATTCGTCATTAAAACTGATCATCAAAGTTTAAAATACTTGCTCGATCAGAAGGTACACACCAATCTTCAGAAGAAAGGAGTCTCTCGTTTAATGGGTTTGGATTTTGTTATTGAGTATAAGAAGGGTACTGAGAACAGAGTTGCAGACGCGTTATCTCGGGTCAACCATGAACTTATAGCAGTCACTACAATAGTTCCAGACTGGTTGTTAAGTGTGGAACAGAGTTACCTCACTGATGAAGATATGCAAACTAAGATCCAAGCTTTAGCTGTAAGTCCTGACTCCCTACCACACTATCAGCTTACTCAAGGCATTGTTAGATATAAAACGCGTATTTGTATTAGAAGTACGGGAACACTTCGCTTTGATCTTTTCACACACTTACACTCTTCAGCTATTGGGGGACATTCTGGGGTATTGGTCACCTATAAGAGGATCAAACGACATTTCTTTTGGAAAGGATTAAAGAAGGATGTGAAGGATTGGATCCAAAGGTGTGAGGTTTGTCAGCGCTGCAAATCAGAACACGTTGCTTACCCTGGTCTCTTGCAGCCTCTCGACATACCAGAAGGAGCGTGGAAATGTATATCCTTGGATTTTGTAGAAGGGCTGCCTAAATCTGGAGGGAAGGACACAATATTGGTGGTAGTGGATCGTTTCTCCAAGTATGCCCACTTCTTGGCATTATCTCACCCTTTTACTGCTTTACAAGTCGGGAAGCTATTGATCGACCAGGTGTGTAAGTTGCATGGTCTGCCCGACATCATTGTGTCAGATCGTGATAGAATCTTCACCAGCAACGTTTGGCAGTCTCTTTTCCAGGCTTGGGGGGTCACTCTCCATTTTAGTTCAGCTTACCACCCTCAGAGTGATGGTCAGACAGAGCGTGTTAATCAGTGCCTCGAGAACTATTTACGAGGTATGTGCTTTGACAGACCTGTCAACTGGTTTCAATGGCTTTCCCTTGCCGAATATTAGTACAATTCGTGCTTCCACACCTCACTTAAGTGCTCTCCATTTGAGGTGTTGTATGGATATCAACCTCCATTGTTGCCTGGATTACGAGATGAGCAGCCTTCAGTGGCCGTGGTTGCAGATCTGATAACTCGACAAGAACAGGTTCTTCAAGGGTTGAAGGCCAACTTACAACGTGCTCAAGATCGTATGAAACACTATGCAGATAAACGTCGTTCGGAAAGGGCATTTGAACCTGGAGATTGGGTGTACCTTAAACTACAACCTTACAGACAAATGTCTGCAGCTCTACGACGGAATCTCAAGTTGTCAGCTAAATTCTTTGGGCCCTATCAGATCCTTGAGAAGATTGGCTCGGTCGCTTATCGTTTACAGTTACCACCGCATTGCACCATCCATCCAATCTTCCATGTCTCACTTCTGAAGAAACGTGTTGGTCATAGACACCTAGCTGTCAGCAACCCTCCTCTGGCGGATCAAGAAGGACAGCTTAAACTTGAACCTGAGGCAGTGTTAGGCAGGCGTATCGTCAAGAGAAATAATGCGGCACTGGTGCAGGTTTTGATCAAGTGGGCCAACCTTGGTGACGATGAGGCCACATGGGAGGATTTCACGGCAATATGCGGGCAATTTCCCTAGGTGCGCGACCTTAATCAGGCTCTCTAAGCTGCCTTGAGGACAAGGACATTTTCGAAGGGAAGGGATTTGTTAGAATCAAATAATCGAACAGGTGATATGCGTTCTGCAGACGACTGGTCGTTCGATGAAAATTAAGAAGCTGAAGACATGTCCACGTGGCGCTATCGGATAGGACAACAAGAAATAGAATAAGCGGGAAATATAAAAAGGGGTTAGAGGCGGTTAACAACCGTTTATAGGCGGGAAGGCTGATGTACAATTACATATAAGTCACTAAACTCTGATGTAATCTCCATTCCAGTATTTTGTCAATTCTAATAAAACTCTCCCCTTTCTCTCTCTTTCTTCTCTCTCTCTCTCTTCTTTTCTCCTCCATTCTTGTACCTTCAGGTGAGAACCTGACACGATGATATCTCAACGACGCTGGTGAATAAGATCTTCGAGTCCCAAGTGGCGGTGGTAGTTTTCTCTCCAAACTACGCCGACTCGAGGTGGTGTCTTGATGAGTTGGTTCACATTATCCAGTGCAAGCAACAACAGGAGGGACGAATGGTGATCCCCGTGTTCCTGCAAGGAGTGAAGCCAACTCATGTCCGCCACCAAACCGATCCTTTTGGGGATGGCTTTAAGAAGGCCGCTGGTAAATATCCGGAGAAGAACGATGCTTGGATTCAAGCTCTGAAGCAAACAGCTGATCTCTCGAGTGGCGCTTACGACAATTCGTAAGTGAGGCGAAGCTTCTTCTTTTATGTTTTAGTCGATCAGATACTTACTGTCTGTTATCAGATAAAACATGATTATCGGATTTGGTCCACAATCAAGTCAACTCGGAGCGTAGTATGTGATATTTATTCCAAGTCGAGAATTATGGTATCTCTCTAATCCAATGGTGTTGGGTGCTGATTTGTTTTTGCTTTATCAGATCCGAGGCGGAGATCGTCGACCGGCTCATCAGCCCGATACTATCTTTTTTGGGTAAAATGGGTTCACATGATTATGACTCGGGCTACTTTGGAAAGCACCGTATCGAAGAAGTCAAATCACGACTATCCTCGCAACACGTCAACTCCATTGGGATTTGGGGGATGGGTGGTTCAGGGAAAACCACGCTCGAGTGTTTGATCATATCTCAAATAACTTTGAAGGGGTTTGCTTTCTAGAAAATTTCCGAGATCGAGCAGAAAAGGCGGAGTATAATCAGTTGCAAGAGCAGATAATATGCTAACTCCTGGGAAAAGCTGATCGGAATGTTTCTCCGCGTACAATCTACGATGACCAGACTATGTTCAGACTTAGCAGAATATCGATTCTTATCGTACTTGATGATGTAAGTGATGTTGGCCAAGTAGAGAAAGTGATAGGTGACTGGAAAAAATACGGTAGAGGAAGTAAAATGATTGCGACAAGTAGAGACATGCAAGTTCTAAAGTATATGTGCGACCGTGTATATGAAGTCAGAATGTTGGACGATAATGATTCTCTTCAGCTCCTACAATATCATATGTTCAAGCAAAGGCAGCCAACCGCAGAGCAAATCGAGCTACTAGGACAAACTAGTCAATATGCGCAAGGCCTGCCCTTATCGCTAGTGATTTTGGGTCGTCGTCTATATGATAAGAATGTGATTATATGGAGGAGTGCCTTGGAAAACCTAAGAAACAGTCCTGACCAAGGGATCATGAAGATTTTGAGAAGTAGCTTTGACGAGCTGGATGATATACACGCGAGCATGTTTCTTGACATTGCTTGCCTCCTACATTGGTCAAGAGGAGACTGTATGGGGATTATCCTCAAAGCATGTGGATTTGGATCCATAAGCATCATCGATCGTCTGACCGATAAGGCTCTCATAACCATTAACCAGGACAAGGAATTATGTATGCATGATATGCTCCGACAAATGGGAGATGAGATCGGTAAACATAGTAGACTATGGACGTGGAAGGATATCCGGGATGTGTTGTCCAGTAATATGGTAATGGCAAAAAAAAATTTCCTCTGTATACTTCTTACTAATGGCACAATCAAAAGAATTATTAGTTAGTAAGAGAATTTAGCTTACTTTATAGGGTGATACAACTGGCATTACATAATTTATCATCTCAAATTTTCATTTTCAATGTGCAGGGGACCAGTCGCAAAAGGAAAAGGAAGATAGAAGTCATATCACCAGAGATGTCAGTTGGTAAAAAGATCAAGTTGCAGCCGGATGTCTTCAAAGATATGGGAAGGCTAAGAATCCTCTGTCTTCGCAACGGCTGTGCTGAAAATATCTTGATGTCGCAAGGTCTCAAGTATCTTCCAAATGAATTGAGGTACTTGGAATGGAAGAATTATCCGTTGCCATCTTTGCCCTGGCGTTTTGATACCGAGAACCTTGTTGAACTTCGTATGCGAAAAAGCAATCTCTAGAAACTCTGGAGAGGCAAGGTAAGTAGAAAGTTCTTCCATTCGTGATCAGGTTTACAGTAGAAAGTTCTTGCACTAAGTTCCTCTTAATTGTTGCAGCCATATTTGCCGAATTTGAAATGCATTGACCTTAGTAAGTCTAAGAACTTGAGCCAACTTCCGGACTTGAGTGGGGCACTAAACTTGGAGACGCTAGACGTATCAAGTTGTTATGACATACAACAAATCCCTTGTTCAGTAAAGCACCTAGTGGAACTCAAGCGTCTAGAGCTTAGTTTCACGGGGCTTAACAGATGTCCTGAATTGTCACAGTTCAAAAAATTGGAATATCTTGCGCTCATGAATTGCGAGAAAATCACAGAGCTTCCGCAACTTCCAACAAAATTAATTCATTTAGATTTGTTCGGCATAAGCATAAAAGAGTTGCCTCGTGGCATTCAGAGACTGTCTCAACTTTCGGAGTTGTTATGTAGTTATTGCAAAGAGCTGGAGAGTCTGCCAAGCGACATTGGCGAATTGCAGTACCTTGAAGTGCTTGATATTTCTTATTGCTCGAAAATGCAGAGCCTTCCAAATGAGATTGAGCACCTCACCAACTTGAAAACACTTTGTTTGACCGACTACACCAATTTGGATAATCTTACCAATCTGGCATCCAGAACCTTACCAATCTGGATAATCTTCATTTGTCCACTTGCAACAATTTGGAGAACTTATTCCATGGTATTGAGCTCCTTGCGAAACTGAAAACACTTAATTTGTCCTATTGCGCCACTTTGAAGAGTTTACCAGATGGCATTGTGGGCCTTGCCAATCTGGAAACACTTGATTTGTCCGATTGCACCAACTTGGAGAGCTTACCAGATAGTATTAAGCTCCTTTACAGACTGAGAAAACTTCATTTGTCCAATTGCTCGAGTCTGAGGATGATACCAGAGCTTCCATGTACACTAGAATTACTAGAAGCATCCAACTGCACATCTCTGGTCGAGTACACTCCCATGTTATCACCGAGTCCTTGTCTAGGATTTCGCTTCAGATTTTGGAACTGCACCAGTCTGCAAGGGCACGCAATGAGCCACATCTTCAGAGATTTCATCCTGGCAGTTCCATCGGTATATTTCTCAATACTCTGAAATGCATGGTAACAAGAAGATCAATCTCATCTACTTGTTTACCTTGTAGGTGCTGAAGAGGGAACTCCATTGCAGAGGGTCTATTGGCGTCGAGCTTGTGCTGCCGGGAAGTAAATTCCCAGAAGGATGGTTCAACAACTCTTGTAGTAGGTGTGAGATGGGATGTACATCAATCCTGGCAAACACCAGCTGGAGGAGTGTGGCTGATCCTGCGGCTTCAGTTATTTTCGGTGTTGTTCTGGCCGTTGGTCCTACCGTGCTCAATGATCCTGAACTCTACATCCGTGTTAAGTGCGAGTGGCGATCCGAGTCTGGACAAGTATTGTGCTCGGAATATTTCTATATATTTGGGAAAAATATGGGAGAATGTGCAGTGATGTGGCTTCATCTCGTCAACCCCTCCATGTTCTGTTTCCCCGAGACCTCTTTTCATTTCTCTATTTATGATGGTTGTGAAGATGAGGATGTTCTGAAGGATAATGTGGTGATTCTCAAGTGTGGGATAGCTCCTATCTACGAATCATCATATACAAGAAGATAGTCATTTGTAATCAGAGATATTCGATTTTGAGACGAACCCAAGTTCAAAACTTTTACCTTTCATCCGAAGACTTGGTACCATATAGTAGTTGCAACCAAGCAGGATCCAGGAAAGCTGAAGAAGATCTAACAAGCAGGTAATCATAACATGAGATGTAAAATATCATCGTATTTTTATTCAACTCTAGATCGGACAACAGTTAATATGACCTCATGGTTACTAATTTATTTGTTTCATTGTAGATATCATCAGTGTGTGAGAGGTTAGGACAAACCTCAGCCATGAAGCGGCTACAGCAATCAGAGGAAACAAAAATGCCGGTTGAAGAAATTTTCTTGCCATGAACACCCTCCTCCAAGGTCAATTGTCATCCAAGAGCTTGAATACGTCCCTTGTATATTTATGCTTGTTGGGAACTAAATAATCTGAAACCAATTTGGATTAATATGCAAGCAACTTCATAACTGTTCATATTTTCCCTTTGCTTGTTAAGGAGGATCTTGCTTCCAGGCTCCAGCATCTCCTTGTTGATTTTGTGTGGTTATCAAGTTCGGATGATGATTTTGTTGAGTAAATTGAAATATTTTTATTTTGTTTTAATAAATAATCAGCATATGTATGTTTGAATAATTTTACTTTGATAATTTAGTCAAGTTATGTTTGAATGATTTCACTCGGATGGTTGTAAATATTTAATAGTTCGCTTATATATATTTGAATAGTTTTACGTGGATAGTTTGATCATTTATATTAAAATGATTAGTTTATATATTATTAATTATTTCAAACAAATATGTTTAAATAGATTCGTGGTACATGGTAATTCTGTACACTTGGTTTAATATTTTTTTTAAAAAATAAATTTGACTTGCACTTAATATTAAAAATTAAGTTGTTTACGTATGCTTAACCTCGAATAAATCACACAGTTCACATTGGTCTCGGCTCTTTGCATATTTATGCCTGTTGGAGAAACTAAATAATCTGAAACCAGTTTGCATTAATATGCAAGAAGCTTCATAACAGTTCATATTTTCCCTTCGCCTGTTTAGGAGGATCTTGCTTCCAGCATCTCCTTGTTGATTTTTCTCGATTTTCTAATCATGATGATGAATTGCAACTTGATCCTTAATTCTCAGCATTCTGCAGCACTAGAATTCTACACGAGAATATCAGTGGAAGCGCTTGACAGGGCTTCCAGAGGACGAAGCGGAATTGGATGCTGAGATTCAGTTCCTCGTAGATAGGAAAGAACTAATACCCTCCTGAATTGTTGCTTGTTGATTGCGACAAGGGGTGGTGCCATAGTATCAAAATTCTGTATCAACTGCTCTGTTTCGAATGAAAAAGGTTTGTGAGTTTTTCAGTCCCATGAGGTTCTCTGTTCAAGCATCTGAAGCAAGCATGAGGAGGGTTTCCCATGACGACGTTGTCCGGAGAATGGTTCAACAAATGTAGCTAGATTCAATGTTGTCAAAATCGGAATTTTACTACAAAATTTAGAGAATAAAAAATGTATATCGTAAAACCGTATAACGAATCATAAAATTTTACATAATTGATAAAATAATAAAAATATATTAAAAATAAATTCAACATAAATTTATTAATTTAATAATAATTTACAAATAGTCATTCTTTCAAACATCATGTTAAAACATAATTTTCTCACATTCATCTAAATTTTTTTAATTCAACAAAGTATTCAAAATTTATATTAAAAAGTAAAAACTACACATCAATATATACTAAGAATCAGATTTACGATTAGGGTTACATGATAATTTATGTTATACTAACTAATAAATATTTAATATCTATATTAAAATTCAATAATCGCTTAATATTATTTTCAACAAAAAGGAATCTTTAATTAGGAAATGTCAATTCCAAAAACAAAAAGTTTCACCGCTTTAAATCACAGATTTTAAAATTTTAAAATCTATAGCTGTGATTCCATGAATTTTACTCAACTCTTAATTTTGCAATGATATATCTCTTTTTTGTCCATTTTAAATCAGAAAATTCTAAGATTTTAAGAGTTAAATCTGAATTTTAACAACTTGGAGCAAGAAAAGTGGAGAAGTATTGTGGTCAAATAGTCGAGAATATATGAATCTTTCTCCAGCTAACGTGACGTTGATTGATCAGTTTCAACTCTCTTGTTTATGACCGCTATGATGCATCAAGGGATGATGTGAAGATTATCAAGTGCCCCATTGGCTCCGACGCCCTTTCAAGGGTCAGTTATAAACTATTTGTCCATTTTTTCAATATCAGGTAATGATACAATGTTTCTTGGGAAATGATTTAAAGACTTGGTCTGATCGGTTGGAATAATTTTGCTGTCAAGAATTTTTTATGATGCCAACCAACCATTTTAATAACAAAGTCTTTGTTTTTAAGTCGTTGGTTGAATTTTTTTTTTGTTTGTCGATAAGTCTCTCTTGTGCAATTAGAATCTTTTCCTTCCCGATCTTTGCTTATCTCTTCTTTCTACTTTCTTGCAAACTTGTGAAAATTTTAATGGCTTCAGCTTCCAGAGCTGCACCTGCGCAAAGAAAACCCGACGTGTTTGTGAATTTCAGAGGCGAAGACACCCGCAAGGGTTTCGTCAGCTTCTTCCGTCCTGCCACTGAAGAGAACGGAATCTTGGCGTTCACCGACGAGGGGCTAAGGGGAGGCGACGATATCTCAACGACGCTTGTGAATAAGATCTTCGAGTCCCAAGTGGCGGTGGTAGTTTTCTCTCCAAACTACGCCAACTCGAGGTGGTGTCTTGATGAGTTAGTCCACATCATCCAGTGTAAGCAACAACAGGGACAAACGGTGGTCCCCGTGTTCCTCCAGGGAGTGAAGCCAACTCATGTCCGCCACCAAACGGGTTCTTTTGGCGATGGCTTTAAGGAGTCCATTGGCCGACATCCGGATAAGAACGATCTCTGGATAGACGCTCTGAAGCAAACTGCCGATCTCTCGAGTGGTGTTTTTGATCATTCGTAAGTGAGACTAAGCTTCTTCTTTTATGTTTTAGTCAATCGGATACTGTGTATTGCTTCTGTCCGATAAAACAGGTAGCTGTAACCAACATTATATTTCACGCATTTAAAATTCAGAATCGAGTATCATCGCATCTATCCAAAAATGTCTTTGAACTCAAGACCTCAGAATCTCCTTGAACGCTCATGCTATCTTATTTTTGCGTATCACTACACGAATACTCCAATCTTTGTTGATCAGCTCAATACTTCCAATCTAAAATCATACCTTTTGGAAAATCGTGATATTAATTTGTTTTGTTTTGTCAGATCCGAGGCGGAGATCGTCGACCGGCTTATCAGCATGATACTATCTGTTTTGGGTAAAATGGTTTCACATGATTATGACTCGGGCTACTTTGGAAAGCACCGCATTGAAGAAGTCAAATCACTACTATCCTCACAAGGCGTCAACTCCATTGGGATTTGGGGGATGGGCGGTTCAGGGAAAACCACGCTCGCACGGAAAGTGTATGCTCATATCTCCAATAACTTTGCAGGGGTATGCTTTCTAGAAAATGTCCGAGAACTAGCAGAGAAAGGGGAGTTAAATCAATTGCAAAAGCAGATGATAAGCCAACTCCTTGGAAGATACCATCCAAATGAATCTTCAAGCACAATCTACAATGACCAGACGATGTTCAAGCTTAGCAGAATACCGGTCCTTATCGTTCTTGATGATGTAAGTGATGCTGTCCAAGTAGAGAATGTGATAGGTGATTGGAGAAACTACGGTACTGGAAGTAAATTGATTATGACAAGCCGAGACATGCAACTTCTGAAGAATATGTGCGACGATGTATATGAAGTCAAAATGTTGGATGATAATGATTCTCTTCAGCTCCTTCAACATCATATGTTCAAGAAAAGGCAACCAACTGCAGAGCAAAACGAGCTTTTACGACAAACCAGACTATACGCTCAAGGCCTGCCCTTATCGCTAGTGATTTTGGGTCGCCGTCTGTATGATAAGAATGTGATTATATGGAGGAGTACCTTGGAAAACCTAAGAGACAATCCTGACCAAGGGATCATGAAGATTTTGAGAAGTAGCTTTGACGAGCTGGATGATATGCACGCGAGCATGTTTCTTGACATTGCTTGCCTCCTACATTGTTCAAGTGGAGACTGTGTGGGGAATATCCTCAAAGCATGTGGATTTGGATCCATAAGCATCATTGATTGTCTGACCGATAAGGCTCTCATAACCACTAACCAATACAAGCGATTATGTATGCATGATTTGCTCCGACAAATGGGAGATGAGATCGGTAAACATAGTAGACTATGGAAGTGGAAGGATATCGCAGATGTGCTGTCCAGTAATATGGTAATGGCAAAAAAAAATTCCTTTCTGAACTTCTTACTAATGGCACAATCAAAAGAATTATTAGTTAGTAAGAAAATTTGGTGAGCCTAAGGTTAATATCAACTTATTTTATAGGGTGATACAACTGGCATTACATAAATTTATCATCTCAAATTTTCGTTTCCAATGTTTAGGGGACCAGTCACAAAAGTAAAAGGAAGATAGAAGTCATATCACCAGAGATGTCTGTCGGTAAAAAGATCAAGTTGCAGCCTGATGTCTTCAAAGATATGGGAAGGCTAAGACTCCTCTGTCTTCGCAACGGATGTGCTGAAAATATCTTGATGTTGCAAGGTCCCAAATATCTTCCAAATGAATTGAGGTACCTGGAATGGAAGAATTATCCGTTGCCATCTTTGCCTTGGCATTTTGATTCCGAGAACCTTGTTGAACTTCGTATGCGAGATAGCAATCTTGAGGAACTCTGGAGAGGCAAGGTAAGTAGAAAGTTCTTCCATTCGTGATCAGGTTTACAGTAGAAAGTTCTTTGCACTAAGTTCCTGTTATTTTTTGCAGCCATATTTGCCGAATTTGAAATGCATTGACCTTAGCGGGTCTAAGAACTTGAGCCAACTTCCGGACTTGAGTGTGGCACTAAAGTTGGAGACACTAGAAGTAACATATTGTAGTTGCATACAAGAAATCCCTTGTTCAGTAAAGCAGCTAGTGGAACTCAAGCGTCTGGGGCTTAGTTGCACGGGGCTTACCAGATGTCCTGAATTGTCACAGTTCAAAAAATTGGAATATCTTGCTCTCATGTGGTGCGAGAAAATCACAGAGCTTCCGCAACTTCCAACAAAATTAATTCATATAAATTTGTTGGGCATAAACATAAAAGAGTTGCCTCGAGGCATTCAGAGACTGTCTCAACTTAAGAAGTTGTTATGTGGAAGTTGCAAAGAGTTGGAGAGTCTGCCAAGCACCATTGGCGAATTGCAGTATCTTGAAGTGCTTGATATTTCTTGCTGCTGGAAAATGTGGAGCCTTCCAACAAGTGTGGGTGATTTACGCTCTCTTGTGGAGCTGACAGCAGATTTCAGTGGCTTAACATGCCTACCAGACGAGATTGAGCACCTCACCAACTTGAAAACACTTTGTTTGGCCAACTGCACCAATTTGAAGAGTTTGCCATATGGCATCCAGAACCTTACCAATCTGGAAGATCTTACTTTGTCCCCTTGCAACAATGTGGAGAACTTATTAGATGGTTTTGAGCTTCTTGCCAATCTGGAAACACTTGATTTGTCCTATTGCACCACTTTGAAGAAATTACCAAATGGCATTGTGGGCCTTGCCAATCTGGAAACACTTGATTTGTCCGATTGCACCAACTTGGAGAGCTTACCAGATAGTATTGAGCTCCTTTACAGTCTGGAAGAACTTCGTCTGTCCAATTGCTCGAGTCTGAGAAAGATACCGAAGCTTCCATGTAATCTAGGATTACTAGATGCACCCAACTGCACATGTCTGGTCGAGTACACTCCCATGTTATCACCGAGTGCTTATCGAGGATTTTGCTTCAGATTTTTGAACTGCACCAGTCTGCAAGAGCACGCAATGAACCACATCTTCAGAGATTTCATCCTGGCAGTTTCATCGGTATATCTCTCAATACTCTGAAATGCATAGTAACAAGATGATCAATCTCATCCACTTGTTTACCGTGTAGGTGCTGAAGAGGGAATCACAATACAATAGTAGAGCGAATAGGGAAGTCGAGCTTGTGCTGCCGGGAAGTAAATTCCCAGAAGGATGGTTCAACAACTCTTCTAGTGGATGGCAGATGGGATGTACATCATTCCTGGCAAACACCAGCTGGAGGAGTGTGGCTGATCCGGTGGCTGCAGTTATTTTCGTTCTTGTTCTGGCCTTTGTTGCTCCCGTGTTCAATTTTCGTGAATCCTGCTTCCTTGTTGAGTGCAAGTGGCGATCCGAGTCTGGACAAGTATTGTGCTCACGTAAAACCTGTACATTTAGGGAAGATATGGGAGAATGTAGAGTGATGTGGCTTCATCTCGTCAACCCCTCCATGTTCTGTTTCCCTGAGACCTCTTTTCATTTCTCTATTTATGATGGGTGGGACGATGAGGATGTTCTGAGGGATGATGTGAAGATTCTCAAGTGCGGGGTAGCTCCCATCAACAAATTTTCATATACAAAACTATAGTCATTTGTATTCAGAGATACTCTATTTTGAGGCGAACCAAGTTCAAAAATTTTACCTTTCATCCGAGGACAAGGTACCGTATAGTGGTTGCAACCAAGCAGGGTCCACGAAATCTGGAGAAGATCTAACAAGCATGTAATCATAACATGAGATGTAAAATATCATCGTATTTTGATTCAACTCTCGATCGGACAACAGTTAATATGGCCTCAAGTTTACTAATTTATTTGTTTCATTGTAGATATCATCAGTGTGTGAGAGGTTAGGACAAACCTCAGCAATGAAGCGGCTGCAGCAATCAGAGGAAACAAAAATGCCAGTTGAAGATATTTTCTTGCCAGGAACACCCTCCTCCAAGGTCAGTTGTCATCCAAGAGCTTGAATAGGTTCCTTGTATATTTATGCTTGTTGGAAACTAAATAATATGAAACCAATTTGGATTAATGTGCAAGCAACTTCATAACTGTTCATATTTTCCCTTTGCTTGTTAAGGATGATCTTGCTTCCAGCATCTCCTTGTTGATTTTGTGTTGTTATTTAGTTAGGATGATGAATTGCAACTGTGCAAGATTTGGAAGCTCTTAAAGAACTAACTAGTCCTGCAATTCTCAGGTTCCGTATGCTGATCGATAAGGCGAGAATTCTGCAGCATTAGAATTCACCTTTTCTCTCAGGTGCTCTGTTCAACCTACCATTAGTTACTTCTGAAGCAAGCATGATGAGGGGTTCCCATGACGTGGTTATTGTAAAATTCCGTAAGTTATATATATATATATATATATGTATATATATATATATATAATATATATATAACACATATATATATCTTGATGAGTAATATATATGTCATGATGAGTAATATATATATGTCTTGGTGGTTATTGGCACGATGTTACACCATTAGAATTCACCTTTTCTCTCAAATATTCCGTAATGCTAATTCTAAATCTTTTTGATGAGTAATGTCATGGTGAGATTACCACATATTACACGAGATTGAAAATATCTTGTAAGATTCAGTAAGTTCCGCATATGGCACGATATTGCCACATTATTAGTTGTAAGTGTGGTGAGTTTGTTTATATTTTTTAAGCATTGAAAATCCATAAACTCTCCTTTTATGATCATGTTTTTTATTCACTATCAGCATATCATTTCAGTTATTTTTGGGAGGAAGCATGTCATTTCAATCTATAGTTTTATAATTTTAAATAAAAATCTTCTGAGGTTTGCCAGTAGGCTTACCGGAACAAAGGAAAACAATAAATTCCAAAAGAAGAGAGAACGGTGAGCAGCTTCCTGGCCTGAAGCAAGTTGTGAAAGATGCTAAGAATCAACACAATGTCAAGTG
The DNA here is from genome assembly GCA_012979155.1 of Hypericum perforatum. Classification (NCBI taxonomy): domain Eukaryota; kingdom Viridiplantae; phylum Streptophyta; class Magnoliopsida; order Malpighiales; family Hypericaceae; genus Hypericum; species Hypericum perforatum. Next base: position 98,816 of record SOPF01027851.1, read on the forward strand.
AGTTGTCTTTATTACAGAGCAATCCCTGAAACAATTTGTGGGCTAGGAAGGAAGACTTGTATCTCTTACTTATATTTCCGATTCAGGTCTTTTGCCTAATCATCCATCCAGCTGCAGAGTATCGTGCTGCAGCCGGTGCCAACCATCGGTGGATGTTCAATCTCTCTACATCAGGTTGGTATTCAAGAAAGTATTAGATTCTATAATGATATTATTTTGCTCAGAGTTGTCTGTGTATTCTTTTTTCTGCACAGGATCTACGTCTCATTGATTCGATACTGATCTGCTTCTATTTCTACGTTCCATAAACAGACCCGGACTGGACATTTTCCAGCTGATCAATGGTCCCCCGGTATAAGAACCATCTTTCCTAATTTTTCATGAATTACTTTGGCATTAGTTCCAATGTAAGGTGCTGGATACTTTATATAAGAGTATTTGATGGACATTTATGTTTAGCCTCTTATAATTATTTTTCAGTTTCAAATGATGTCTATAAGGTTTATTCAATGTCTCTTAATGGATATTATCACTCGTTAAAATCAGTATAATGTCTCAATACCATATTAAATACATGTTTTTTTATCTAACTCGAAAATTTTTTTGGTTGATAAATAGTGCAGAAAATTTTGTTGAGTGCAAAGCAATCCAACGAGGCGGGTATTATTAATCAAAACCTGAAGTATCTTTCAGAATGACCATTTTCTCCATAGTTTTTTAATATTCTTCAAGATTTAACCCTTTTTAAAATCTTTTATTCATAAAAAATCATGAAATCTTGCAAGGTACAAGATTATGAAAACATAGGTGCACCCGAAACATAATTTCCCACCTTCCGCAGTAATTTTCAATGATCGGATCCAGTCGATCTAAACTGAAAAATGTTACCAAAATATCTTGGTAAAATGCTTTTTAATTTAATAAGAGTTGAACACTCAATACAGCCAAAATAAATTCTACCTAATAGAGAGCTAAGTTCGGTAAAAAAGACTCATCGTAGAAACAATTCTCTAAAATAACAAGAGGAAATCAAACAACTCCAAGGTAAGCAAAATAAAAATCAAACCTATCAACAAGTACAAGCATAAACATATCTCAATTTAGAGCCTTGAGTACCCTATTGTTAATTATTTGTTAAAAACTTTTTTAATTTTCACAAATATTATCCGATTTCAATCTGAAATTTTCAATTTAGTGATCCAAATTTTAAAACACAGGCCGGCCAATCTATAGGCCCAATTCATAAAACCCAAACACGGAAACCTCTTTCTCTGTATTCAGTTCTTAATCTATAGGCCCAATTAACCACTCCCACTCCCATTTCTCACCGCGTGAAACCCTACCTTCGTAGTTCCCTTCTCCGCTTTCTTGCAGACCCGTGAAGGGTTGGGATTCGGTCCTGCATATAGAAATCTGTCCAGGTCCATCCTAGAATGGAGTAGAACTGTTGGATTAGACCCAATTAGATTCTCACATATCCGATGGCCGATATTGAAGAGGGATAAACTTGTACTTTTATGATCCTTTTATCCCCATCAATCTCTTACGTCACTCTCAATCTTTCTTTAATATCGATCAGGGAGGAGTGAAGAGACCTAGCAACGAGATGATAGACTCGATAACAACGACGGACAACGAACAGAGTGATGGGAGGAAGAGGAGGGAAGCGACGAGGAAGACGAAGGCTTGGAGGCGTCGCTATCGTCTGGGACGTCGGCAACTAGGATTAACAACTCTCGATCTCTCTCCCCACGCTCTCTACTCCCCCATCACAATCACCGATTTCTCATCTCCCATCTGAAATGCCACCATCCAGAACTCTCCGCTGCCATGCGTTGGTTTAGTCTTCGACAGTTGTATTCGATTAAATTAAATTACGAGTGGGTAACCGTTGAACAGTGGAATTTTTAGCTGGGAACTGTGTGAAGGGAGAGTGGCAATTATGTGATTCTCAGTTGCTTTAATTCTGGTCAAATTGGGTCATTTTCTTTTAATGTCATTGATTATTAAATAAGGGCTACTCCACGCCGTGAGAATAGTTATTGATAGCACCCCGGTGAACATTATCGATCTTGATGTTAACTTAATTCTGTCGATGAAAGTTTTAAAATAACTTAGAAATTAGGTTGCCGGTGGAATTAATGGTTTTTGGTTCTTTTAGAAATGGTTTCTGATTTTTCTTAATCAATTTGATTAATCATTCTCGAAATTTGGAAAAAATTGATGGATTAATCATTTATTCGAATATATAAATCATCTGAACTACTATCGAAAATTATTTAATCATAATAGTGTAAACCATCCGAACAACTAGTTTTCTATGATATGTTTGAGTAGTTTGCTCCGATATGTTCGAGTGGTTCATTCGAATATGTTCGAGTAGTTCATTCAGATATGTTTGAGTAGTTCATTCAGATATGTTTGAGTAGTTTGCTCAGATATGTTCAAGTGGTTCATTCTGATATATTCGAGTGGTTTGCTCTGATATGTTCGAGTAGTTCGTTCGGATATGTTCGAGTAGTTTGTTTAGATATGTTCGAGTAGTTCATTCAGATATGTTCGAGTAGTTCGCGACTTTGCTCTAATATGTTCGAGTAGTTCACTCTGATATGTTCGAGTAGTTCACTCTGATATGTTCGAGTGGTTCCTAATGAAGATTATGAAGATTTGAATTTGAAACACAATCTACACTAACCAAATCTGGCCCGAGATTACAGCCCTGTCAATATTCGTTC
>SOPF01027853.1:0-53625 GCA_012979155.1 Hypericum perforatum
CAGATATATTTATTGCAGAGAGTGGTTCACTTTGCACCAACACATCGTTGACTTTGTTTATTCTTTCTTAAAAAAAATACTTCTTTGACATTTAGCTATAGATAACGTCAACCGTCCCGTGGATTACTTATTGGCTGCTCAATGTCCAAGTTCAATGCTTTTATAAAGCGTAGAGAATGGAAATAAGCGCAAAAGTCATTTATAATCTAAAAAATTAAGTTTAATTTCCTAAATTAAATATTCACACACATAAATTTATGAATCGGAGACAACATAATATTGAAAGAAAAATTGTTTCAAAATTGTTTTTTTTTTGGTTCAACATAATATTGAAAGGAAAATTGTTCTTTGATTTAACTTTATCAAGTGGAGTGGAGAGGTCATCTCCGTAACGGCTTCTACAAGGTGTTGATGTATTTGATAATTAACAATGACGTTGCGAAGGTAGACGAAGAGCTCAAAGCAGTGGGAAGGGAAAACCGGATACTAACAAAACAATTTCTCTAGATATATCGGATTGTACAGTTAGATTATTGGTTGGATCAGAAATTTTTTATGTAACTTTCTTATTGAATATCTATAATTAGTATTGAAATATCAAATATTTGAAAGTGTTATGAAATCGTATTGCAAACTTTATTAATGTAATGTAAAATAACAAATAAATTATTCAAAATAAAAAGTCTGGGCAATTTGATATGGACAAATTAGTTTAGTTATGTAAATTGTTTACTCAAAATGTGTTCAAAAATAAATCCAGCCGCCGGCTACAATTCGAAGTATGTTTCCTTCTGGCTGCTTTTCGGGTGAGTGGCATGGTTAATGCTAGTGGAAGCAACTCCTCAAGTAACGTAACAATTGCAAATTAGCAATTGACCCTACCATGACATAATTACCTTTCAATTGGTATAATTATATATGAATCAGTAGGGAGAAAAGATAATACGCACATACAAATTTGGTTATCCAAATTCTAGTCACGTAGTATATTTTAAATATTGATAAAAAATTTCTAATAAATATTAAATATTTATGTATTTTTTTTATAGTTTAAATTTGAAATTTTAAAATTAAGTTAAAACAGTTTTGTTAATAATTTTGATAACTGATTCTTATAGAATCCATGATATATACAGGGGCACTGTTTCGGATATGTATGCCACCTCGAATTGGCTATCCATGCTTAGCTAACAATACAGGGCAATCGCATTCACCGCATGTGTGATTGTTGCAATTAAAAAGTAAGTCAATCTTCCCGTGCTTATTGTGCGCAAGATAGTGGATAATTACCGTCTTTTTCTTAACTTGGCAGATTCCATTAATTTCTATTATAACCAAAGGATCTCAATTTACATGGATAACGGTGGAAAAGTTTAGTTATATTAAATTGTAACTAGTAGTATAATAATCACAACCAAAATTGGTGACGGTAAATGCGATGACAACTTTGGATTCACTAGATATGCGTTGCTATAATTAAATACGAGAGGTGGGGATGGGAGAGGAAGATCATCTCACTTGGCTTCTAGAAGATTGGATGGACTAGATATTTAGTGTAGCTAAAGGTTTTTCCTTTTGCTAAAAGTAAAAGTTTCTCTAAAAAAAAATTAACTAAATTTGGAAATTGATCCATCATTAACAAAGCTATAGAGATGACTGGGTTCGTTCACTGAAGTTCACTTTTTCAATAAAAGAAATTGGTGAAAATTTTAGAAGGACAAAAAATTGGTGCTTGGATTTCAATATATGGAATTTATTTTATTTCCACATTACTTTCGAGTTTACGGATTCTGACAATTTTTTTAAGTATGGATTCTGATACCTGGTTACTAACTAATCAACATTCAAAGATTTGGACAAATTGTTATCGGTTTTTCAGTTTTTGTCATATTTTACCCAAAAAAATCCCGAGAATACCAGCCAATTGAACAAATACCAGTAGGCATTGGAACTTGGGAAAGTTAACTTTCGTTTTATAAGTGGATATTTTATAATAATTTTCAAACTAATCAGTGAGTAAATTGTTGTAGTTTAATATAGTTTTTGACTACTTTGAAATATTTTAGTTTTAAATTTCATACTAATCCGATTGGAACAGTGTAGATATTCCCGGAAAGGCGCAGTTAAACTTATCACAAATGACACAGGACAAAGATACGTGACGGAGCAATCAATTAGTAGAAAGATAGAGTTGGAAGCACAAAAACATTCCCAGGCATAATCATTTCGTGTATCTATGGAAGAAATCAATTTTAGCGAACTGATCTCAACCACACAAAAAAAATAATTAATTAACTGATTTTAACTACTTCCAGATTAAGTGACCCTTGGTAAATCATAAAGCTAGCACCAATTGGGATATTTATGGCTGGACGTTAATTGAATAGCTAAGTAGTGTAGTGTGTTTGCCTCTTCCGGTATTCAACCTTTTACAGGTCAAAAGGATAGATTTGTTCTCAAGCAAAAATGCAAATTGTGCTTATTATAAGTTATAACCTTAAAACATTTATGAGACGTCTTCATCAGCGAATCCATTTGCAAAACCAGGGGTTAGTTTCAACTTCGCCAATATATTTTGAATTTGAGACAAATTAAAAAATGCATTAGTGTTAAAAATTCTTTAAATAACTTTTGCAACTTTCTAAAAAAAATTACTGGTAAATAGTCGTCCGGATAACTCAATAAAAAAAATTAAAACCGTAGATTAACACATTCAAAGGCAACTGCTTATTCATTAGCAGTTAAGTTCCCAACGTTAATACACAGAAAACAAGCAAATTGAAACGAAATTCCTTCAGGTGAGATGTTCGGCTCAAAGAAGAAACAAATGAGAATGCTAATTTTTGTTATAAAGCTCAAAAAATGTCAACCCATTCCTTTCTATTTCAAGTAACTCAAAACAGAACTATATATTTTACATTACTCGCATTGGAGTCCAATTCAAAATTGTTTCGGAGCAGAAATCCGAAATCTCCAGCAAATGCTGCTCCTATATTACACACTGGAAAAAACAAAACACACAAATTACAAAATTAAACCTCCAAACAGCAACCCGATTGCACGTGGCCAGAAAACTCTCCCGGAGTCTCCACCTTAGTCCACCTGGATTTCTCTACGTCCAGCACATATGCCACGTGGGGGTCACCGAATTTTGCAGAGCCAATCAACAATAGGTTCCCCTGCCACGTTGTCGTGTACGCGATATTTGCCACATCAGCCGGCAAATTTGAGACAATTTGCCACCTTGTTCCTTTGATTGCCACCACGTTGCCTCCGTGGCACATGTAAAGATCGTCCTCGTCAGCAGAAGAACACGTGCGTGGACACGTGGCAGCCTCCAAAAAGTCCGTTTCTGGAGATTCCCACTGTCTCGTGGCGACATCGAACAACTCAGCATCCCTCTGGAAGCGTCCCTGCGATTCGGTTTGGTACCCTCCGATGACGTGGACCTTGCCACGTCGGAAAACAGCCTTGCATTCGTCCCTTTCCCTGGCCATGTCAGGGAGAAGGACCCACTCGTCCCCCGCCACGTCATACATCATCGCTGACCTCAGTGCATTCTTCTCCTCGTCATGCCCGCCCGCCACGTACACCCGCCCGGATCCCGCGGAACATCCGAACAGCGACCTTCGGGGGCCGGGCATGTCAGCCCCGCGACGCCACGTGGCAGTCACGAAGCTGAAGACAAACACCGACCGGGACACCTCCCAGGTCAACGGGTCCAACCCGCCCAAAACAACAAGATCCGACCCGACTCCAGCAACCTGGCAGAACATAGGCAGTCCTTCGCCGGACCCCTCAACCGGAGGCAACTCTATCCAATTTCCGGAACCCGGCTCAAGAACGGAGAGCCGGTAGGCCGGGCTGGGCCGGTACTTTAACAAACCGGTCGAACTTTTTGGGTCGACCCGGGCCTGGGCCATAACGACCAGCAACTTACTCGAACCGGCCTGTCTCCTCAATCGGCGGAATTCAGACCGCTCCACCTCGGACTTCCAGTTCTTGCAAACGGACACGACAGCGGGAAGCTGCTTGTAGTCCACGCGCACCAAACACTCCCTTGCCACGTCATCAGGAATCCCAGGTATGAGCTCCATATTAGCTAGAAATTATGGAAGAAATTAAAAAGTAAAGTGTTTCAGGAAAAGGGTAAGGAGATGGGAGAGATATGGGTTTAAACTTTATAGAGACATATCGAAGCTGGAGATGAAGCGAGTATATATATACCCAATAAGGGGAAGGGGTAGAATTGGTAATTTACCTTTTGGGGGTTACATTCATTTGGCTGTTTGTGGTGGTTCCCTCAAAATAAAAATTAAGAGGGAAAATGTTATTTTAATACATTTTGGTTTGACATTCTATGTCGAAAAAGGGTTGGATTCACGCTAGAATTTTGAATGTTTTAAATTCATAGTCCGAAGGAGCATTAACATTGAGTCATTTTTTTATGAGTTGAAGTATTATATTAATAATAAAAGTACAAATTTCGTAAACCACCACAACAAATATTGAGTCATTTTGATACCAAAATCGGATAAAAATTTGTGTTAATCGTGAGCTCAATTTGTGAGACTAATTAACCAAATCATCTTAATTTGATCGATCGATAAGACATAACTAGCCAATATATATATATATATTGTAAAATAATTTTTTATACTAAAAATGATCACATTGATTAATTTAGACTCGTAAATGATCAACTTTATAATAAATTACAGAATAATTGTCGGACTCGCTAAATTTATGAAATCAGGATAGCGTTAAACTCCATTTTGAATAAGATGGTGACCAATTTTTTGAACTCCATATTTGCTATATATTTAGATATAAAAAAAATGTCATTTGATAGATATAAAACTAAAGCAAACAATATCAATATCAGACAAGTTAACTAAAGTTGAACTTTTTATTATTTATTTTTTTTTTGGTGAGAACTTTTTATTATTTTGTGTGCAAGGAAAGTTATGCTTTTTATATAAAATTAAAAGTGGGGTGGGAGGTTTGTGCCCCTTGAATTGACGGAGATAAGAATATGATTTTTTTGCAACATTGGAGTGGTCACATGGCTTCTAGAAGATGGACCACATAATGGACATGTAGTATGCGTTGGAAAGTGGGATTTCCCATTGTCAGCTATTGGAGTAGAAGTTCTAGGGCCGTGTAATAGATCCTTCTATTATTAACTTTTGTTTTCCTTTCTATATTATACCCTTTTTTTTCCTGGGGGTAGCCGTAGTTCTATATCGTAGCTCCATGTAGTTTTATTTTCCTGCGGGTAGCCGCAGTTCTGTATCGTAGCTCGATGTTGATGTAAATTAATTTCGTTGACAGTGATTAATACAATATTCTGAATAGTGGACCCAGGTATAAATGGTGTCTCTTGCTAACTAAAAAATTAAGGAGTAAAATTCGAGTTTTTTTATTAAGGGAGTTAAATCCTCCGACATTAACGAGAAATAGTCTTTAGTGATCTAACGGTGCCGAGTAGAAGGGTCATCATTAAACGGATCAATGTGAGTAACGGGATAATATGCTGATCTTCCCCGAGAGAGAATATTGAGGAGAAAGTTTGGAATCTCGATGTCGACTTCAGAATGAGTACTTTTGGTTTGCACAAAATCACACTTTTTGTGAGGTTTTGACGTGCAATTTTTTGTGTGCAAATCAATATTGCACATTTTTAAAACATTATTAAGTGCTAAAAATATCTATAATTCACCTAGAATTTAACAAAATTATCAAAGACAATTCAATCTTCAAATTCATTTATCTACCGCTTTCCAATTATCTATTATTGAAATTTGCAACTCAACATAAACATGCTAGTTCAATTTTCGCAATTCTAATGATGGTGTTGTGCTCTCGCTCGACACAAAACGACGATAAAAATGAACTCTTCGCCAGTTGCTTGGAGACATCGACTTAAATGGTGTGAAGATCCTTGTGGTTGAAAAGGCAATATCGATATCGAGAATGGAAACCAAGTTGACAACCATTGGTCCTGGCATGATCTCGCCTCAGCCCTTGCCTTTCCAGATGATGTTCTCCTCCTTAAGGCACCGGTGACGTCCTCTGCTTTCAGCTTGGTTCTTAGAACATTGTTTGCTTCAACTCGATGACTTCCTTCATTAATTTCTTCGAAATATCATTATTTTGTCAAACTTATAATTAATTGAGTTATGATTTTTTTAGGAACGGTGAATGCAAGTTTGTTATTGTTGAACGTGGTAAGAGTTCCATGAACAATCGGCCACGTATACATCAATAACAATATGCGACAGATCATACAGAAGATCTAAGATTTTGTGGCATTTCAAAAAGAAAACATATGATGAGCCATACTAAGTGGTAAGACAATAAGAAAAAACAATGTCAAATCATCAAAATTGAATATTAATAAAAATATTTTAAAACTACAACATATGAAACATAGGCAATAATCTAAGTGAAAATTTAAGATAATGTAATACTAGATGATCAGAATTGCCCAAAACTCACTAACCATAAAATCTCAAAATTTATGCGTCCTAAATTACATCATATCAATGCAAAAGTAATTTGCACCACAATACTTTTACATATATTTTTTACGTTGGTTAATAGGGTTTCAGTCGTTACCATCGGCTTTACCCTATCTTGAACTATTTTGTATCTTCACTCGCCACAGTTGGGTAATCTTTTTGCTGTCTTATAATCACATCGTTGTTTCCTTTTTGAATGGAAATGGAATATTCTTTTTTTTTCACGCTTTACTTTCCTAACTTCGGGACTTTTTAAAGAATGCTGACAAGTTGACAGATCAAATTGCAACAATTCGGTCCCACAAAAAATTGTAAATTATTGGCTCAATAATTTTAAGGGAAAATGCCACTTAAGTAATTTGTAGTTTGATATGTTTCCATCTAGATCTCTATAGTTTAAAAAGGTAAAAATGAGTTCAATTTTGTCTAATATTTCCAATTGTGTATGTCTCAAATAGTTCAAATTTTTTGACAAATATTGCGTTTAGTCGCGAATCTGAATTACCACGCAAATTTTTTTTATCACGCAGTCGTCCTAACGTGGTGCAAGATATTATTAGTACCAAGCGTTTTAGTATTTTTTTAAACCCCACATTCTCTCTCCTCCTCCACCCCAATACTTCCTTCTCCTCCAAGGCCTACCACCAAACCATCTCCCCGGTTTCCCGCCCAGTCCGCGCCCTTCTCTCCTCCCCTCTTATATATCGAATCGGTTCTCTCATTGGCTCGACCCAGTCCACCCTCTATTTCTCCATGCCTTGCCTGCCTCCTTTCCCTCCCTCTGCTGATTCTCCCTTTCCCAACCCCCTCATGCCTTGCTCCAATGTTTGCTCCTGCTATCGCCATTCTCGCTTGTTAGATCGGTGTTTGTCGTGGTGGGGCCGATGATCTACGCCGTCGGGGGTTTACGAAAGACATACCATCTCGACGAGTTTAGTGCTTGGATTGTTGAGCTCGTGTTTGGAAGGTTGCCCCCAGCATGCGGGTGGCCCAGGAGTTTGCAATGGCTGGGTGGTCGATAGGAGGGTGTACGTGATGGGTGTGTCGTGGACACTTGGGCCCGATTCAAGAACTGATAGATAGCTTTTGGGTTGGGGGATATGGAGAGTCTAGTGAATGGCAGTATCATTGTGGGTGGGAGGATTTACGCCATGACAGATAGAAATGTGGTGGTTTACGAGTCTCAGACGGGCGGTGGGAGTCGGTCGAGGAGGCGAAGGAAGAAGAAGGAAGAAAGGAAGTTTCGGGGATTTGAAGAGAGAATTTTTTGAAAATTTATTTAAAAATAGGTATTAAAAATATAAATTACCAATTTCACATCCGGGCAGCAACTTGGAACGAAAAATACGCGCAGCAGTCTACATCGTTAAGCAAAATGCAGCATTTGGTCAAAAACTTCGAATTGGTCAAAACAGACTCAATTAAAAATATTAGAAAAAGTTAAACTCGTTGTTAACTTTTTAAACTACATAAACTTAAATGGAAAAAATTCAAACCACAAAGTACGTACATTTTTCACTAATTTCAATCGAACTTCCTGCCAAGTGACCTTTGGTACAGTGGCATAAAGGTGGGGAGTGGTTTGGGAAGTACAGAGTTCGATTCCTGGCGTTGGCATTGTAATAGAATAGGTATTAGTATAGGAAATAGATTAGGATATAAAAAAAAATGTTGGTCGAACCTCCTGGGATACGGAATCATCGTACTTAATTAATCCACTAGCAACCGCGAGATTGATTGATTACCGTACGTTAGTTATAGTTTAATGTCGTCTTTTGGTAAATAGTTTAGTGTCGTCTTGTGAGAAAAAGAATTGAAAAAAAAAATCTGTTTATTTTATAGTTATACGTTGACGGTGGATAGATTGAAAATCACACAGGTTGTTAAGTTGACATATGACATTTACACAAATTTTGATTTGATCGGTTGGTCGGGGATATATCATGTATGTTAAGTCACATTATCAAAATTTTATTCAACCCTTCATTTATTTTTTATTTTAATTTAGCACATCCAAAGAAGCTTCTGATAGAATTTAGGGAAAATTGATGTTGTCTAGGAAATATTCAACGTCAGATTACAGTCTAAAAGGGTATTGGCATATCGGGGCCAGGATTCAATTGTGTGACAAATTCGGTGACGGTTATGAATATTTGTCTCGACTCTGGACTTTCTATGCCTTTCAATTAATGTTCTGGAGAAGTTGACAATTGAATTAGGAAAATGAGGCCAAATTCAAATAAATTTGTGAAAAATCAAAGTATAAGAAAATTTGGTCATATTAACCTTTTTCTAGTTTATCAAATTTGATATCAGAAATTTTAATAAGTCGATTAATTCATATTTTAATCACTAAGATATTAAAAAACTATTTAAGATTTACGAGTTATTAAAAACTCAAATTCAAAACCTATTGATTAAATTTGAACATTGGTTATGTTTGGGCATATTATCTACATGGAGTGATGTTTATCTTCCGTAGGCAAGCCTCTTTTATAGAAGCATTGTTGATGTCACGCGAGTGACAATACATCATGTGTTTTGACTGTTTACATGTTTCGTGATCAAAGTTCGTCCAATTGCAAACGGTCATAATGAAACACTTATATTTAAAAAAAAAATTGTATTTGACATATCATAAGAAAAATCATTTCATAAAATAAAATTTTGACGATATGTCTGATAAAAAATATCACCACTTGCACAAAAAATACTAAATATTACTTCTCGATGAGAAAGTCGGCTCGTTGTCCATTTGCTAGTTGCTAGTTGCCAATTTGCAGGGCGTCGAAAAAGATTATAGATCTCTTGTATCAAGTGGGAACTAGTTACGCTTGGTTAGCCGCTACTTGCCGATTAAGGCTTCCGAAGCACCGCTTGACTCATTCTCGTGTATATAGAGTGACGATCACGATACTAATATTTTGATCATTTGTCTGCGTGTAGATTATTTTAATTTAAAAGAATCCCAATTATTTTTCAATATTTTTTTACCTTGTATAGTGAGTAAAATGTATAAGGCGATTCAGGGACAAATTTTAATTTTAAAATGTGATAAAAAAATTCTAACAATTATTTAGCATTATATTCTTAAAGAATCATTTATCTTGATTAGCAACTTCTTAGTGTTAAGAAATTCACCAACACGGAACAATGTAGGGAAAAAAATACGTACACAAAATATAACGCAGTTCGACTAAATGTTTACGTCCACAATGAAAAAGAAGAACTTTTGTTGAAGGATACAAGTCAGAAAGTCATACACAACTTTATGTCACATATGTTGATATAACATGCAACACTTTAGGGTGTAATTTTTTTTTTTTTCTAATTTGTCCTATGAATCCAAAACAAGAGTCCGAGCAAAATAGATATTTTTTTTTTGCAGCACACTTATCAGTCATTGGAATCATAGCGATCACTAGGCCTTCAAAAATCCAACTCTCTGAAACACCACTCTAAGCTGAACCCCAAAACTCTCTCCCTCGTCTGGAGCCTTCTCTCTCCCAAAAAGTGGAGTTTTTCTAGGTTTTTTAACCTTTTTCTTTGTTCCGCCGCCCACCTTCCCCCCTCCACCCACCTTATCCCTCCTCCTCACCCTTCCATCCTTTCCGGCCGTCCATCTCCACTCGCCCTAGTCCAGCAGCTGTTCCGACCCGCCCTATCCACCCGCTGTCCGGCCCGCCCCTGTCTCACCCACCGTCGATCCATCCGGCCGGGCTTCGCTCTCCCCAGATCCAGCCAGATCCACCCCAAGGGAGCTCATCCGCCGCAGAGCCCATTCCAGACCGTCACAGATCTCGTCTTCGCCTCGTCTCCGCCGTCCTCCAGCTCGTCCAGCCCGCTGCAGCCCTCGATTCCCTCGTCCAGCCTGTTTCAGCCCGTCCCCGACCTCGCCTCCGCGGTTATCCACCGTCACCCTTGGCGTTAGATCCGCCTCGCCACCGCGGAGCCTCGTCAACAGCTTAGCTTAGCACTCCTCTCGACAGCTTTTCCAGCCGCGGAGCTTCACCGTAGACTCGCCGGAGCCTCGTCGGAGACTCGTCGGAGCCTCGTCGGAGCCTCGCCGGAGACTCGCCGGAGCTCTTCCACCGGCCGCCTCGACAAGGCCAGTTATCCTTGACTGGCTTTCCCTCCAGCTAGTCGAGCGAGTCCGTTGGTGTTCCCCGGGGAGGTTGGTCACCGTCGACCTCCTCCCCGGATGACTTTATTTATTTTCCTTTTTATGCTTTTTAGCTTATTTCTATGTGTTGCTTGCTTTTGCTCGAATTGGCTTTGGCTGGTTCTGGGTTCCATTGTATGCTCGATGCCTGTACTGTGGTTGCAGGTGGAGAATTCTGTCTCGATTGATTTCGGTCGATCTTGGCTCTTATGCGTGTACCTTGTGTGCATTCATAAGCTCATGAGGATGCATCTTCGATGTAGTCTCATGATTTTTAGCCGTAGCTTGTCTCGGCAGCTCTCCGCTTTGGTCGCTAGTCCTCGTGGCTTTGCGACCACCCTTCGCTCTCACCCGTGCCACTCTGTGGACTACTGTCTGGTTTCGTATGTCTTTGGTTCTCTTATCTATGTTGTTTGTTCTTTCGTGTCATGTACTGTAATGTTACTTTATTAATATAGGCTTTGCGCCACCGTTTCAAAAAAAAAAACACCACTCTAACGATTGTCATGGCTAACTCTGCCAATTTTCATCATTTACTTCTTTCTCTACATATCCCTACTCTTAATTCCCCAATTAATGTTCGTGATAGTCAACTTTCCATTCTCTTCAATTGTCAACTCCATCTCTTTCAAAAGGGATATCAAATAATTCTCTTCAAGACAAGGTTTGAGCCCAATTAATAGCTACCTGAAACGCTTTGTGTGGGACACCAATAATGGGAAAGGTAAATATTTTGTCATGATTCAAATGTTCTATTAGCTTAAATTTGATAATGGGTTTTAAAAGCATATAATAGTCCTAGTCAACGTAACCGTTGAGAACGTCCTATCGTTATGGTTTCTTTAAGATGAGAATACAATTGCCAAGTGATCTTTGGTCCAGCGGCATAAGGGTGGGGAGGGGTTTGGGAAGTACAGGGTTCGATTCCTGGCGTTATAATAGAATAGGTATTAATATAGGAATTAGAATAGGAACTAAAAAAAATAGAATACAATTAATGTTTGATGCCGACCAGTTAGCGAAAGTCCACAACTCAATCCAGTTACCTGTTTTTCGTTGCATGTACATTCCTGCTAAGCAAGAGAAGAAAATATTGGAGGTTGGTTTAATGATAATTAGGAGGATTTGGATTGGGTGTTGAAGAAATTATTTCAAACTATACGGAATGAACGCATCGACATATTTTATTCTTTAACAATATCGTATTTTATTAGTTATATTGGCATATTTTGTATATCAACATTAACACGTATAAATTGTAAATTTTGCAAGAGGAAAAAAATTCGAGACCATTAAATGAGGAATCATATTGACATATTTTGTATGTTAATATTGACATATTTTTTTGTGTCATATTGATATAATTTGTATGTTAACAATGACATGTTCATCTAGTGTATTTTTCATGTAATTATTTCATTTTTGAAAAAAAAATCATAGGTATCAATATTAACATACAAATGTCAGTATTGATATATTTGAAATGTTAATATTGAAGAATAAAATATGTTAACACTGTTTATTTTTTTTATTCTGTAACGTTTAGCATAATTCTCATTCTTGCTCAATCCATTGTGATGATTGGAGATTCTGTTAGAATTTATAGGACCAAAATTTTTAACTTCTCTTTGAAAATTAGACATGTATCTATATATTTATCCTCTTTAAAAATAAAGATTATAATAGATCCATAGGCATAAGAAACAAGACATCATTAGGGCCACCCACGGGTTAATTTTTTATAAAAGAACATTAGTACTTAAAGAGTATAATATTTGTTAGTATTTACATCTGTATAATTATCACGACTTCGATAAATTTATTTGTGAATGTGAAAATTTTACTTATTTGTTTTTTAATATGGTATCAAAATAAGTTAATTATACGGTTTATTATTGCTCGCATTCAAGTGTCTCATAGAGTAACTAAATCAAATTCTACATTAATTTTAACTCGTTGAATTTCGCAGGAAAAAGTGTCTGGAAATTAACGATGAACAATTAGGAACATGGGTTTCGCTGAAATAGCGAACAGTAAGCAGTGTGTTTATAGTTAATTTATTGGGCAAATTACCCTCAGGTCCCTGATTTTTATATTATTCTCTTATTGGGTTCTTCTTTTGTCATAAATGAGTATTAAATTCCTGTTTTATTTAAAAATGTTGGCTTGGGGTCCCCACCGACCAAATCGATCTTTTTTATTATTTTTTTGTCATGTGAAATGACTATTTTACCCTTCACAAAACGACAAAAATAAGATAAAATTTGTCATTTTGTGAAGGGTAAAATAGTCATTTCACATGACAAAAAAATATTAAAAAAGTCCAATTTGGTCGGTGGGGACCCGAGACCAACATTTTTGAATAAAATAGAGACTGATTAACCATTTATGACAAAAGAGAGACCCAATAAGAGATTTTGGTAAAGACCAGGGACCTGAGAGTAATTTGCCCTAATTTATTTCACTTATGCGGCATTTCATAAATATATACTTTTACATCAACTGGCCAACATATATTCCTATTAAATCCAACCGACTTCCAAAAAACAAACAAAACTTGTGTTTGAGGCATGAATAACGATGGATATCTCTAAAGACAAGACCCAAGCCATGAATTTATTTTATCACATTTAATAAATGTAATGGCGTTGTGTCATTATCTGGGTACCTCCATGTCTTAAACTCATTAATGCGACCGACCATTCGGGATTTAGAAAGTCTGAGCCAGGAAAATTCAATCCACGAGACTGAAGGGACAGATGTGGATGGATGATGCATGTGGGAGAGAAAGAGAGAGAGGATAATTATGACAGAAGTTTAATAAATTCAAGTGAAATAATTTTCTTACTTATAAAAAAAAAGAGAGGTGAGTTATGTTTGGATAAAGGCAAATTGGGAGAAAATTATGCTACATCTGCATGTTGTATGACCATTTTAATCCTATGGATTTTTTGGTTACTCAAATGATACAATTTAATAAAAAAAAATCAATTTATACTTGTTCAATTATATTTGGTACAACCAAAAAAATAATTTGAATCTGAATTAATTAAACTATAAAATATTGAGTACGATTTAACAGTAGAGTGCATTCGTATCTCTAGAAAGTATAGAACTTCAAAATATCATCAGTAAACATTGAAAACTTTGCCTTATTCCCTATTCTCCGTTCTAATGTCCTGCTCTTCCAGAGTGGATGCCATAAAATTGTCTTGACGGGTACTATCTATCTCCTGTAGATTTAAAACCTATTTACTTTTCAAATTGGATGCTGTTTTACAAAATTTCAAATGGTTGAAACTTGGGAGAGACCGTAGATTAGTCTAGATAATAATTGATTCAAATATACGTCACTAGTTACAATGCTGTCGGTGAATTTTCTAAATGTATAACAGAATAATATTTTTCGCCATAACGAGTAGTGAAAAGAAATTTTGGAAGTGAGTTATCTGGTGGTCGACACGTGTCAATTGGATAAGAAATATTTTAAAATAGAGATGACATGTCCCTCTACCATGTGGCAATATTAGCCCTCCTGTTACAGTTCCGAAACTATCTATTACAAGGTTCTTGAAAGGTTAGACCGGATTCGGTCCTGGACCGGATTTCCAGGACGGTCCTGGACTTTTTTAAAGTCAGGATCGAGTGGTTTTTTTCAAGCGGATCAAGTGGTTCCGCAAAATCACTTGATCCGGTTGAAAAAACCATTTGAAAAAACCACTTGATTCAGTTGAAAAAACCACTTGATCTGATTGAAAAAACCACTTGATCCGATTGAAAAAACCATTTAAAAAAACAACTTGATCCGCTTGAAAAAAACTACTTGATTTGATTGAAAAAACCATTTGAAAAAACCCACTTGATCCGGTTGAAAAAACCATTTGAAAAAACCACTTGATTTAGTTGAAAAAACCACTTGATCTGATTGAAAAAACCACTTGATCCGCTTGAAAAAACCATTTAAAAAAACCACTTGATCCGCTTGAAAAAACTACTTGATTTGATTGAAAAAATCATGTGAAAACCCCACTTGAAAAAACTAATTGATCCGCTTGGCAAAACCATTTGAACACACTAGCAAAACCACTTGAACATATTAACGAAACTACTTGAACATAATGACAAAACCACTTGAACATGCTCGCAAAAACCACTTGATCCCGCGCTTGAAAAAATCACTTGACCCGCTTGAAAAAATCACTTGAAGAAACCACTTGATCCGCTTGGCAAAACCACTTTAACACACTAGCAAAACCAGTTGATCCAATTGAAAAAACCACTTAATTGTCCAGAAAGGTCCTGGACTCTTTTAATGTCCAGGACCGAATCCAAACCCGCTCTAACCGCAGTTACAACTTTGAAATAAAGTTCTTAAATGGTTATCGGAATTTACGGTTACGGTCCCAGAACTTTTGGTTACGCGATCCACTTTTACTATATTTTTTAGATTTTTTTGGGAAAGAATTAGTTAAAATTTGTGTTTCAACTTATTTGTTCTGATAAGTTAAATTGTCTCGACCTTCATGAAGAGATAATATTTATAGAGAGCAACTAATTAATAGAGATTAAGAGAGAATTGAGACTCACTGGTATAATTTTAGAAGAATGAAAAACTATTTTTTAAATTTTAAAAAGCCAATTTGATTTTATTAAAAAAATTAGAGAAAAAAACAGTATTGGAATCTCATTACATTTTTAAAATCAGAACTGCAGTTTACCTTATAAAAAAATCACAAATTATGACGGTAACCATTTTAGAAGGTGTCAGGACAGTTTTTAGAACCGCCAAGTGATCTTTAATCCAGCGGCACAAGAGTGGGGAGGGATTTGGAAAATTCAAGGTTCGATTCTTGACATTATAATAGAATAAGTATTAGAATAGGATTTAAAAAAAAAGACAGTTTTTAGAACCTCACCTACGGTTTCGATTCTGGAACTTCCGGTTCCACGGTTGAAGTGAAACCATCGCGGTGATCCTTAGGCACGCTAATAGTTCATCTCCATACTATTTTTTTAAAATGTATCAAAATTATTGAAGGGAGATAACACATTTTGCATTATTTTTTCACATAAATGTGAATATATAATGTATTCGGTCAAATGTTGTAATTCGTTAAAAAACAAAAAAAAAATTGGCAATTCTATCGGTACCAATTGTAACAAACTAACGTCTGATTAAACTATTATGCATATAGAGTAATTATCGAGACACATGTAGCCAAACAGGGAAACATGCGTAAAACAACATTATCGCAATCGCGTCGACCGGCAGCGTTGACCTTATATTTTCTGATCCAACGTATGTAAGCAAAATAATTGAAATGAACGTTATAGGCACTACTTAATTACAATCCCCACCGTCTTTAAAAAAAATTAACTTAATAAACAAATTATTTCCATTACTTTACGAGAAATCGAGATGAGGCCATTAGATACTCACATTTTTTTTTGTGTAACCGTCGTTAGAATTTAGATTATTTTTCTCATCCATAAACTATAGGTTTCTATTATTCGACTTCTTCCAATGAACTGCATTTGACCCTTTTTCTTTTTAAAGATTTAATTCAGTATGTTCTTGTTTTTCGTTGACACACCACTCTTTGCAATTTTAAATTCTATGACTAAGTGACAAATGTTTTATTTGCTGGCAACCAAGCACAACTTCTTACTCATGTTACTTCAATTATTTTGCCACGTCATCATTAATGTTACTTAAATGTTTAATGTCACCTCATTAATATTATTCGTGACATGTCACAAAATAATTTAATTTATGTGACATACCAATGACCTCCGATTTGATACACTTTATTTTATGTTGGTCGAACTTGAAATCTGAAAGTTCACGAGTTTTTTTTTCTTTCTTCAAATTTATAATAGATATATCACACAGGATAAAATTATTAAGTTGACATAATACACAATTAAGATTAATAAAGTTTTGGAATAATTCAGGCATAGCATTTGTCGCTTGTTGCGAGTGAGGTAAAACTTTTCGAGGTTTTCCTGCGCGATTAACATATAGTTATTTGTTAACTGTTGTACAGTTAATGAATTAATTCATTAATCAATAATAAGACTTATTTGTTGTAGCGTATTTTCATAGCACCGTTGTAACAAGGTAATATTACTGATCGATTTACAATAAAAAATATACCGAATATGTGAACGGTTTTCACGAATGACTTTGATTCGCGAAGCATGAGGCCCTCAGAGACTAAAAAAATTCGTCCCTACTGAGTGTGGGTAAAATAGAAAATTTACAATTCAGTCACTCCTCTTTTTTTTTTTATAGGAAGAAGTGGGTGCTTGCATGGACACCACGTAGGCGCACGCATCACAACGTGGCACGCCATGTATGCACGTGTCCACTATGTGTGCATGTCGAACATGTGGCAATACCACGTATCCTGCAACGTAAGCATCACGTGGTACGCCACGTAAGCGTTATGCACGTGTTGGCAAAAAAGTTGTTGGGATTTTGCCTAATAAGCCCGAATCTGTTTATGTTCAATAATAACTACAAATTGATCACAATTACAGCCTCCTCGATTAAATCTTGTGAGAGAATTTAAATCCGTATACCAGTGATATGTGAACCAGATGAAACTAAAAGGCAATAAAATTGATTTAACATTTTTTACCATCTAGTCGAACATTTAAAGAAGTATATGCTAAAAAAATCATTTCCATTAAATTATGAGAATTTAAAGAAGTCACTAGGTCGTAACTTTTTCTTTTGTGGAGCCGTCATTAGAATTTCAAACCGTCTCGACATAAACTATGGTTTTCTATTTATCCGAATTTGTCCAATAAAATGCGGTTGGCCCTTTTCTTATTAAACCTGTTTGACAATAATAATTTGGATACGGGCATAGCAGCTGCAAGTGAATTCATCGTTGATGAATATATTGGAGCAGTTATACAGATTCTACTTTATAAAATCAACAATCACGTAGAAACAGAAAAGTTTTATGATCTCATCGATTTTACAAATCTACGTGTATAAAACCAATTTAATCTCTTTATAAAAACGTAGAAAGTCAATATACGTAACTCATGCTCCTACACTACAATTTTTATTTCCAAGTTATAAATTTTATGACATCTTTAAATGCGACAACATTGCGCGTCATTGTTCTAGATAATTGTAATCGTTAATATAATCTAGTTCTTAGCCAAAAATTGCTCGAAAGAACGCTTTTATTGAAAACAATTCACCATACTCATTGGGATCATATTTGGTCATGCATATTAATATATATGACCATATTGCATACTAAATTTATTCAATAATAATTGTTCGAACTATTTGATTATATATAAACGAATTATTTTAACATATTTAACAAAAATATCTGTGTAAAATTATTTAAGCATATATAAACGAATTATTTGAACGTCTACGACAATTTGAGTGAAATCATTCAGAAATAAATGATTAAACCATCTAGGAGATAACATTCAAAATTACATAAGTGAATCATTTATTATAACTGAATAAAATTATTTCACTGTATTGAATAAACATGTAAATGTCTAAAAAATTATGAATAACATATATGACCAAATCGTTCTCTCTGCTTTGTATTATAAACTCTAACGTTTCATAAAAAAAAAGGCTCCACTTCAAGTAATTACCAGTGGGCAGATCTTTGGGGGGAAATAAGAGAGAGAAGATTCGTTATAAATAAATGTAGTTGTTCTATATATTACCCTTGAAATGCTTTTTATGTTTAGCCAATAATATGTTTTATTTTTTAACATGATCAATTGATTTATGTTCGAAATTTACTACTGAATGGTCATCGATTACTTGTGGTGTGCCACCACATATTTATCAGTTGACTTCAACTTTCATTCTTTCTTTCTTTCTTTTTGGCGTAATCTGTCGACATTAACTTACCCACAAGTTTGAGAGAAACAATGGTGCTGGCAATTAAATGTCCAAGGCTTCAGAACCACCGAGCTATTCGCCGGATCTTGTCGGTGCCAAATAATGCAAAAGATACCATCTAGAAGGAAACAAAAATAACAACATCAAAGTAATGGTTTGGGAGAGGTCAATGCCCGTTTTAAATTTTCTTGCTTCTAGATGGAAATTATCTATGCCAACATCCTCTATAATGAAGCTCTGTGTACAAATATATCATAACAGCCCAAAGTCAACAATCATCGATGAAATAGATTAATCAAAATTAACAAATATTTGTTGGCCTCTCTGAAAATGGGACTAGTTATCCCAAATCATTTTCCCGACTGAATATTTGACAATTTTTTTTTCAAAATTTTGATTTGCAATTTTTCATATATATGAGGACTAACCAATATTTGTTGTCATGATTATCCTGTTTTTAGGGGAACAAATTCTTTTGTAAGATTAGATATAATGTATTCACAGGTCCGCTCTATAGTGTTTTAATCCCTACATTTTCAGCATAACCTCCAACTTTTCATGTTTTTACGTTTCCTTGTTGCTGTATAGCGATAACAACATCTTCAATAAAATAATGAAAAGAATATATCGTGGAATCAACTCTAATAGTAATAATTCGTAATGATTTAGCTTTCTGTTACTTGTTCATTCACTATTAAAATTGTATATTGATCAATCTCTTATAAAGAATCGAATATGACCACTATGAAAAACCAACTTCAATGTTACCTTGGAGAGTATATTTTCTGCTTTTCACATTAATTGATACGAGTTTGTAAGAACTACTCAGTTTTTTTATTTGCTCGCCAATTTTTTTCATTTAAATTTACTTGCTAGGAGAAAGAGAGGAACATTTTTGGCATCCCATAAAAACTAATGATTAAAAATAGACTCAGTGACTAACCTGCTCAAGGACTAAAAAACTATGGAATGAAGTTCCTTAGTATATTACAAATAAAAATAGAGACTTCTGAATTTTTTTCCTCCTTTCAATAGAAAAAGTATGGCAATTTTGCCCAAAAAATAATGTGATAATGCAAATTCAGTTACATCATACGTTACTTAAAGATGCGCATTGCCAGAAAGTTGGAAACCAGAGCACTCTGGGACCGAGGGTACCTAGGAGATGGGGGAGAAAGCATTGGGTCTCTACCAAATAGGCAAACTCAGATTAGAAGATGTAGCAACATAGTCCTAGGATGGTTTAACAAAGTCATAACTAACTCGAAACAAAAGAAACCGATGAGCTGCCTTTTGGCGCACTTGAGTTTCGGCATACCGTGATCGTTATTTTACAATAATTAACTCACAGTTCATGCTTCACGTCCTCTTTGGACTAGGAGTTGACAGCAGTCGGATTACAGGGGTCAACCAAGGGCAGCTAGATCCACAAAATCCTTGAACTCCTCGGACACGAATGACTTCACCTTCATGGTGCGTTTCGCATTTGCCGGAGAGTCAAACTTCTTTATCCCGATAACAGTTGCCAAACCTAGAACCAGAACAGAATCAAGCCACGGAAACATGCGTCAGAGTGAGCATACTCAAGAATAACGAGAAACTTGTTTAGTTGAAGATACAGGAAATGACAAGAAGCATGTTCATATTAGAAATTTTGGATTCTTTGCCATATGCATACTGGAGGCACTAAGTAGTAGTAATTTCCAGAGGAAGATGCAAAACAATGGCAGATTGGCATACTTCGTGGTAGGCATGGTACTGCAAACAACCATGCCAATTCAAATTTGAAAGACCCGTAGAACTACTACCTCGCACATGCCATAGGTTATCACATCTACGGTAACTTTACTTCACAGTAGACTAGAAATCTTTCCCAGCATGAATCTTGAAAGATTTGAAAGTTCCAATGCACAGAAATGGGGATTTGCAATAGCTCCAAACAAAAGAAATAAACAGGAAGTGCTCACTCTCATGAACGCGTCCATATAGAAATCTCTCCCCTTTCCAGAACTCCAACGGTCTTGATTTAATCCTAGTGCTGCGCCTAATCCCTGTTTGCCAAGATGTACCAGAACCTACAGCAGACAATGTTACCAAATAATTATGCCATTATGTCACTAATGAGCACTAAAAAATTATGGAAGCCTTCCATAGAGAGAGCAAGCACCAGCGAGGCTTCGTCTCCCAGATACTTCTCTTTTCAGCCGTTCCTTTTGAGGTCGTGGTTTTACTTTAGTTGGATTTTCAATTGATGTTGTAGCGAACTCTGTTTTTTCCTGAGCAAAAGGAGACAATAGGAAACAATGAAACAAAATTCGTTACATATTTTCCTTTACAATATGGAAAAAAGGGGCTAACGTAATCATTACTTAATTTATTAACATATATTGATATTCAAACCAGAATGTATAATTCGACCCAAAAAACGAAATGTATAAACACAACACAATCTCCTATAAGACCAGGTATATGAACGGCAAGCAAGAACGAATTCCTCCGATTGGCAGAGAGAGCATATAGATGCCTAAAAGGCTAAGCTTTTACCACCAGAAGTTCAAACAAACAAAATGCCAGAATTACGTGGCACAAACTTGAAACTCAGTATAATGGTTAAAAAGGTTTTTGGCCAAGTTCATGATCTCAATATTTCAAACACGTACAGATTCCTTATGTAGATCATGTCTACTAAATATTAAAACCTCCCACCATGTGACCCTTGATCTTTTCTAAGCATTGAATGCATAACAACAATAATACTGAGTTATCAAGAAGGGAAAACTATATGTGAAGATTGTCAACAAGGAAGGCAGGAAGCATTTAAAGAATAACAAAGAAAGCAGTAGAAGATACTCCCTACAATGTTATCAGCTTCGAAAGAAAAACGACTTAAGAGGTATCTCCAAAAGAAAAGGAAGACAGAGAATGCTATCCTCCAGAGAACTGCCGAAGTGATACAAAATCTCTTTTAATGTCTGGTAAAAGCTGCTAGAATGAAGCTGAGAAACGTGTCACATACCTCATTGTGTTGGGCAGGTGGAAGCTCTTGAAGCTGATCTAGATCAGGGTCGTCAGACTCAGCTGCAGCAGCACCTTGGGTTTCAGAGCATCCAATATCTGGTTGGTCTTCAGAAAATGCAGGATCTGATTTATCCAAGAGAAAGGTATAATGCGTGGGGGAGTAGGGGATTCTTAAACTTAGTACAATTAAAAGATAATTGGCAAATGCCCAATGTAATTCTGCAACATGACTTCTTTTCATGGATGCCACATCAAAATCAGAAGAGTACATTACAATAACTATATGGTCCAAAAAAACAATGATCCCTGATTACATGATAGGGACTATGAGAAAAGTTGATTAAATCTCCGGCAACCTCCGAGAAACTGACGGGATTAATGAATCATCTTTTCTTCTGAATTTGATGATCAATATTTGATATGACACATTTCTTCAAAATGTTTTAGCATGAATTAAATTTGAAGTGCATTTAACAGTATCAAGTTTCCTAAAAATTTCTTAAATTCAACCATGTTATCGAGATATCATCAAAGCACAATTTTCCAGAATATGTCGTGAAGTCATTGACAAAGTAGGTGCTGAGAGTTTCAAATATGCAAGGAGAAAGAATTAACATTGTGAAGCAAGACTGCCTGGATACTAGTCACAAAGCTAAACATACAACTCCATACTTTTACATTCTGATGGAAAGAAACAACAAAATGAGAAGGAACACATACCAAAATGAGTCTGAGAGGGGCTGGATATGGTTGTATGCTCACCATTAGCCTCTGAATCCCCGGGTGTTTCTATCTGGGTATCTTCTTTCTGTATCATTGAAGATAAGCAAGCATCAGAACTTCCAAATCTTCGACCAGAAAGCAAAGTTGTATTGCTGTATCATAGAACGGTGGAGGGTTGTCTCTATAGACTGTATCATTTACCTGCAAATCGTTCTCAGTTTCAGTATCAGCTACACTTGACATTTCCATGACAGCCCCTCCATCTCTAAGATTACCATCATTGATATCACCAAAACTGTCATCATCTCTTACTGAGGGCAGACTAGGCCCATCGTCGCCCATTGATTGATTGGGTGCGGTTTTTGAGTTGGTAGAATCTCGAGACCCATCATCTACATGCACTGCATCAGTTCCTTTACCAGTATCTTTAACAGGTGCATCAGTCTGTCGGGGCGAATTTGCGAGTTCGGCAACTGAAAATGGATCATTTATTGGATCTAACTGCATAATGCTCTTCCTCAACAATGACAAAGATGCCATGGGACTTCTTGGTGGAGTAGGAGAAGCAAAATTAGCCAAAGAACCCATCGATTTTTTCTTCTTGAAATCAATCCTAGGCTCCTTCAGTAAATTGTGCACGTCTGATAAGGCAGTCCTTCGCTTTCTGAGTTCTCCATGTGAAGTGTTAAAATCAGTCCGCCGAATTTCAGGTATTTTAGGAAGCTCAAACTTTTCAATGACAACAGGCTTAATCTGCAACCGGTCACGCAACAGATTCATTGCCCCATCCCCATCCAGATCTTCATCATCGCAGGCAAGTAACTCATCCAGAATTTTATTGACTTGATTCTCAGCTGCAGCTGCAGTTGCAAACAATTTACTCATCATGTAATTTGTAAAACATTCCGGAGTAAAGCAACAAATAAACAGCTCAACATTTTTGGTAGTTGGATGCAAGGATCGGGCGCTGAACCCATAATTCCCCGGTTACTCTAAGGTTGAACTAAACTGCCAATTGCATGTTCATTCTTAGACTTACCTCCTTGTTGTCCTTCCTCCATGTCATCATCTGTGACTTCCTTCTCTTCTGGTTCTCTTTCAACTGATTCTTGCCTTGACCCAGTCTCAATAGCATTTGTGACATTCTCTTGTGAGCTGCTATCCTGTGAACTTGTAGTCGGAAAGAGATGCTTGTATTCGCGTGTCTTAGACCTCCTACACAACGGTAGCAACCCCACAGCATAAAAAATCAGCAAACCACGTGTACAAAACCAAATCAACTAAAATCCAACCCAACAAAGAAATAGACCAATAGTAAGTAATATACCCTGGAAGGCCTGGCCTCTGAGGGCGGGGATCCCACGTCGTATTGTACTTCTGCTCATGCAAAACGCGCCCTGTCTGCTTCGCTATCTCTCTCTTTGCATCTGAACCAAAAGGAACAGATCATCTTACATAAGGATTACAACCAAAAGGAACAAAAGCATAAAGAAGAAAGACAGAGGAAAACACTCACTCTGGAGCTTCTCAAAGGCCAAGAACAGCTCCTCGGGGTCCTTGAACTTATCAATATCCAACTCTGCGGGCTCCGCCACCTCATTCCCCTTTCCGCCCCTAATAACCAAGCCGACCCCACCATTAGTACCTCATAACCTAACAGCTGGAGACCAACCAAACTCGCCCCAAATAAAAATTTAAAGAAAAAATTGATAAAAAAAACAAAATATCAATTGCTTTCTCGTGTTCAAATTCCAGCAACTCACCCAAACTCGGAGGCTCGCAGGCGAAACTCGGCCCGAGGCCGCTTCAACCCCAGCCCAGGCCGCCGAGCCCGGGCCTCACCATCTCCCCCTCCTCTAAGCCCTTCCAGGATCGCCTTCCCTTGCTCCGCAAACATCTCCGCGTCCTTCAGAGGCTGCGGTTACACCAAATCGACACGAAATGTCAAATTAATCGCACTTATTTCTACAATTTCCTGGTTCCTTTTCCCAAAATCTTAACATCGGAGAAGAGAGAAGAGAGAAGATAGGGTTAGCTTACGAGGGAGAGGAGGAGGTTATGGTTGGAGAGCAGATCGGAGCCGCCGCCGCCGTTTTCTCCGCCGGGAAGAGGGATAGAAGGGAAAGTACGGCGGCAGATGGAGAGTCCCTTGAAATCTCCTAGTGGATCTTTCAGTTGTACTAGTCCTCCTTCCATTTTTCTTTTTTGAGAAATTTCGATTTCTTTATTTTTTTTTTCTCTCTCCTTGGAAGACAAATTTTCGAATGAGAGGGCAGAGAGGGCGTTGAGGCGGGATACTGGAATGGGATGTGAGGATATTGGAATTGCAAGTCTGGGGGAAGTTAAATCAAAGAGTCAAAAGTTCAATTTAGTACTTTGTAGTTTTTTTTATCTTTTGTAGTTTGTAACTGTATGATTCTATAGTACACATGATTTTTTTTCCAAAATTCGAATATACTAATATTATTTCTGTACACGTATGTTTTAAGAAATTTGAGTTTTTTCAAGTATATAAAAAGTTTAATAATGTTCTCAATATTCAGTTAAAAGTCCATATGGCAAAAATGATTGACATGATTTGTATGTACAAAGTAAAAGTTTTATGTGTCATTCGAGTGTCAAAATATTACAATATGCCACTATTTTGATGTATTATTAGCCACATGATATTAAAATTACAATAGTTTCCTAAATTGATTAGAGTGAAGAAAATTAAGATAGTGGAAGACTATACACTATTTAAAGTAACATAAAGTCACAAATATTTTTAAGTCAACTAAAAATTACAAAACTGTCCTATGTAAAAAAGTTATAACATGTGAGGATGTTGTTTTGAAGCAATTAGTTTTTAACTGTGAGGTTACTCGTTGCTGCCTCAACATCGCCCCGCCCCTATCCAATCGATCCAATTCACCCACAAACAATATAGGCCGAACATAGAACCAATTAAACAAAGAGATATTTTAAACACAAAAAAGACCCAAGTCCACTGCGAGAGATCCATCCCATGCCGTTATTCATGTTCACCAAACTCCAAAAAATCCCATTTTGGTTGTTGTATTCAATGACACTCGCGAGTAGGGAATGAAAGAGAGGAGGGGAAGGATATAGGAGATTGGAATTTTCTTTTACTTATCCGGTTGATTTTTGTTGACTTTTTTTTTATAAATGGTGTCTAGAAAAGTGATCAAAATAGTTGATTTGAAAAACATGAGAGGCTAAACAATGCTATCAATTTTCTCAAAGGGTGCGTTTGGTTCATTTTCTGGACAGGACGGAACAGTACTGAATAGGACAGTACTGAACAGAACTCCATGTTCTAACTGTACTGTCCTATGTTTGGTAATTTCGTACAAGATTGGACAAACAGTTCAATTCTCAATGTGATTAATAAAAGAATACATTTTATACTTTGTATAAGACAAAATTACCCTTCATTATAAAAAATAATGAAAACATAATGCATGTTCAATTAATAGTACAATCCTTACAAAAATTACCTTTCACTAAAATCTATTCTACATCAAAAATTAATACCAAAATTAAATCCAGAAAAATAATCCTTAAAAACTAGGATTAGAAATCCTCCATAATAAAATTATTAAAACAACTTCTATTATCTATATGCCAGCTTCTATTATTTTAGCTCTAGTCAATCCCAACTTCTTAAGCTCCTGGGATAAATCTTCAATCATCAAAACTGTGTCATTGCATATCTTCTCATAAGGAATTGGCACCTTCAAAGACATAGAAAAGACATTCCAAGGCAACGCATTAAAACAGACCTTAGGCCGTGAATCCGTGCTCATTCCATGGACATCTATGATAAATTTAACAAAAACTTGTGCCAGATAGATGATACAACCTTAGGTCTGGACGAGCGGTGGTTCGGTCAATTTCCTCAAAATTCAATCAAGCCCATCAAACAATTTCCCGGAATTTAGCGAACCCATTCCTTTATAATCCTAACAAAATTCTTTGTCAAGTAAGTTTTAACCCGCACGAATGGTTTACATGTACCTGAGGCAGTCGATGAGATAGCCGCCGGACAAGACCACGGTGAAGGAACCCTTCCCCTTGACATAGTTTTTGGACAAAACGCCGGCGTACTTGGCAACGAACATGAAGAAAATAATTATGATAGTTAAATCTATCATATTATGATTCCTAATTAGTCAAAAAAATTATGAACTCACCTTTCATGTTGAAACCCTAAACCTTAGCACTCATAGAGAGGAAAAAGAAAATTTGGTTAGGGATAGTAGAATAAAGGAGATAACAAGGATAATATGGTAATAAAAAAATATTTATTTCTTGTCCCATGGGAGTGGATTTTAGCCCATGTATTTAGGTGGGACAAAAAATTAGAGTAAGGCCTGGACAACTTTTTATTCTGTGCCAACCTATTTTCATACCAAACATGGGCTTGGACAAAAATTAATGTCCAAGCCTGTCGTGTACTTGTTACCAAACACACCCAAATAGTATGGACCTACTACAATTTAACCAAAATTTAAGTTATTTAAAAAGGTTATAAAAAAAGCATAAAAACGTGGACGGCAGGATTCGAACCTGCGCGGGCAAAGCCCACATGATTTCTAGTCATGCCCGATAACCACTCCGGCACGTCCACCCGATGGCTAAAATTCCCCCTTTATATTAGATAATAATATTTTAACTTCTTCTTCGTCTGATTAATAACACACACCACACTACTATTTCACTCTCAAAAATGCCCGACCCGGAAAAGAAACGGAGCCTCCCCTCCTGGGTGCCCACCTCGTCCACTCCCAACTCCACCGCGGGCCCCACCCACGACGTCTTCTCCAAGCTCCTCGTCCGTAACCCACCGACCCTTCCTCTTTCTCTTGGTTTCCTGTATGTATGATTTGAGTTACTAATACTCCTCCTCCTCCTCCCTTATTGAATCGAATCAATAGGATGGGGTGGTGTTCGCTCTTTCAGGGTTCGTGAACCCGGAGCGGGCCTCGCTGCGTTCGGAGGCGGTGGAGATGGGCGCGGAGTACCGCCCTGACTGGGGCCCCGACTGCACCCTTCTCGTCTGCGCCTACGGCAATACTCCCAAGTTCCGCCTCGTCCAGTCCCAGTGCGGTTCCATCGTCTCCAAGGATTGGATCCACCGCTGCCACTCCGCTCGCCAACTCGTCGACATCGATCCCTTCCTCATGTTCCCTGGCAAGCCCTGGCGCCACGGTATGAAATTTGGTGCATGTTTGCGAATCCCACGTCGATTTAAGCAAGAGTAATCTAGTTTGTAAGCGTTGTGGATATGGTGATTTTAACATGGTATCAGAGCGGGTTGATCTCGTGCCCATTGTTGTGCTTTGCTGCTTGCAAGACATGTTGGCAAAGTCAAACTCCTTTGACCCGGTCTCCTTTGAGGGGGACAACTGTATAAATGCACTAAAGTCGAAACCATATGGTGATTCTAATAGTTTCGTCATGGGAATATCGTGAATTTTACAGAGCAGAAGTCGTTGGCGGCCGGAGGTTCTGCGAAGCAGGGTGAGGGAGGAGTAGTAGTAGATCAGAGCGGAGCTGGATCGTCATCATCTGTGAAGGTGATTTTAGTGACCAGAGTCGTTTTCTGCTGCGCTTTGAGTTGTCTCTGTCGAGGAGTAAATGCTTATTTGCTCGTGTTTGTGGATGCCATTGCTGTTGACAGAATGAGGTGCCTGCTCCCATTGAAGATCGGTTTTCTCCTTCTAAGGTTAAGGAGTGGGCAGTTGACGATGTGCGCAGAACTGTCGAATGGCTTGAAAGTCAGGAGGAGAAGGTATGATAGATGCTGCTTATCAATCCAAGATTCCTTTCTTGCTCAAGAATTCATTTGTCTCTCCTTTATTGTTCATGCAATGTAAACTTGTGTTAGAATTTTGAATGTGATGTTACCTTTTGTTGTTTCGGACAGCCTGAAGCAAGTGAGATTAAGCAAATAGCGGCGCAGGGGGTCCTTCTCTGTTTGCAGGATGCAATAGATTCTTTAGAACAGAATCGGGTATGTCTCTGGCCCCTGCTAATGGACTATTTTGCTGTTTTTGCCTTTTTGGATAATCATGTTGGTTCTATCAAATGAATGTCCGAAGAATCTGTTGCAAGTATGCCAATTGTAACCGTGAAGACCCTGTACTCGCCATTTTTCAATTTGTTTTGGGGAAACTTGCTAGTTTTCAAATAAGACCATTAAGAACACGAGGTGAGAGCTAAGCTAAGCAGAAAATAGATTTGCTTAATCAGAGGATCCCTACGTGATATGAAATACATTATGAACTTCACCCATAACGGAAGACTGCTTTCTCATCAGACCTACTTTTTCTGGACCAATGGCAATGTCACCATTACACATGCCTCATCCTCGCATCATTGCCTGAGTGAAGCAGAGTCTACTATGTGTCTTGCCAGCTTTGTTCGTCCTTTGGCTTGGCTAACAACTTTACTTTCTGAGCGCTGGTTGTGTTTTGAGATAATTTTGTTCCGTTTGCTTGTCTGCTTAGGATATCCATCAAATAGTCGAGCAGTGGAACATTGTACCACATGCAGTACAGGAGCTGGTGAAGCTTGTAAATGGCAGCGCAGATACCTCAGAGAAAGACATTCTTAGAAGAGCCAAGGAATACAAACAGACATACGAAGACGAACTAGGCGGTTTCTCTGCTCGGAAAGACAAAAGGCAGAAGACTAACCAAAGTGAGAGGAACGAAGGCAGAACCAACCCCAATTCCAGTGATGCTACAGCTTACGACAGCGATGAAACAATCGAAATGACGGAAGACGAAATCGACATGGCTTACAACAACATTGCTTCCAAACTTGGTACATCTAAACCAACTGAAAATTGACCCAAGCAATAATATCCAGCGTTCCTTTTGTCCTTGCTTTGATAGGATCGGATTGACTACTAACTTAGTATTGACTATTTGCTCTCGAATTGCAATTTTAAGTTCCGTGTAAGAAGCAAATTGTACCTTACCGGCAGAGTCAATGTAACTTCTCGAGGCTGTGGTCTGTGGATAGTAACCCTTTTTTTCCCTCATCCTTATTTTGGAGCTACACTCGCTGGTTTTGATACGTTCAATAAAACTTAGAGAAAAGTACAACATAGTACCTGTGGTTTTGAGATTCTTGCGCAATGATTCTGAACTCTATAAAATTATTTTAGAGTCATGTAGTTGACATTTTTAGTGTGTCAGAAACTCGAAAAATACAAATTATTTGGCACGCCACGTGAGGGCCCAAATTGCCGAAGCAATTTGCTTGGTTTTAGATCCGGCCTAAGGAAATCGCATTTTTTCCAAAAACTATGCACATATCAAAGACACTATTGCATAGTCACAAGAGAGAGTCAATCTTTTATGCTCGATGGATAAATAGTGCCTCAACTTCAAAGGTTATTTCTACGAAGGAGCCAGATCCATGCTAATGTTTTTATAGCTTGAAATGATGTCATCTTCGCGATTTATTAAATTAGCCGGATGTTTTAGCCAAATGTTGCCCCACCAAAGGTATCCTATTCTCCCTAAAAGAAAGAAAATATATTTTTCTTTCTATACTACCCATTAAACACGAAACCAACAAATGTTTGATATGTTTCTAGCTCCTGTCTTATTTAGTGCGGTATATAACGTCCTCCATTAGAGTTATTCCTCTCAGAATGTGTTTTTATTCCGAAGAAAAAAAAGAAGATAAAATTTGTTGTCTATCTTAACTATGTTGATATTATGCTAATCATTAACCTCATAAAATATTGTATAAAAAACTTAGAAAATGAGACATACAAATCTCTTTCTTTTCTTTTCTCATATAATTTCTACCCAACAAATACTTACATCAACTTAAAAGAGAATTGAAGCTCAAATTATATGAAATACAATATTAAAATTTGTTTGGAGAATTTTATTACATTTAAAAAGTTATTGTTCGAACTTAGATTAAATGGTTATATCAAATTTAAAACCGGTAACTTTGTTAAATCTGTGTTAAACTATAACAACTCGAAAAGAAAAAAAAAAGTTGACCGTACTCACTCACAGGGTAGGGTTGCAGCGGATAAAC
Organism: Hypericum perforatum; assembly: GCA_012979155.1. Lineage (NCBI taxonomy): Eukaryota > Viridiplantae > Streptophyta > Magnoliopsida > Malpighiales > Hypericaceae > Hypericum > Hypericum perforatum. The sequence goes on from SOPF01027853.1 coordinate 30,398, forward strand.
GACGCCACTTGTTCCACTTCGTCTTCCTCTTCCGTTCTCCGAATTTAGTAGTTAGTTAGTAGCTTATCAGTCTTTGCTAATCCATAATAATAAGCCTAAACCCTAAACCCTTCTCCTATTATTAGGGTTAGCTCGGATTCCACTTACAATGGGAGGAGCTTCCTTGCCTCCCAAAGAGGCCAACCTCTTCAAGATCATCGTCGTAAGTTCTCCTGTTACTTCCCTCGATTCCCTCCCCTGCGGTTGCTCGATGTTCCGAGCTAAAACCCTAGGCCAGTTCACTTGCGTTAGGTTTCTAATTGAGGGTTGGTTTTAGAGCGAAGATAGAAAATCGGTTCTACGTGATGGATTATGAGTTAGGTTTTATGGAGAATGCACTGATCGGATTTTAGTTGTTTGGTAATTTGAGGAGTACTTAGTATGTTTTGTTTTGTGTACTTCACTTGTTGCAGAAATCTTACGAGACTAAGCAGTACAAGAAGGGATTGAAGGCTGCTGATGCTATCCTCAAGAAGTTTCCTGATCATGGAGGTACGTGCGTACCAGCTTCATCCGTGTTTAGAAAATGAAGTCTTGTCGGTTAGCGGATGCATAGGATGTATGGACGTCGGTGACTATTTTGAGGTCTAGGGATTAACCATGGTCACTATTATCTTCGGAATGAGGTTGGAAGTGTGGTTATGTAATACTCGTGGATTGACTATGTGGTTTAGTTGTACACGACCTTGGTGGCTTGGTTAATGCCTGATTAGGAAATAATAATAGTTCTATAAGTCCATGATGCAGTTGTAAAGTGGATAATGATACTGTCATAGTGTTAGTCCTCGCCAATCTGTATGAACTGACAATGTTTACAGGTTCTGTTCCCATCTTGGGATTTATGGACAATCTTGTTTTCATAATTCCTTTTATAGTGTTTGTCACGGATGCAGCTAAGTTATGTCCCCTGTATCTCCAAGTTCTCGTAGATATATTTATGTAACACTGATGGGTGTCTAAAACACACATTAAATTTATTTTGGAGGTATGACTTGGAAAAGGACTGTCATCCCTCCAAAGAAACATAGCGATGGTTCTTTGCATTAAGATGCTGTTTCCCTCCTGATCTGTTGTTTTCTTCTTTAATTAAGCTGAAAAAAAGATCTCTTATTTTCTCAGAAACCTTATCAATGAAGGGGTTGACATTAAATTGCATGGATCGTAAATCTGAAGCATATGAACTTGTCCGTTTAGGATTGAAGGTAGATGCTCAGTTTCTCTCTCCCTCTATCACTCGGACACAAAGGTGCAGCCCAAAAACCCGCATGTCTTCTTCCGTTGCAGCTGTCATTTATTATCTTTGTTCAGAATTTATTTCTTGCTTCTGTCCTGGCCTGCAGTTTGACATCCAGATTCCAATCTTTCTTCTGTGCAGAATGACCTTAAAAGTCATGTTTGCTGGCATGTTTATGGTCTTCTCTATCGATCTGACCGAGAATACCGGGAAGCCATCAAGTGTTACCGAAATGCACTTAGAATAGATCCAGACAACATTGAAATACTGCGTGATTTGTCGCTCTTACAGGTATGCATTACTGTCAATGCAATTTGGCTTGGCATTCTGTAATTTAACTTTTAGATGAAAATTTCAGTTAAAAGAGGAGTTATCAATTTTATAAGCTTCTTGCTTTCCCTGGTGTAGAAAGAGATGACGCGTCTATCGTTATAAGTCAGATCTCAGAATGCCACTCATGGTGCAAGTTAAGCCATGCAATGATATCTCATAATCACATCATGTAGAATTCAGGGAACTAACTGGATGAACTGTATGGTCGTATAATTTGCTATCTAATATATGCATTAGGCATGCCGTTTATCCACCTTTTCTTTTGTGTTGTTCTTCCATGAATTCTGACTTGTGATCTTCCATGGGTTCTAACTTATAATTGTTTTCTATCTTTTTTCATGCAGGCTCAAATGCGAGATTTATCTGGTTTTGTTGAAACTCGCCAACGACTTCTTACTCTGAAACCAAATCATCGTATGAATTGGATTGGCTTTGCTGTTGCTCACCACTTGAACTCAAAGTATGACATAATTCGAGTCCTGTAGAATTTTTTCATAGTTTAGGTGACAACTTACATGAGAAATAATGGAAATGCTTACAGAAATACTCTTGGATGACCATCTCATCTGTGGTGCTCTTGTCATGGTGTATTTTCTCTGCATACTGCAATATTTGTCTTCTCTCTGCTTCTGAGCTGTAATACGGCTTGTGGTCTTTGCGCTTGTTTTGTTGTAGTTCATCAAAAGCTGTAGATATTTTAGAAGCGTATGAAGGGACACTAGAGGATGACTATCCTCCTGAGAATGAACTATCTGAGCATGGGGAAATGCTTCTGTACAAGGTACATCAGATGTTTATGGCACCTCAAATTTGCATCTAGATCTTCTTAATCGGTGCATGTTAGACTCTGATTGGACCATCTGTATCCTTTATAACTTATTTTTCAGTTTGAAGGGAAGAAAGTTTTGATGTCTGATTTTGTAGATAGATGGTAGACTTCTCTTTTTTGGTATAGAGAAATACTTCAGTAGTGATTTAGACTTATTAGATTTTTTAGAGGATTGTGCTAGGCCCTCGTGATGTTAATGGGTGCATCCCCTTGGTGCTATTTAATTAAATCATAAGTTCTTTAGAAGAAAAACATTTTATTTTTCCAGTAATCTAATGGTCTAATCTGGAAATGATCATGTTTGGTGTCTGCATGCATTTTGAAGCACATAATGGTATCTCTTGAAGCTTATGTTTGGCTAAATGAATGTTATACTCTAAATGGAGGATGTCTTCATGATGTAAAGTGGGAATTGGGAATATGGTGCTTACATCACTGGCCAATCTCTTTTTCTTGTTGACAAGAGATAGTGGCTGTCTGATTCATGTTTCTACACATATTGTTGATTCTTTGCAGTTGCGCAATACCTTTTCTTTCTGGTGTTCATTTGGCAGATCTCTTTGTTAGAAGAATGCGGTCTTCATGATAGAGCTGTTGAGGAATTGCACAAACAAGCAACAAAAATTGTATGTTTTACTTGAATTGTTACTGGATCGGGTGTGTTATAAATTTATGGTTTTCCTTCTATTTGGGTTTCCTTCTGTTTTGTTCTTATTTGATATTTGTTCAGGTGGATAAGCTGTCAGTTTATGAACAAGAGGTTTCCCTACTAGTCAAGCTTGGTCGTCTTGATGAAGGTGCTGAGTTGTACAAGACACTACTTTCAATAAATCCTGATAACTACAGGTACTTTGGAATTAGGCATTTCATTTCTTATATGCTATATCGTGTGACAAAATTCTGGTTGATTAATGTGCGGCCTATGTTTTCTGTGTGTCCATGTAAATGTAATTTTTTCTTAATCTATTATTCTTGTCCTGATTATTGCTTCGCAACTCTTCTTTTATTATTGGACAAATTTCAAATGCCTACAATGAAAAATGTAACAGGGTTGCTTATTTGTGTTGGAACCACATTTAAGCAGTTTTGTGATTGTTCTTCCTATATTATCTCTTTGATCTAAGATCTAATGCGCCAACAATGATGTTAGTAAATCCTGTTGTTGTCCTGGCATCTTTTATGTATACTAAAGTTTTCTCTGTTTTTACTTCTGGCCAAATTACAAAAGACAAAAAGACGAGGTTTTGAAACCTGTTACTCTGAATGTATAGCTTGAGAGTCAATCAATCTGTCATTTAAAGTTTTCTCTGTTCCTGTTTTTACTTCTCCCTCTTGAAGAAATTTGGTTGGAATGATTATCATCAGAGTTTCAGAGGCCATGGTTGTGCAACAAGTTCACCTTTTTGTTTCCTGTCTGTCCACTGTCCAGGTATTATGAAGGTCTGCACAAATGTCTGGGGCTGTATTCCCAGACTGGTGAATACACTTCTGATCAAACTGATCGATTGAATGCGTTGTACAAGTCCCTTGCCAAGCAGTACACTTGGTCTTCTGCGGTGAAGGTAACACTTCTACCTTTTCATTTGCCCAAACTATTCCCACCTAAATATTCTATAGACGACATTTTCTTTTTCTGGTTCATATGATTCAAGAATCTTCCTTTATAATGATTGTGTGTTCTGACTTCTGTGATTGTTTTAGTTGACCCATCAACATAATTTTACTTGTTCTTTAGTGAATCCTACTTACAAAAATAAATAGCTAGTGATTGTATACCTGAATGTTATTTGTTGCATATGATTTTTGTTTGAATCACTCTTTCTCTCTCTCCAGAGGATTCCGCTCGATTTTCTTCAAGGGGAAAAGTTTCGAGAAGCTGCAGCTAACTATATTAGGCCCCTCCTAACAAAAGTAATCCCTTGCCCCTTCTGTTCTCAAAGACCCTTTGGATTTTGCATTGTTGAGCTAAAGAACACCTAAGTTTTTCTTTTGTAATGATTCCAGGGAGTTCCATCATTGTTCTCAGACCTTTCTCCTTTGTATGATCATATGGGGAAGGTGAGCTTAATTTTGTATATGTTTTTCTTGGTTCCTAGTAATGGAATTGTTTGGTTGGTATTAATACAGTTTTCGTTAATTTCTCTGGGACACAGGCAGATATACTGGAGCAGCTTATTCTTGAATTGGAGCATTCAGTAAGGATGAGTGGTTGCTACCCTGGAAGGTAATCGCTGAGTTGCATCCGATTTAGATATTTCTGAATTTTCCTGCTGTTGTCTGTATCCAGCCTTGTCGCATGGAGGAAAATAATTTTTTCGGGTCTTTATTTAACGTTCTTGTTGATGTGCTGCCCATGAGACATGAGTATTGATTCTTGTGAATGACCACTGATTTTTTCCTCTTTACCCTGAGTTTGATGGTCTGGTAATGACTACTTGTGTTCCGGTTGCTCTTATATTTATAGAATTATAGTGACTAATAATAGTTCAGTAAACTATTATATTTATTCGAGTTTTTTCTCTTGTTGTTTTCACATACCTCATGATTATATTTCATTGACTGCAGGGAAGAAAAAGAATCTCCTTCTACACTGATGTGGATTTTGTTCTTCATGGCTCAGGTGAGTACTCGGTTGAGTATTATTACTTCTATTGTTACTTTATGCGTGACTGTCTTTTTCCCCTTAAATTTTGCAGCATTATGATAGAAGGGGACGCTATGAAATTGCACTTTCCAAAATTAATGAGGCTATTCAACACACGCCAACAGTAATTGATTTATATTCAGTGAAGGTTTGTTCAAACACAGCTCTTCATATTTTGCAGTCAGATGCTCAATGATCTGTTTTTGTTGGTAGTGTATAGGTTTTCCTTTTGTTATGGAAATTGGCTCGCTCTGACCCCGACGGCCGACCTCTAACAAAGAGCCAGTTCTGACATTTTTTTTAATTGGTTAAAAAATTTCCATTTTACATGATCATTTTGTAATTTTTTTTTTTTTGCATTTGTCTTTTAAAGCATTGCTTTTAGTATTGCCTGAAGCATGCTCATCGTCCAAGGTATCTGACTTCAATACATAAAGCCAAGACCTTGTGTTTATATGAGACTAATGTGGGACAATGGAATTAATTCTTCTTCTGTGTATTTGTGATTTCTTGGATTTCATGCTACACGTTAATTTATTGAATTCGTCATGATTTAGTGTCTTCGTATTCATTGAAGTTTTGATTTCATTGCATCATAGTAAACCTGAGTTTTTTTCATCACAGAGCCGGATTTTGAAGCATGCGTTTCACACATTCACTATTGACATATCGGTCAGCAAGATCCATGCACCTAGCTTCATCAGCAAATGCTGCAGCAGCTGCCAAATCACCAGCATGCTTCAGGCTGATCAGGTTCTAATTCTGTATTTTCTTTACCATATGGTTACTAAGTTGTCTTTCTGTTTCTCTTTTGTTGTGGATTTTCCTGGTTTTGATGATCAGTGAGGACCCTGTTCTTGTAGGTCGCTTTGGCTGAGAAAACTGCTGCATTGTTTACAAAAGATGGAGATCAGCATAATAACCTTCATGACATGCAGTGCATGTGGTAGATATCAGCATTTTCTCTTAACTTATATGATATACCAGAAATATTTCCTAATTTAATCTTCCCATATCTTATTTTCCTTTTTTCTCTTTAAGGTACGAGCTTGCTTCGGGCAAAAGTTATTTTCGTCAAGGAGATCTTGGAAGGGCGCTAAAGAAATTTCTAGCTGTGGAAAAGCACTATGCTGATATTAGTGAAGATCAATTTGATTTTCATTCCTATTGTCTGAGGAAAATGACTCTTCGAATGTACGTGGCAATGCTCAGGTTTCAAGACAGATTACATGCTCATGCATATTTTTACAAAGCAGCAGCTGGAGCAATCAGGTGAACCACTTGGCCAAGAACCTTAAACAAGGTTTCTGGTGTTTTCTTTTATTATGAATATCAGGGAAACATTAAGGTCTACCTCATGGGACCATGATGCCTATCATCTCCTTGTTTTTTACTTGGTATTGGTTGTTTGAACTTGAGCTTCATTTTCACCCATTTCGGCAAATCAATCTCATGCTAGGTGACTGGTTTGTGTTACTATTTTTCTCTGTCCATTTCAATTAGAAACGCGAAAAAGGAAAAGGGCTTGAAAACCACCTAACATGGCCATTGGATCTACTGAACTTCACTAACTTTGAGAGGGATGACTTTTAGTATAAAAAAACCCGCCTTTCTGTCCTCGTTAAGGCACTACTCTAAAGAGAGTTAAAAAAAAACTGAATAATGGGAATAGACGCTAATGCTTGATAGACCTATAGAGCGTGTGAAATGTGACGACCTGCTAAAGATTGGACTGATGAATTCCAGTGGGTCACAACAATGAATATACACTTTTTGTGTTTCTAAGTGTGTTTATACCAACCTATTTTAGATGCAATTTTGTTTATACTCATAAAATTGCATTCTTCCATTTGCCACTATATTCTTGTTTAAAGAACATGAGTTTTCACTCTCCATCTTTTCAACTATAGGTGCTACATAAAATTGTACGACTCTCCCTCCAAGTCAGCAATGGAAGAGATGGATGAAATGTCAAAGCTACCTCCTTCTCAGAAGAAGAAATTGAAGCAAAAACAGAAAAAAGCAGAAGCACGAGCTAAGAAAGTACGAATGTCATGTATTGAAAAGAAAAAGTACTGAAGTGGGATTCTTCTTTATATGAATTTTTACCGCCGTATATCTCCTTTTAACTTGAACCCTGTTGTGCTGACATCTTTCCCAGGAGGCAGAGGCCAGAAGTGAAGAGTTGAGTGCTAGCAGTGTCTCAAAGTCTGGAAAGCGGCAAGTAAAACCTGTTGATCCTGATCCAAATGGGGAAAAGTTGTTGCAGGTTTCTTCTAGATCCTGTTGGAGACTTAGTTTACTGAACTTTGGTTGTCAATTGTAGCAATTACATCTGAACAACAGCCAAGATTGATCTTTTATCTTGAATGAAAATATATATTATATGCCCAAGTGTATTTTTTGGAATGAATTAACATCTCTATCTCCTTATGCCATGTAAATATTTAGGTTGAAGATCCATTGGTTGAAGGAACAAAGTATCTGAGGTTGCTGCAGAAGATTTCACCAGATGCACTGGAGACCCACTTACTTTCATTTGAAGTAAATATGAGAAGGCAGAAAACTCTGCTTGCCCTTCAGGTATCATATCAAATTATTTGTCTTGAAGGATAATCAGTCAAATTCTGGGACATAAATCCTTCAAGAAAATCCCATCGTACTGCTCTGCAATGATATCCTATATAAAAGGTGGAACACTTTGCCTTGGTAATATTTATATATGTTAATCTAGGACTTGAACATATTTTTTTCTGGTTTAATTTGCTTCCGCGTAGGTAATAAGAAGTTATTATGGGGCAGTTTTTTTCTTTTGACCTGCTAGCTGATTCAGCTACAGATGGTTGAGGGTTTTCTAAGATCCATCAGATACAATTGGACAAAGCCCTTGCGCTTTTTTTGCTTTTCAGTGTAATATTGCTTGTTTTTTCTCCTCTTTTCTTTGTCCCTGAAAAATGTTGTTTTAAGTAGCCACTTTGTTTCGGCAATTGGCACCATATAGTTGAATCATCTTGTTTAGTAAATGGCTAGATAACTCTGTGACATCTCTGACATGATTCCTTCTTCTCTTATATTTGCAGTAGTTTCTATATGTTGACTGTGCTATTTGTTCTGCATGTAGGCTGTAAAGCAATTGGTGAGGCTAGATCCAGAACATCCAGATTCTCACCGCTGCCTGGTATGGTAGATTTGCAACCAAATAAGTTGAAGATGTTCACTTTTTAAGTATTTCCCCCTGTTGGATCATTTGGTTTGTTGAGTTCCGATTCTCATTTTTGGTGCTTAATGTATTATAGGTTAAATTCTTCCACAAGGTTGACTCAATGAATACTCCATTGTCGGATAGTCAAAAACTGATATGGAGTGTTCTGAATGCTGAACGCCCAACATTCAGGTTTTGTTTATTTTGTATTTTGTCTCATGCATATCTTTTGGTTCTGTTTATTGTGGATAATGTTCTGTGCAATATCATGTTTTGGACCTTTTGGTGTAAGCAAGTGAATATACTATTCAAGTCAAAGGGATGAATCTCTGCTAGCTCGCTCATAAGTGTTCTAAAATATTAGCTTTGACGCAAATGTTGGAAAACAACATTTTTTTTCATTTTTAACTTGATGTCAGCAAGGTTCTGGCTTAAGTTATGAATGTCATCTTCTTCAGGTTTATGATTATTAGTTCAATTTAATTCTTTAGTCTAAAGCAAAGCCTTTGTGGTTAAAGTTCAAAACCTAAATTCTAAGACATGTTAAAAGTTTAATGTGTATCATATTTGTGATATGTGCATCGTCTTAGTGTTACAAGAGATTTATGTATTATTTTTGTTTACAGAATTCTGAAACGAGAGAGCCTAAAGATCTCTTAATTTGTGGTTAGATACAGATGAAAAGTCCTTTCTTCTTTTTGTAGCCAATTACAGGAGACATCCCTGATAGAGGCAAACAAGAACTTCCTCGAAAAGCACAAAGGTCATAACCCACCGTATGAACCAGAATTTGGTGAATACCTGACTGCTCCTATGTTTGTTGCTGACTTTTTTGTTGTTGCAGATTCTTTGATGCACAGGTCTGTAGCTGCAGAAATGATCTATCTGCTGGAACCAGATAAAAAGCCGGAGGCTATCAAATTAATTGAAGATTCCACAAACTCCACGTCGATGTATGCCATTTGTTCTTTACTGGCAATAGTCTAGTAGTTGCAGTGGCTACTGCATTTACAGTGTTTCATATGCTTTCTAGAGCTAACAGCTGAGTCCTTTTATTTTCCCGAATAACAGAAATGGAGCATCCGGGCCTGTGAGTGGATGGAGACTAAAAGACAGCATTGCAGTCCATAAACTACTTGGGAATGTTTTTGCGGACCACAATGCTGCAATTAGTAAGTACCTAATTCCACATGTTAAGTGTACATAAGCTTTGAAGAGGACAGCCACGTGTCGTCTTCTTCATTTATTGGTTAGATTCATATGCATGATGTGACCTTGTGCGCACAATATAGTTCCTATATCAAAACTGCAAAAAGTGTTGCGAAGGATCTAATTGTTTCCCTCTCTCGTTCTAGAGTAATGAGTTCTCGCTTCTTAAATTTATCTCCTAGGGTTTAAGGTTACAAGTTGCTCCTCGAAATGAGCCTTGGCTCAATAGTAAATTGCTCCTTGGTGACCATTTGGTCAAGGGAAAATACAAAGGTAATAAGGCTGTGCATGTAAGCCAACCCTTCTTCTATCCCCAGACTAGTCATGGAGAACTTGCAGATTTATCAGGGACGCCTTTTTCAATAGCACAATACTTCATGTAAACTTGTTTCTATTTTGCAATTTGTACGTCTGATTCATTTTGGCGCTTTTTAAATTTGCTTTAACTAGAACTTTTGCATGCATCGTTTTTATCAGTCCAGTTGGTGCTGTGACACTTTAAATTTAACAGCTATGAGGTAGGAAAATAACCAGACCAGCAACCTTTCCTATTGGACGATGCAAATGTTAAGATCAATATACTGATTTAAGCTTGAAACTGTGCTGCGCAAAATTGGTAAATGTGCATTATTTTCTGCAGGATGGATAGTACGCTGTTCACAGCACTTCCCTTACTCAACATACTTTGAAGGCCATCTTAGCTCTTCTATGTTGAACTCATCTAATCCAATAGGCAATAACCCAGAGAACGGAAGTGCTAGCCATCTTGAGTTTGGGCGGAGCTCTGATAGTGTGGCGTCAAATGGGAAGCTCGAGCCCTTCAAGGATTTGGCCATCTGAACGTCATTCCAAGTATCCTCAGCAGCTAACTGGCTAGATTTCTAGTACAATAGAACAACGTAACAGCATCTTGCATTCTATGTTCGAACGACCAAACGTTAGGGCTGATTGAGGAGGATCATCGTGGGTCATCTGATGCTACTCTGCTATACTGATGGATCTAGAAGGAATGTTACTTCTCACAGAAGCACCTTCCTCGTAGGCATAGCATCACTTTGCTGGTGGCCTTCATAGATTGCTCATTTTCATTTTACCAATTCTCTGAAGGATTTGGCTTTTTAGATTTGCAGCAACACTTGAATTTGGTATTATCATAGCTTTAGGGGGGGACCTTTTCACTAGATATCTGGGATTACTGATCCAACTTCTGTCAGAAACGAATAGCTTCTTGGATGTGATCGCCTCACCTCAGCATGTTGCGGTCTGACCATTTTGTTGGGCCTATATTGTTGTAAAATGCTACTCGATGTTAAAATTTTGATACAAATTCATGCAATGAAGAGGGTTGATAAAGCAATTTGACACATTTTCCCTTTTGTTGTTGTCCGATAAGCTTTTCAATAACAGATTTGGAAAAGAAGTGGTTTGATGATGTTCGTTGGACAACTGTTTATTTTCTGTCAATGGCGAAGTTATGCCAGAAAACAGCCACAATCATAGGAGGAAAAAGGGGCTTTCCTCAATAATTACAGATTGTGAAGCATTGGTGCAGCCATTTCGTTTAATACAATATTCTCATCTAACCGGATTTCACAAGAAGGGAATCTAACCAAAGTCATGAATCATCTATGTCACTCTGCCATGCAAAAGTTTCCTTCAAGGTTGAACAAAAGGTGGTGCGGCCATTCAGTTGGCATCAGTCGATTGCTGATTGGAATCTACGGCCGGGGTGAGATGACAATGCTTTCACAAATGTCACTTTTACAAAGGGGACAAGATGCATTCAGCTTCAACCATTTGTCCACGCACTCGACATGGAAAACATGGGAGCATGGTAGTTCACGCAGGTTGTCGTTGTCCAAGTATTTGGTCAAGCAAATGCAGCAGACCTATAGCAAGATCCAGAGACGGATGAGTACCAAAAAAAAAGTTGAAAGATGATTGATTCCTCATGCATTTCACCTCGACCAGGATCAAATTTGCAGATAAACATATGAACTATCGTGCAAATGAAATAGGCATGTCATGGCATGTGTGGTGATTAGAAACAGCACATAAAGGACTGGCCCTCACTTGGTTCATAGTTTCGACGCGAATGTTAGTTACCAGAAGCGGAAAAAGACATTTCATGTCTACTAGACTTGTTATAACCTATCCTTTTTGAGAGAAGATTGATTGTGAATTTTAAAATCATTAGAATGTCGAGTCTCGGGCATGGAAGGGTCAACAAAAAATGGAGTACTACTCGGAGAGAATCTATCAGCTTGCTCACTAAATGAAAACTTTGTTGTGTGGCCAATATTGCGTATCAAACTCCTGATTAGCAGTCACATGTGAATTAAATTTTTCGCATGAAGAGTTGTTCCTCGTAAAACAGCAAAAACAAGGCCCTAGAGGAACTACTTACTGCATCTTCACTAGATATTGCACGTTCTTTCTCTGTGCCAGCAGCCAGGACTCCCCCTTCTCCTTCTCCATCATCGCAGTCGTCATTATTCCCACTTTTAGTCAGCTTGAACGTGTAAGTTGGCAAAGAATCGATACATTCCAAAGTGGCTCCTCGATTTGGTGTTTCCCGAATCCCCAACAAGGATATAATGCATGGCATACAGCAACAAATGGTTGCACATAGTATGAACGGCATGGCATATCCAATGCAACTAAAAGTAAGGAACACTATACATAATCTGCATGGAAGAGAGTAAAATCAGATTGTATGGACCAAACACTTGATAAAAAAAATGGCGAAACACAGGATAGCCATACTTGTACAATTTCGGGGCATCAGAAGGATTAGTGTGACCTCCAAACATCCACACATTGCCAACGACAAACCAAACAGCAAAGAAGCAATCAAGTGCCATCTTGAGATGTTCCATCAGTCCGTTCAGCCTGCAAGCAAACTACTTGGTTAGTGATAGTCTTGTGGTAGGTCATGGTTGATTAAACATTGAGGTCAACTTCAACAACCTGATGGTCCATAAAAAAGCAACTTTAGCAACCTGAGGTTCTTTTGAAAGCATTTTTCATGAGTTAAGTAGTTTCTGGAACTACAACGAACCATAATAAAAAAATTGGTTGAGCCAGAACTATCAGCTAGCTAGTAAATGAAAACAGTCTTAGCCCTGTTGGAGAGTGTCCCACATCGGAAGTTGCATGTGGGATGGGTTGGTTTATAAGGTGGAAGGATCCACCTACTCACTACCTTAAGGTTTTGGGTAGGATATGAAGAGTGTCTCACATCGGAAGTTGCAAGTGGGATGGGTTGGTTTATAAGGTGGTAGGATCCACCTACTCACTACCTTAAGGTTTTGGGTAGGATATGGAAACTCCAATATGGTATCAAAGCCAATTTGCTCTAACGAGCCCATGGGCCCATATGCTCGCACGACCCCCGTTTGAGCACGAGAGGCAGTGTTAGGCCCGTGCAAACTTCAGCCCGATGGGCTTCGTTTGAGGGGGCGTGTTGGAGAGTGTCCCACATCGGAAGTTGCAAGTGGGATGGGTTGGTTTATAAGGTGGTAGGATCCACCTACTCACTACCTTAAGGTTTTGGGTAGGATATGGAAACTCCAATAAGCCCTTGTTTTTGCAACTTTCAAGAGTGAGTAGACTGACTGAACAAAAAATCTGGTATATAGAATAAGGAAAACAACGACTTTATTCAATGCCTACCTTGCAGCTAAACGGCCAGCAATTCTGTTGTTCCCTATCGCTGACTCGATATGGAAATTATCGTCGTCTGGATCCTGGCTAACAGAAACTGCGGTATAAGTTCTAGATTCAGAAGGTCGGTTTGCCCAGGGGTCTGGATCTGATCCTATAGAGTCTTGGTGAAAACTCTGGCCACGATTGCTGAAGCGCCAATAGAGTACGGGGAGTGTTGCAACACAGCCAGAGGCATAACCCACAACCCATATGAAAAGCGGAGCTTGTGGGTTCTCGTTTCTTGACAAGTATAAAATAACAATGGATGCAATAATCTGGCCCAGCGTTAAGAGTAACTCGATAGAAATCCAGAAACCAGAATTTAGCGGGTTCCTGCGGTGGGATCCATATTCCTCACCTCTATTTGTAAATGATGTGTCCCTGGCAATTACTCTGCTTGCAGATAACGAAGAAGCTTGATCTGTCAGCCCCTGTCTGTTAATAGATAGTTGGCCGTTCAGTTGAGGTAATTCTGCTCCGGGAGGCTGACCTTCACTTGAAGAACTTGAAGAAGTTTCTCCATCAGTTGTCATGTCTATTACGTGCTCATGGTCACTATTACGGCCTATCCTTTCTGCAAGCAAAGGATACTGATTGATTTGGGAATCATTATTAGGTCCGAGAGAAGTGACATCCATCAAAAGTGTCTATTTTCAGAGGTTGGCATTCAACAAATCTCCAGACAATCTTTACTTCTTCTCCATTAGTCCGGAATGCTTGATCACCATAATTCAGCTGTATTCATAAGCTGCAAAAAAAAATTCATAAAGTTTAGCTCCTCCTCTCTTCAACGAAGCTTCCACTTATACATCTTAATTAACTACCTACAATTGATACCAAAAGTAGGTAGTTTCTGAACAATGCATCACTTGGAAGCAAACAGAAACAACGAAAGCGAAATATCTGCTGCACAAGAAACTCTCAATCAACAACAACTAATGCCCAAACCAATTGATGCCACGACTATGCCCAGAGAAACTTTACGTGCCAACCAAAGAAAATTCAATGGCAACCACATCCACACATCCATTACAGAGAATTCATAAATGAACTTGCAACATAACACGAGACACAATTAAAAATCAATTGGATGGAATAACCGAGCCTTCTGCTTCCCATTTCCAACATAATCAAGAATGGCCTAACCCAAGAATCCAGAAGTCTCATCCTCGAAACACATACCCTCCAATTCATTAGAACCCGGATACGAAAAATTCCAAACCAGGCAATACCCACATAAGAACTCCAGCTCAAAGATAGAAGCTTTTAATAATTTAATCAACAACCCAACAAAATTCAAACATTTCCAATCCCAAGGAAAAAGCTTTTACGATATGCACCGCCAAATGGAAGGAACCCAGATTACAAAACAAGCAAAGCAAAACAAAGTCCAGAGGCCACAGAAACGTAATTACAAAAAGGATCAAACAAAAGGATGAGACTTTGAAGGGCTGAGCTCAGAAACAAAGCAGGGGGTAAAAAATCATAATAATCCCTGAGATTGAAATTGGAGGGGCAAAAATTTCTTACTTGGAAATCCAGAATTATCGAGTTCTTTCCTTTGGACATGTTCCTCGTCCATTCTTTGTCCCGTCAGCTTTAACTATTTCCACTCCTCCTGGCTTTGTTTTTCCATTATTATTAATTTTTTTCACTCTCTTGCCAACCTTAGGTGAAGAGAGAGAGACAGAGAGAGAGAGAGAGAGAGATGGAAAAAGGCCAATAAGTAAGTGCCTCGTTTTTCGGACATTGGGCGAACTCAAGTACGGCCTTCTCTCTTAATTATCTTGTTCTGGGACAATTTCACTTTAGTCTCATGACATTTTATGATTTTGTGATTTAAAACTTATCTTCACTTGAGTATCGGGTGTTGCAATTATTTGACGCTTCAAGGATTCGGCCATTTGCCCCGACCATCAGCGAATAAAAGGCATCGTTTTGTTGACTAAATATCAAAACAATCCTAACTTTGTTTCCAGTTTTTATCAAAACCCCCCCCTAAATCTTCTTTCATTCTCTCTTATTCTCCATTTCTTTTCAATTATTAATCAAATTATGTATCCATTTCATTTCGTATTAAAATCAAATAACACCCGACAATTCGTAATATCTACAACTACCGTCTTAAATTCTTCCAGATGGCATGCACGACCATTAGATTCAGACCACATTGCAAACATTATTTGCTCAAAGTACAATTCTCTCGTCGGAGTTCAGCTATAAATAATATATCAAACCCAAACCTTGTAACTCACTTCCCATGCTCCACCAGCAATGCCTCAATTACTTCCCAGCAACAATTATACTAATGCTGGTAGCTTCCATCCCAAAACACCAGCCTTGTTGCCACTCTCAAGAACCCTCTTAGCTGCAAAATTCACACGCAAGTTTAACAAGTTCATCAGCATTAGATATGTCGCAAGAGCTATTCTTGGGGATCACCAGGACAGAAACCAAGTCACTTATCCCTTGGACTCGACAAATTCGGATTCCAATGTCGATTTCCCTAGTGGAAGGTTGGTGCATGATGGACTGGTTTACAGGGAAAACTTTGTTGTTAGATCATTTGATGTGGATTGCGGGAAGAAACTCTTTGTTCATGCTTTGATGAATTATCTCCAGGTAAACACAATTTTTATACGCAAAATGTTTTATTCTTCCAAGCTTTGAACCCGATGTTTGTTGGTGCCTCTGATTATGGTTTCTCTACAATTACATGTACTGAAATGAAAAAAATTTCCTAATGTGGATATGTATAGGAGGTTGCAATTAGCCATTTCAAGAGTGTGGGGCTTTTAGCTTGTGGGTTTGGAGCAACGCCTGAAATGATGAAGGAGAACTTAATATGGGTTGTGAATTCCATCACCATTGCCATAGATCGGTACCCAACCTGGTAAAAATCCCAAGAATGTTGCGTCATATTTAACGAAGCAACTAATTTGAGCGGAATTTTCGGTCTTAATTATTACACATACGTATATGTATTATAACTAAATCATCCGTAAATCTTACATGTGTTTTTTTTATTCATGAAGGACTGATGTTGTCCAAATAGACACATGGAAGTGTTTATCAGGAAAGAATAGCCTGAGTATTAATTGGCTTGTGTCTGATTGCAACACAGGCGAAGCTCTGGTCCGGGCAACCAGGTTAGTTACCGAGAGAGTCGTTCTTTTACTAACTTCGGACTTTCACATATGTTAAGGCTTAAACTATTGATCCCGATATGAATATTCTGGTAGAGAAATTATATGAACAACGAGATTTCGTAATAATTAAAATATGAAATTATATCGGTTACGAAACACGAAATTATATCGTACTTATGAACGATATGAGCATGAAATTATATCGTACTTATGAGCAGCATAATTTGAAGAGGATTTGATAAATTGATATTTAAAGATTTTGTTTGGATAACTTGGACATTCAAATTTTGTTAAATATCTAAATTTATTTGATATTTTATCATTTTATGCTAAATTAAATATATTACACTTTATATAATAATAATAATATTAATATAAAAATAATTTAATCCAACTTAGACTAATCAGTCTGGGTCAATTTTAAAAACATTGATAATATACATGTTAATGAATTTATGCAGCTTTAATGTGTTGGTGAACATGAAAACAAGGAGAGTCTCAAAGTTGATGAGAGAAATTAGAGAGGAGTTGACACCTTTTCTAATGGAGACCAACTCTGTCATTCACCATCCCAAGGAAATCAAGAAAATAGCACGACTCCAACACTTTAATGATGTTGATACTTCATACAATAAAGTTGTCAGAGGCATAAGAGTTAGTACTTACTTTTCGGCTTTTCCTCCTTCCTTGTTGGGTTTGTTGGATCCATTAATGTTGGATATTTAATGTTCCACCTCTCCTCTTCACCAAACTTTGTTTTCTGTTTCCTTGAATTAAAAGCCCGGATGCAATGACTTGGATCTCAACCACCATGTGAGCCATATCAAGTACATCGATTGGGTTCTCGAGGTATAATTGTAGCAATGGTTCCATGTTTAATTGTCGGGAGATGGTGTCAATCGTTTAAACGAGACCCGCTTCGTCGCATTACATACATAGAATGAAATGTTAGTCGAATTTGCATCAAATGTTTTTCTATAACATGACAGATACATTTAATTCCTGTTTTTTTTACCAGAGCACTCCTCGCTTCATAATGGACATGTACGAGCTTTCTGCCATAACATTCAAGTACCTAAAAGAATCTAACAGGGACAGTGTTCTGAAATCTGTGTCCAAGATGGTGAAGAATGGAAGGGAACACTGGAAAGATGGAGATGATGTAGTGGAGCTTGATCACTTTATTATCCTAGACTGCGGAGCTGAGGCTGTCAGAGCTAGAACTACTTGGAAACGACATGCAGCTACTTCCAAACCAAACTCAAACTAAACCAACTGTCATATTTCTGTTAAGAGTTGCTATGCTCCATGACCAATGCTAGTATTTTAATGTTCATTGTTCATTGTTGAGACAATAAATGTTCCCTGTCAGTATTTTAATTTGCATCATAATTGTTCATTGTTGAGACAATAAGTTGCATCATAGAGCTAGAGCTAATTGCTCATTTTCGACAAGCTATTCGCCAAAATGGTAAATTTGATAAATGGCTGAAATTTGTCCTCCGCTGTTCCATCCGAATTAACGTAGTTGGCCGCAAATTAGAGAGAGTTTTATCTAACTTGTGTGTGATTTGAAATGCTCTCTTTTTACGAGGAACTGCACTCACTTAAAAAAGCAACTCATCGAGCATTTTCTTTCCCTCTTTGTCTGGCTTCTAAACATTTACTGTAACTAGGCTAAAAACAATTCATGTCCAACCACTTATGGAGCATAACAGAAAGTTGCTATCACAGACGAGACCTATATGTTTTGTAAAATAATGATATTATATTATCGTCCAAGGTCTGATCACATCTAACCAGGAAAAATTAGTACTGAAGCACGCAGTAGAAGTGATTGGACTCGACATAATCCGCAGACAAAGGAAGAAGCTGGCTATCCAAAAAGGGATGAGAAACTTAGAAGGGATGTTGGTTTGACAGAGATTGTAAGAATGCTATTTGAATTACCAGATAGTGAACTAGTTCAACCACAACATGGCAAAACAAACTTTATTAGCTGCAAGGGCAAATCCTACGTAAGTACAAGTGAAGGCAAAACTTGAAGATAAATTAATGCATGTATTGTAGATCATGATCATCCGAACTTAATTGTAGTACACTCGAACACAGTTTATACGAAGCAAAAAGGTGCACCTGGATTGAACACTAAGCGTACAGTATAAGATCAATCTTATAGGTAGATGATTTAAGCTGTATATGACTGGAACCCCACATCACTCGTCGACCTCTCTCTTGATTTCTTTTAGTAGCTCTTCCTTGTAATCATCAAAACTGCCGTCAAAAGTCTCTACAGTTCCATCCTCCACTACCCAGATTTGGCTCTTCTCTTCATCATCACAGACGCGAGAGATGAGCCGGGAGTCATGGCTAACCAAGACAACTCCCCCTGTAAATTCATCCAATGCATTTGCTAACGCATCAATGCTCTGCATATCCAAATGATTCGTTGGCTCATCCAAGAGCAGTATATGCGGCTTGGACATGGAAATTCCTGTGAAGACAACCCGTGATTTCTGCCCCCCTGATAATTTAGCAATTGGAGTAAGGTGATTATGACTGGGAAGACCAAATTTTCCCAGCTTAGCACGAACTGCCTCTTGTTTGCTAAGTCCCTCTTGGTCTGGATAAAGGCGGAGAAGATACTGGACAGGTGTTTCATCCATTGTCAGGAGGTCAACAAAATGCTGTGAATACCGGC
Organism: Hypericum perforatum; assembly: GCA_012979155.1. Taxonomy (NCBI): domain Eukaryota; kingdom Viridiplantae; phylum Streptophyta; class Magnoliopsida; order Malpighiales; family Hypericaceae; genus Hypericum; species Hypericum perforatum. The sequence goes on from SOPF01027853.1 coordinate 49,446, forward strand.
CAATGCGCAATTTTTGGCTTTTTCTCACTTCACCCTCTGTTGGAACCAAATCACCTGCCAGAAGATTCAATAGAGTAGACTTCCCGGCACCATTAGGCCCAACAATAGCAACACGAGTTCCCATATCAATACCCACATCAACATCTGAAAGCCGGAAGTCTTCCCTGTTGGGATAACTGAAACTGACCTCAATCAGCTGCAAAAGTGGAGGAGTCAACTCTGTTGGCTCTGGAAAGTGAAACTCGACGGTATAGTCTTTCCACTTATGCGGAACATCCAACAAGGGCTCATCTTCATCAACTTTTCCCTTTGATTTACTCTTCGATGCTTCCTTGGCAGCAAATTTGGCCTTTTCCTTGACCTTTTCCTGTTGAGTACGACTCCCGGATCTTTTGGCAGCTCTGACCTGCTTATCATAAATCTCAAACTTCTTGTTCACCTCTTTGCGGCGCTGCTCATAACCACTCTCAAAATCATCAAAGTTTCCACGATATACATTGAGTTTTAGATCATGGAGATGGATAATCTCATTGCAAACTGAGTTGAGGAAGTCGCGATCATGAGATACAACTACAAGTGTTTTCTTCCACCGGCAGAGGTATTCCTCTAACCATAAAACAGCACGGAGGTCAAGATGGTTAGTGGGTTCATCCAACAACAAAAGAGTGGGTTGAACAAAAAGTGCCCGGGCCAATGAAATTCGCATCCTCCAGCCACCACTAAATGACTTTGTCGCCCGGGCTTGCATTTCTTTTGTAAAACCCAACCCAGCGAGAATCTTTGATGCTTGAGCCTCAGCAGCATCAGAACCCAGGATCTGCAATTTCTCGTACAATTCAGCAAGCCTCTCTCCAGCATCGTCACCATTTTCATTATCCTCTTCATCCTCATTGCCAGCAACCGAACTTGAGCTCTGCAAAGATGCAACTTCCATTCGCACATTGGTTAGCTCTTCATTGGCTGCCACAACAGCTTCAAGGGCTGTCTTATCGTCTCCAACCACCTCTTGTTCAACCAGAAGCACATCAATATTCTTGGGCACTGGAATCTTCCTCCAAGCGAGAAGCTTCAACAATGTCGATTTTCCTTTTCCATTTGGTCCAACCAAACCATATCGCTTGCCATGAGATATCTTCACAGATGCATTTTTCAAGAGCTCCTTCCCCCGTGCAGCGACAGAGAAGTTCTCCACAGTGATATCTTTAACATTAGCATCAGCATCATCTTCGCCTTCAAGAACCGAAGCCCGGGTACCAATCACAACAGTAAAAGCATCACGATCATCCCTCAAGGCCTCTTTCTTGGCCACTTCAGCAGCATAAGCAGCAATCATATCTTTCTTTTCTCGCTTCTTCAATTCCTTGTCAGTTACCGATATTTCAAGCTCTTTAGGTTCACTCCTTTGATGTCTACTCAACTGGCCCTTCGAATTACCTTGATGCCCCTCTCCTTCGCCAGAGCCATAATCTTCCTCTTCATCCGACGGAGGCAAATCAACCCCATCAGTATAAGACGAAGCTTTCGAAGCAGCTTTTCCCTTTGCCTTACTCACAGAAGACCCCGAGGCCTTCTTAGGCTTATCAGGCTTTTGGTCCATATTAGCAATCATAGCGGAAACAGACATCGGCTTTTCTTTCTTCACGTCCTTTGCAGGCCCCGCCTTAGCCTTGCCGGTTCCACCACCTTCATCTCCTTTCTTTTTACCCATTCCAAACAACCAATTACCTACAAAACACAAGCACAATAAAGACCTTTAACTTGTTCAATCAAAATCCGGACTCGAAAAGCACATCAACCCGCTTATCGAAGGAATCGATTAAACCCCATTCAAAATACCACATGAAACCCTAAAACGAAAACCAATTTCTCTCCCAATCGAAAAACCCAGATAGCGAGAAAGCGCGATAAGTAACAGAAAGCTTGAGACTTTATTAGACAAAATTATCACACAGGGAGGCGGGAACAAGTTACCTTGAAGATGAGGGATCTGAGAGCTTCCGGGGAATCGAAAGATGCGAGCTTTGTTAAGAGATTAAGAGAGCCAACTGGGTGGTCAATCTGGTGGTGGATTGGTATATTAAAAACCCTAATTTTTTGTAGAGGGTGAATTGCATTTTAGTACCAACTAGTTTTGTATTTTCAAAATACATGATAATAAGATGGAATTTTTATCTAACACGCCATAGAGAACATTGCCTTTATGTACAATCGTAAATATTTAGAATTCCAATTATAAATAAATTGTCAATCACATATGCATTTTATTTTCTTTTGAGGATGACGCTTTATACGGTTGTAGAGTAGGATAAGGAATGGAAACTGGTGGTAATATAATATTACCCATTAATGACTAGAAATTGTAAAAAAAAAACAGTCATAAAAATTAATGGAAAATGAGCAGAAAAAGAATATGTAAATTTGTAGATAACATGTAGGTCAACTTAAATTTAAATTAGCTTATATCATCAGTTCGGCCCAGATTCGATCCGGTCTAGGCCCAACAGAATCCTCTGGACCAAACAAAAAGGCCTACGGGTTTAGCGGCGTTATTGTAACATTGGACAAAACATTCTATATTCTATATACTTCTTCCCTTTTCTGAAAGAGTTTATTTTATTGATTTCTCGTGCTATCTATTTTATTTCCCATTCTATAATCAATATGTACACCTAGCACTTTCCGAGTGTAATTAAAACGAATTCTACCTCATTGCTAATGAATCGATTCGATGATTCAAACATCAACAGATTTTATTAGCAAAGTAAATACCATAAGAATACCATATATATGTTTATTAGCAAAGCAAACATCAACAGATTTTATCGCCCCTTCTATGATGGAGGCGATTGGTGTGACTAGCTACTCTTGGATTGACTAGTTAATGAATTTCCATCTCCTAACTCTTAACCATATATGCTAGTTGGTCACATATCATCGGGAAACTCAGTGTTCAATCTCGATACAATAACATAATTTTCCAAATTCGTTACTCTGTCTATAAGGGGATATCATCTACTATAAAATTAGACATCGAATCTTCAATATCTGTTAGATTTTACAAAGACGAACCTAGTTCGTCACATCGGAAATTTTAAAAATTTTACCAACACGGAACCTGATTTTGTCAGTATAACATAAAACAAACAGTAAGATTGTTAGAAAATCTTACAGTGCGTTGTAGAACAATCCTCTACTATGGTATCCACGTAGTCTTCAATCTACAATTGATATTTTCGAGAACCCGCTAGGAAAATTCTTGACCGAAAATAACCAAAGAAATCTTCAACCTGATTCAAGCTTTGCTTTCTTTGCTTGTGTGTTTTATTGTCTCTTTCAACCCTAGGCCTAGAGGCATATATATAGCAAATTTAATCCTTATCATAACAGAAATAGAAAACATATTTTCTTTCCATTAAAATTAAATGTCATCTTTTCTTTATGGACCTTTGTGTCCAAACCATTAACTTTTTGACCAAGTCAACATGTCCAACATCTAACAGATTTTACTATATATAATTATTTAATTAAATCTAACTTAATTAAATAATTATAATTCTTCATAGATTAAATATTTTATGTTTCTTGTACGCTTTCTCAAATATGATACATGAATTTTTTCGTGAAATCGCTCATCGATAATAGAACTCTTGCTTGAGGAGGCAATACAAATTTGGCATAATAAAACTTGTCATGTCATCATAAATATGAGAAAAAAGTAATACATCATGACGTAACTATCCAAACATGCACCAATTAGAAGAAAAAATAACCATTATTAAAAATTTGTCACACCAATATTAATTTGAAAATTTCATATCCCAAAATGGAAAAAAACACGTGACACTTGGTCAAGAAAACGTTAAGCCATAGTATACTAAATCGAACTTTTTCTCTTGTTATGAAACACCTCTAATAAATATTTGTAAAGATTTTAATGTAATGTTAATGGATAAAAGAGGATAAATTTGCGCAGAGAGAAAACAGAAGAAAATAGTTGCCGGGCGGTGGCGATGGTCCGGCGAGGAACCAGAAGAAAAAGGTATTCTCCGAGATTTCCAGGTAGGCGAGCAGTACTATGACCACCGGGAATTGTGATCGGAAATCGTCATTGAGTGCAACATCCAAGAGCCAGGTTGTAGGGTGGCCGCCGGTGTGCATTTACAGGAAGAAGAAGCTATTT
>SOPF01027853.1:53635-69280 GCA_012979155.1 Hypericum perforatum
TGCTATAACTTTTTTTATCAATAAAACTATTTCCATTAGCTTCAATAATTACATATTTTCATAATTGCCTAAACAAATTAACACAAACATATAGAATAATATAATTCAGACTAATATGAATAGCGAGCCAAAATACAAAATTAAATCTTAACTACGTAAATTATAACTGAGTTTGATCATATTAGTCATTCTCCATTATGAGAGACATTTCGATCAATTACCAAATTCACCGACAAAGTAGAGTAGATGATATAACTCTTCTCTTCGGTGTTGATAATGATGCTGTCATGTATTTTGTTTTCTGTGTCCATGTCTCTTATCGAGTAATTTCCCACTAAATACCACTTTCCAGTAGTTTCTGAATTATTTTTCTTAAGAAAGTAGTTTTTTTTATTAGTGTGGTCATTCTTAAAAAAATTACCGTATCAAATTTCTCTTGAAATGATAATGACTTTGAAATCAATCCCCGCTTCCAATATTAAGATACAATATTTCTACCAAAAACAAAAAGCTCAAATATCAAATGAGCCCATAGTTTTCTGCAACTTGGTTCACTTAACCTATGGGCTATGACACAAGTACATGTTCAATTAATCAGAATCATTGACGGGAGAAAATCTCATACGGTTCTCAGTCAATGTTGATTTTCCTGTGTTCATGTACGTGTATTAATTTCGTACGTGCTTCCAGGAAGCAATTGAAATGATTTGGCCTAGAGATTGAACCTTTACCTGATTCTTGACACAAAATCTAATATAATATATGTTACCGAACCTGTGCAACTCCTAAAACAACCAAGCGGGCGGCTCTTTGTTATTATATTCGGCGTTCAACATCAGAATAACTGAATCTTAATAAAACCCAAATGTTGTCGGGTAGTTTTCGGCACGAGTAAGTTTATGGTAACACATACGTGATATTATTTATACTATTGAACTTTATATGATTTTACCCTAAACTGAAAAATATATAGATATTAATCATTAATTATATCAAATGATATTTGTGGAGTCAATACATATTTACCCTAATGACACAAGTTACGGTAAGAATTGATGATGGTACACGAAATAATACATGACAGTGTAAAAAAAATGCATTTCAAATGTAAATAAATATTCTAAGTATCCTTATTTAAACACTCAGATAAGCTTATGGAAATCAGGATTTGTTTTACATAATCAATACAGAATTTAAAAATAGAGAAGAATTATTTCCTGACATCTACTTCCGAATTATTTCAGGTTAATTAGGGTGAAAAAATGCAATTTCATATTAGTGTATATTGACTAATACTTGTAAAGGCATAGTGATCAATCTCGATTCTATGAGCTTTAATGCTATGTATACAGATCTCGATATTTGTGAAACGGACATTAGAATAGGATCCTGTGACAAAAATGAATGATTTGGTCCTTCTTTATACGACATTCAATATCTTAAATCAAGTATTAGTTTTGAAGAAGGTTTGACCGTCTACTTGCAACGAACTTATAGTTTCCAGTGGGCTTGGGATTCGTATACAAGCAACTTTTTTCCGGGGCTATCAATTAATGCATTTGCAAATGATACTTTCGGTGTTCGAATTTTTTTTGGGGTTAAATTAGTATAATTCTGATTAACCTAATAAGATTATTGGTCAGAAGTCTTTTGTACCACCGGAACTCGATTTCCGTGATACTAAGCACCTGCCATGATTCTTAGTACCAATCAAGTATATACATTAACTTCAACAAGTTAATGAATTTTATAATATTGTAACTATACATTTTAATCCAAATTGGCTAAAAGTTTATGAATGCAAGCTAATATGAAACTTTGCACACAGTGCGATGAAGGTGCAATGTACAGCTCTATTCAATAGCCACAGGAACAATTTGTATGATCAAGTGGTTGTTTGTGTGTGTGATATTACTTTTTTATCAAGACGAGTGATTATTTAATATGATGGAACAAACAGAAACAAAACACCATGATTATTTTCATGCCCATCGATGTGGGTCTGCTACTGTCACTTTCAAGTATAATTTTAAAGTAATTATTACATCATAGTCACATTTATTAAAAATTGAATTCGTACCTCCTAAATTTTATACACGCCTAGTATCATAAGGTTAAAATCTATGTTACTACTGCTATAGCTTTGGATCTTTCAGAAGGCTCTTCTATTACTCTTGAAACATCGGTAGCTTGTTGTCTTTTTGAACAATTCAACTCGATTGTTGACTGGAAGTAAAATTTCTTTGAATAGGAATTAAAAATGTTCTTAGAACTTGTAGTCATATGAAAGATTAGCTTAGCGGCTAGATTGGGTTACTAACCAATGCTTCACATCTTGATGTAATTTTTTCGGATTTTTTGGCGTACTGCACATAAGGTAGACTTTGACCTTAAAAAATAGCAAAATGAGATCGCACTATGATGTAACATACATAGCAAACACAGTCCCGATGATGAAAAAAATTTCCCCTCGCATTGTAAAAAAAATGATATTTTCCACAGATATCGTAAAAAAAAAAGAGATTTCCGCGGGACGTTACTACATACTCGTGAGTCGTGACCCACAATTATTGTTTATTTTATAGGAGCAATAATCATAAGTTGCTCCAAGAATATCATTTTGGTGGTGAGGGCCTGAGGGGCATGGAAAAATGTTTCTTATACATAATCATCCCATTTAGATTCTTGAAGATCATCAATCATGACTTGACGGGACAACCATATTTGGTGACTTTATGCTGACATTAATGGGATTTGTGAAACCATATGTCTAATTGTGAAAAAAAACAATGTCCAATTCTACAATTGCGTTAAAAACAAGTATCATTCTTTGGAAAGTTTTTCCGATAAACTTATCACATAGATGATGATTACTAATTTATAATTTTTTCAAATTATGATGAATTTCACATAGTTTACTTTATAATTATTAAATTTTATTGAACAACCAATGACCTAATGTAATCAATTGGTTATAACTTTCCTCTTCTAATAAATTCGAACATCTTTACGAACATTTTATTTTTCTGCTTCTATGGTTCTATTTTTTTTCATGTTTCAACTGGACCGATTTTTTTTTCCATGTGAAAATAAAACCCAAGAATTGGAGTGCGCAGAAAGCTTTTCCCGGCAAAGAAACACACTATCACATGGATTTATTGCGGGACCCTGTAGTAGGACCCGGTTTGTTTGGTACAATGGGCCCAGAGCTTGACTTTTGCTCTAAAAGAATCCAGGAGACACGTGAGGCCCACTTTCTGTACCTTCTAATTTAATTTCACCTTCCAAAGCTAAATAGAGCCCTCAGCCCTTGCTGTTTTCTGAAATTCCCTTTTTAGTTATTAATAATTTTTCAAACTGTCGTCCATGAAAGTTGAAACTAGAAATTTCAAGGACATCCATGGAAATTTTACCCTTGAAAACTTTGAAGCTTCCTAAATTTCTTACAAAGAAGATGCATCTTAATGAAAGAATTCTAAAGTCAATGACTTCGGATTGAAAGAAAATTAACATAGATTATTTTTTTTTGTAAAATAATCATTGTAAACATTACAACTTTAAAAATAATTTATGCAATTTTGAACTTCACTAGGTTAGAGTACTGTATGGCTTTTCTCCATTGTTTAGTAGGAAGAAAGACTAATATTTTTTTTTTTTGGCGAAGAAAGACAGACTAATATTCTTGAATTTTCTATATTGGACAGATTGAAACCAACCCGCCCACCGTGTCTTAAACAAGCCAAAAACACGAGCCGATTTCCCAAAACCGGGAATGGTCCAAAAACCCGCAACGCCAACACGCTTCCAACGTCAACATCCCACGGTCCGACCAAATTACTTGGGCGAATCGCAACCGCACGAGCCAATCACACGTGTCCCAACACAGTAGTGGTTCACCTATTCTTGTAGCCGGCAAGATTCCTCGCATACACTATAAATTTATTTATTTTATATCAACGCATATTAGAACATTAATATACTCACTAATTTTTTTTTGGTGGAATAATATACTCACTAATTCATATATGATTAAGATAGATATTTTGAAAAGTGGTTCACATTTCTACTGTTAATTAATATTGGATCATTTTTAATAATTCAAAATTTAAAAAATCTTACTTAAACTATAACAATAATGTCACGAATGAATTTGAACATTCATTAACCCGACACTATATATTTTCTCTCATACCCTAACTACGCTCCCCCACTTTATTATTTTTAGCCACATCAATTCGGCAATTGGGTTTCCCTCAATTTCTGCGTACATAGCTTTGGTGATCGGAATCGGAGAAGTGGGTTCGTTCATCAATTGGATCTCGAGGCATGAACTTCAAGGAGACAGAGTTGTCTTTAAGGTTACCGGGGGAATCCTTGCCGGAGGAGGAGAATAATATTAATAATAATTCTGGGAAAATGGGTGTGAAGCGTGGGCTCGATCTGAATCATCCTGGCGATTCCGCTTCTTATGATGCTTCCGGAGACCGCCGGAAAAGGGAAAACGTTGATGCTCTTCCGGCTGTCGTAAAGCCGCCGGCGAGCAAGTAAGCTTTTCGGTTCTTTTCGTTACTTTTTTTCCCTGTTTATGTGGAAGTCTGCTTCTTCTTTTTTCCTTCTGGTTGTATTTATGTATTTACTTGTATCATAAGCTATTATACCACTTTTTTAGTTATTAACATCTAGAAAATGCTATTATTCAAGATATCTATTTATGAACCTCTCGTATTCATAGTAATCGTCCGTAGAGATATCGACTCTGTTATGAAAGAATCTCTCAGAAATCGTCTTGGCTAAAGTCTAAATTTAATATCTATTTGAAAAAAAAATTCAAGTCACTTGAAAATTGGACAAGAACAAAAAATTTAATTATAATAACCTTCATTTGAACTACCTTAGGATTTTTTTTTTTGTAACTGTAAATTGATATCTCCACGACTAAATACGTAGTTTTTCTGTTGTTTTCTTGTCAGAAGTATATTTATATTGCTTCTAAATATTAAATAATTTTCCCTGGTGGCAATATATATGTGCATAGTATACTGATGATTAACAATTTTGTAACGATGTTTTACAATAAAAATAAAAAAAATAGGAGTCAAGTTGTAGGATGGCCTCCGGTGAGAGCGTCAAGGAAACAAGCCATAAAAAGCAGCAAGTTGGTGAAAGTGGCGGTGGACGGAACTCCTTATCTGAGGAAGGTTGATCTCCAGACCTACAATTGCTACCAGCATCTCTTAAGTGCACTCGAAGACATGTTCTCTGGCTTGACTATAAGTAAGTATAGCAATCAGTTATTACCTAAAAGTTATGTAATTTTTTTTAAAAAAATATATCATGTTCGATTATTAGCTTATAGTTCTTTAAAACTTTTTTAAAATTGGTTAAAAAGCATAACATGGAGTCAGACCCGCTAATAGGCATGACATTGACTCCTATTGAGACAATAACATGTTTGTCATGTCATCAGTTGTTATGGACCACACACATACTACACTAATATATTCAACGAGTTTATAGTCTTGATTAGTTGATATAGGTAATTCTTATAATTTTATAAAAAAAAATTAATATTTATGATCCAAAATAAGAAATAATATCATCTATATAACGGGTTGAGAATTCTTTTAATGTTTAAGAACTCTGTTTTTACTTTTTTGGGCTTTTCTAGCTTTTACATATTTTTTTTTGGGATCCACTAATTGGATTTTTTCAAAGATTTTCCCCAAACGCTCCTGTTTGTGTCTACTGGAAAAATAGCATTTTGTACTTGATATGGGGTGAATTCTGTTAGCTATACAAAAGCATGTCTGCTTAATCTGATTTTGATTGATTTTGTTTCAGGTAATATGAACGAGAGGGCGATTTTGGACCAAGTTGGGAGGAATTCAGTGGAGTATGTACCAACTTACGAGGACAAAGATGGAGACTGGATGATGGTCGGAGATGTACCATGGAAGTAAGATTAAATTTTCAATTCGAATAGATGGATATTCTGTTGTCGAATATCATATATTAGTATCTCTAAAAAATATTTGTTATTTATTCAAAAAATGATTAATTTAATTTCGCCATGTTTAATTATTATCAGGATGTTCGTCGAGTCGTGCAAAAGATTGCGGCTCATGAAGAGCTCAAAGACGGAGTCAGTAGAACTAGGTAATAACTTTGCTCATGCTTTTCTTATGTCCTTTCCCTTCAGAATGCATATTGAACATGAAGCTTACCAACAAAATGAGATCAAATATCAACACATGTTAATTTAATTTAATTAAGAAATTTTGAGTTTAGACATCAAATATCAAACTTAATTGTTGGTTGATGTGTCACTAAACATATTAAAAAAAATTATTAGGAGAGTTATCTATAAAATAAAATATGATAATAGTCGGATCTAAATATTATATTTCAAAAAAATAATCATTATTTTAATAACCGATCTCTTCTTTTGATACAATTGGTATAAATAACTTTAAAGATTTCTTAGAATTATAATAAAACTTCATTTATATATATAAAAAACTGATCTCTACCATTGGTGTACAGCTCCCAAGACACTTTCCAAATGCTCGAGCTCTAGTTGATGAAGCACAACTTTCAGAAGAGGCCAAGTTTCAGGAACGACTAATGACAGTTGTACAGAAGCTCTTCCACTCTTTGTATCCAAATGAAATACCATTTTGTTTTCTTCTCGCCACTTGGTGAACCCTTTAATTTATTACAATGTGATCCATATATACAGCAATGTGAGAAATCTTGATGGAGTTGACGAACTTGCATGTTCATGTTCCTCTGCATATTTTTCAACTGTTTCTGTGTTTTTGCCATTTCGTGATGTGCTCTGTAACGATGCTCTTTCTTCTGGCGATAGCTCGAGGGTTATGTTGCGTCATTTTAATTTTATCCGAATATCATGTCACATCATAAATTTTATGTTAAGTAAATATATAATTAGTAACGTATAAATTTTATGTTAAGTAAATATATAATTAGTAACAAGTGTGACTTGGTTGTGAGACTCTGTCGCCTAGTTAGAAAACTACAATATTATAGTATGTCAATATACAAAACTACAATTCCATAAAAAAGTTTTAAGTGAATCAAGCGCTTCTTCTTTAATCTTTATCATCAAAAAGTCAGGTGCTTCTTCTTCACTGTTTCAGGAACTTGCATAAATAAACATGGATCATCCGAACAAACACGAATGCACGTAACGAGATACTCACTAGAATAGTTTCAGGTCTCAAGGTACTTAAAATCGGTGAACAATAGAGTACAAGCATTATTACAATTACAACATCAGGTACATCAACACCCTTGAGTAAAGCAGGGAACTTCCTCCAAGTTGCCACAGAGCACTACTCAGATAGGGTGAGTACCTAGGTTTCATTGGCGTGGCCTGGGAACCAAGGAAGTCCGGGTTGAAGGCACTGCTTCGTTTCGTGTAGAGGGACGATCGGTCCTAAGAAGATGCGCCACAAATCAAGAATTATCGTAACCAACATTGCAGCACCTAGAGCATCGACAGCCACTCGTGGCAAGTCCCATAAATCGCCCGGTTTCTCATCGATCCTGCAAAAATCAAAGGGTCTAACTAGAATCAACGACTCTTGGTTGCACAAAATCTATAACAATGCCATCTCCATATCTCTTTGTTAATAAGGTCGCACGCACTTCGTTGATCCTTCAAGAAATCTGCTGAATCATGGTGTTTTTGTCATGATGCTACAATTCTTTTTGGATCAAATACTTTGGTGAGTCAACCACAAGTTCTCAAACACTACACCTCATTATTCCATGCAATTTGTTCACAACACAACGAAGCTCCCAACACAACTTAAAGTGTCATCATCCAAGAGATCATAAAAGCCTTCAACAATCAGACCACTGCATTAATTATTCAAGGTAACTTCCTTATAAAAATAGTTCTAGGTACTAATTCTTACCTCAAAAACATTGGGAAGCTTACGATGAAGTAGATGGCATAAAACAAGGAACCAACTGTGTACATGGAAGCCCGGTCCACAAACTCATAGTAAGGGAACTGCACGTATTCACAGAAGAACATTATAAAACGACATTAACAGTCATCTAGCAGCATAATAGGTGATTACTTGAGCAGAATGAGGGCGGATTTCCTTAAGATAAATAAAGGAACGGAAGACTCCATTCAGTACACTTAATTTCGACAATATCAAGGTACTTGAAGTTAAAAAATATCTAAACATTTTACGGAAAATAACTAGGTGAAGACTAATGCTGATTAATAAAGAAACTGCTTTTAGACTAAAATAGATGAAACAGAACTATACTGTCACTTACATTGGAAATGGCTAAGGTCTCTAGATAGGCGATGAAATAAGAAAAGGCCAGAATACATGCAGCTTCCATAGCCCACTGAATCTTATCTGGCATATCTGCAGTAGCATATCGCAGTCTGCGAAGAATCATGTTGGAGGAAACATGATAGAAAAGGAAGCATACGTGTGTCAACAGGAAGGTTGTGTGGGGTACCTACACATGAAAGCACAAGCTGATTAGACCCCACCAGGACATTGTACAAATTACGCGATAGCAACTCCATGGCTTACATTATTCATCTTCCACGATGGAAATGTATATGCAGCTCCAAGAACCGTGAAGAAATAATGGGTCCAGAAGTAGTTTCCCACATAGCTAAATATGATTATCCACAAACTGGCCTGCCAAAAAAAAAATGGGATATCGAGGTAAAGAGCTTGAACTTTCCTTTGAAGTTATTTTTTTTCCTGAAAATTGTATGAACAAATGGGTTCCGTTCTGCAGATAATCAAATCCAAAACCCAAGGGAACAAACAAATTCAGGGCACAGCTAATGTTTTACCTAACAGAACAGACTTTAAAGGAGTGTAGCGAGTGAAGAACAGTTTCAAACTGTTGGGATTACCACATCGCTAGTTGTGAGTGTGGTGGACTGGTTTATAAGTATGATGATCCACCTACTCATCGCCTAATTGTTTTGGGTAAGGTATGGAAATTCCTATGCAAACGACATGAAAAGTTCCTCATTGTCAACCCCATCGAGCACGGTAAAGCTCCTTTGTCGTTGTTGAAAAAAATGAAAGGATTTATATGTAAGGTAAAAGCTAAAAATTGAGTCAATGCAGTCTCTACCTCAAGAGTTGGTTCAGTCTATCAGAAGTTTGTGGAGGAAAAAATCAGACTGAAGGAACTCTAATTAAAAATGATATGCTAATAAGTAAAACCAATCAAGCAAAGAATTTGGACACTTAACACCATAATTAAAGCATTAATACAACACTCAACCAATCCAGTAAAAAGCAGGCAAATGAAACTAAACAAACAAGCTTGCCTTGACCCAGTACCGATCTTTCCAAGGCAGGCTCCCATCAGCCTGCATTGCCACAAATTCCATCAATAAGAAAACAACACCAAACCCAACCCAACAACAAAACCCAACAAGAGAAAAACGTTGCAGACCTTCCCGACGAAAATGATGGGCAAGACGAAAGCAGGAACAGCAGAAACCATAGCCAGAAGCAGGTACTCCAATTCAGCAAAGCCCTGCAGTTTCACATAAAGATCCAAACTTTGACCGAACCCAGATCAACCAGACACCAATTCACCCAAAAGGTTCGGTCTTTTTGTTTGAAAACAAACACAAACCTCGTAGAGCTTGTAAGGGACAACAATGCCTAGACAAAGAGTGAGCCAAAACGGTGTGTAGCAGAGAAAGAAAAGCTCCCCCCATCTCTTGCTCGGGTTTGTAGCCAACCAGAGATTGCTTCTCGATTTGTTGTTGCTCTTACGAACCGCACTGGGTTTGCCCTTGCCCGGAGGTTCGACCTTGGTCACTGTGTAGTTACAACAAAAACAACAGAAGAAAATTAAATAGCAGGAGAAAAATAAATATGCACGTAAAATGGAAAATTCATGTAAATTGGGAAAATTGAAATCCTTTTTATCTTCTTCTTGCTTTACCGCTCATTATATTTGGCGGAGATAATTGGGAATCTGGGATTATTGGCTTTCAAGTTGTCGTCTCAGTCCACTGAGAGAGAGAGGGAGAGAGCATTTGTGTGTCCGGAGGATGTTGACTGCCGTTAACACGTGGGAATCTACGTGCCATGTGACTTTTGTACCTGGCACAATAAAAATCTACTAGTATTTTATCGCTTGACACCTAATAATTTAAATACTTTTTGGGTAAATTACTCATAAGTCCTGGTATTTGGTAAAATATATGTTACAGTCCTGGTAGTTTCTCTACAAAATTCCGTTGACCCGTAGTATTGTTCTATGTATTAAGGTTCCTAGCTAACGACATTGGTCATCTTTTTTGGACGATAATGAAGGGGACCGTGATCTTGTTGAGCATATATTTTTGTTCGTTGTAGAAAACGATCATGGGAAGGACCATTTCGGGTCTATCCACGACAAAGTCTTTATTTGAAGTCTGGCCATCTTGACACTGGAGGAGAGGGAAATTAGAGATTTGCTGTGTTATTTTTTGTTTATTTTTAAAGAGGGTATGTAGGTAACTTTTAGTAAAAAATAATTGACGAGGTCGGTGATGGATTAGCGAAGGATGCGAAAGAATAATAACACCAAACTAGGGGACAACAAGATTAGTAATGAAACTACAAGGATCCTACTATATAGTTCACAACATACCTGGGATGTACATGTAATTTACCCTTTTTGACAAAAAAAAAATGTCTTTAATCTTTGATTAGGAAAAATGTTTAATTTTACTTAAATAAATTAAAAACTAGTTCAAATAATTGAGTGCTTTACATAATTCAAATATTTTCAAAACAAATAGTTAAATCATTCAAACTATAAATTACTTAAATAGTATTTTACCTTAAACTTTAGTTTTTTTCAATTGTATTCAAACATTAGTTACTACTCTCTGTTAAAAAAAGGCAAACCAGTTTCAACTTTCAACCTGATTAGTAAGAATCGATCCCTCAATCACATTAATGGTTGGGATTTCAAGTTCTGTTAGGATTTGCCAAAAGGAATTTACCCAAACGACAAAACACATTGTCAATTTTAAAAAAGTTTAGGGTTCAAATCAAAATTTAGAATGTAACATTGGAATAAACATTATCTTTTAATTTTTTATTCAGATATTTGCGGTATAAATACTCGTTAATATTATTTGTAATCGTGTAACTAAAAAATAACGAAAAAATCCTGGCTCAAAAAGGCCCTGGGGCTTTCTTTCAGATCCACCAACCCAACATTCGATTGGGCCCTACCGTACCAATCTCCTTTAACAAACGGCCTACCTATTCCAAAACGGTAATTTCCACATCGTCGCCTCCACCACCTCCCGGACGCTTAAAACGCCGCCGTTCGAAGAAATAAATCAGAAAAAAAAAAATTCAAAATTCAAAAAGCCGAAATTCCAAGAGCAGTAATAGAGAGAGAATGGTGGGAACGGCGTCGTTGGGAGGGCTACAAGACCACCTGAAGCTGGCGAGAGAGTACGCCCTCGAAGGCCTCTACGACACCTCCGTCATCTTCTTCGACGGCGCCATTGCTCAGATCACCAAGTAATTACCATTTTGCCCCTACCCCAACTTCGCTTTAAGTTAGCTGAATCGAGGGGTATATTCGTAATTTCGCTTCTTTGTTAGGCACCTGAACACGCTCGACGACCCACTGGTCCGTACGAAATGGATGAACGCGAAGAAGGCCCTCTCGGAGGAGGCGGAAGTGGTGAAGCAGTTGGATTCGGAGCGGCGGGCCTTCAAGGAAGCTCCTTCGGTCGGGGGCCGGCGGGCCGCGTCGCCTCCGATCAACGCCAAGTCGTCGTCGTTTGTTTTCCAGCCGTTGGATGAGTACCCGACGCCCTCCTCGAGTGGTGGTGGCCCCATGGACGATCCGGATGTTTGGAGGCCTCCGAGCAGGGATACCTCGGCCAGGAGGACGGGCAGGGGAGGTCAGATCGGGATGCGCAAGTCCACTGCGGATGGGGCTTGGGCCCGTGGTACTCCCTCCAGGACAGGGGCCACTGGCCGGGGAGCGAAATCTGCTGTGACAAGCAAGGTTAACACTGGGGTACGGGGGTCTGCTAGTGCCAAGAAAGGAAAGTCTAGCAAAGGGGATGATGCAATTGTAAGTTGTAGCATTTTTTTGCGGAAATCAAGGGTTGTGGTAACTGTTGGAGACAATCCCACGTCGGAAGTGTGCAAATGCTATGAGCTTGTTTATAAGAGTGGACGATCCACCTGCTCATTGCCTTAAGGTTTTGGGTAAAATATGTAAATTCCTATATAGTATCAGTCTATGAGAGCCACTTACTCGTGTGAGACATGTAGCTTACGGAAAAACCCCTGCACTTTAGGTTTTGGGTAGGATATAGAAATTCCTATAGTGATAACATTGCAGCCTTTGATTGATCCCATTGCTCCATTACCTACTCTTGGTTGTTCGTTTTCTATTAACTAGACCAAATCATTAGAATCTTTATTATGTTGTCAAGTTTTAAGATTTGTTCGTTTATTTATTTTGCCTGTTTGAAGAACGGGGATGGGGAAGATGGAAAGCCTAAGAAGCCACAGTACGAGGGACCTGATGCTGACCTGGCGGCTATGCTGGAAAGAGATGTCCTGGAAACGAGTCCAGGAGTGAGGTGGGATGATGTTGCTGGCCTTAGTGAAGCAAAAAGACTTCTGGAGGAAGCTGTCGTTCTTCCTTTGTGGATGCCCGAATACTTCCAGGTTCAATGTCTTACGATCTGCTTCAGAATGTAAAATCATATTCGAATGTTATGTTTATTGGTAAATATGTTGTAATGACAGGGAATTAGGAGACCATGGAAAGGTGTTCTTATGTTTGGACCCCCTGGTACCGGCAAGACACTACTTGCTAAGGCTGTCGCTACGGAGTGTGGCACAACTTTTTTCAATGTTTCTTCGGCTACATTAGCTTCAAAGTGGCGTGGGGAGAGTGAGCGTATGGTGCGTTGTTTATTTGATTTGGCTCGTGCGCATGCTCCGAGTACAATATTCATTGACGAGATTGATTCTCTCTGCAATTCCCGTGGGTGAGTTCTTTTAACTTTTTTCTTAACTATGAAAATTGGTTCAGCTTCATCTGATTCGGGATAGAAATAGATGTGTCTCTCTCTCTCTCTCTGAACATGTTGAATGACTTCAATCAATTCTTCAGGGCTTCAGGGGAACATGAATCGTCAAGAAGGGTCAAGTCCGAACTCCTGGTTCAGGTAGATGGTGTAAATGCTAGTTCCACGAATGAAGATGGCAGCCGGAAACTTGTGATGGTTCTAGCAGCGACTAACTTCCCATGGGACATAGATGAAGCCTTGAGGTATTACATTCTCTTCTTTGGCCATCCATGATCAACTTAATATTAAACTGGCATTTCTTTGCATGCAAATTAGTATTTTTGTTCTTATTCTTTGTTGATGCAATGAAGGCGAAGGTTGGAGAAACGTATCTACATCCCTCTTCCCAACTTTGAGAGTCGAAAGGCACTTATAAATATCAATTTAAAGACTGTTGAGGTAAGCACATATAGATAGCTATGTTGGCATGTTAGTTTCTTGCAACTTAATTTGGCTTATTAGCCTTTCTCAAAGACACTGCTAAGTTCTACCAGGAGTGATGTATCTCTGTAATCAATCGAAAATTGCCAATAATTGAACTGAGTGCTTATAAACAGATGGGTATATTGTTTTTACCTATGCGTGTGTGAATAGAAAACATGGTCTCGTCTTGATGACTTCTGAACTATGTATGTACCATGGTTTTAAGTCTGGGATCGGTGTATGAAGAGTTTTAGGCCCAAACATGTTTACTTTGTATACTTGCGAAAAGGGTGCCAAGGAAACAAACACGTTTGCACTTTTGTTATGTTACGCATCAGAATGTGATAATATACAAACTTCAAGACTGATTATTCAGAGTCTCACTTCTCCTGGCTCAGTGTTAGTGGTGATGTTTTTGTGGGTATTCGTATCACGAAATATGACATCCCAATTTATCTCCTCACAGTAATATGGATCGATATATTTTATAACCTCACAGTAATATGGATCGATATACTTGAAAAGTTGATAGTTTTGAACTGATCTGTATCACATGTATCACCTCTTATTGATTTGTGTTGTTGCGAAAGGTATCCCCTGATGTGGATATCGATGAAGTGGCTCGGCGCACAGAGGGATACAGTGGAGATGATCTTACAAATGTTTGTCGAGACGCTTCTTTGAATGGCATGAGGCGCAAAATAGCTGGCAAGACTCGAGATGAGATAAAGAACATGTCCAAGGATGATATCTCAAAAGACCCAGTGGCGATGTGTGATTTTGACGAGGCCATAAAAAAGGTCCAGCCGAGCGTCTCCCAAGCCGATATAGAGAAGCACGAGAAGTGGTTTTCCGAATTCGGATCAGCATGAGGCAAGGTAAATCCGCCAAAACTATACGCGACGCCATATCATCCGACGATCGCAGAACCAATATTCTTTGTAGTTTGTTGTTTGATTGATGTCCAGTTTGCAGGAGAGAGGGATCGGATATGTTGTCTGTTGTTTCATAATCTGACATGTGACACCAACTTGTGTAATGTCTTTCAAAGCTCCATTTCTGATGGAATTCTTTATTCTAACGGATTGACGACTTCTTTCTAACACTTCCGTATCAAGAGAATGCAGCAATCATTTTCAATCACCTGTCTCAGGATATCGAAATATTTTTTTACACCAATAATTGTTACATCAGTCAAAATTTGAACTTTGTAATTCTGCTAATTCATTTGGCCAATTGCCCTTTGAATTACAAATTACCTCGTGCTCTTGATCTTAACGCCATAACAAGATTGGTCTTAACGCCATTTCCTCATCTACATTGCTTATCCCGCCCCTCACATTCAAGTCTCAACATCACATTTACTTTAATTCGTTCAGAAAATACTGTTAAAAAAATATTTTCATATCTACTTAATCAACAAATCTATATTTTAGACAGATCTAACTACAAAGTACAATTAAAATCTCCTTGTCTGATATCTTACATGACAATTCTTTTTACTTAAATTTTTTGGCTAAACTCGAATAGTTCCCTCTACAAACCAAGAAGCATAGAGAATAACAACGGAGTTGATTTGACGCACCAAACATCTTGGAACTCGACTCGACATCAATTCAATTCGCTACACGTTACGAGGGGAATTTTTTTTTAAAATGGACAGGTTCCCATGTAAAATAAAAGAAGCTCAGCTCACTCCCTATTCGCCGTCCCTACCTCTTATAAACTTCTTCTTTTTAAGTTATAAATGCTTCCTTCAACCGTTTTCATTAATACAAGGACGTCCACTACATTCCTTTCCCATTCTCTCCTTGTACCCGGTAAAAAGAAGACAGAAATTAATTGTGAGAAAATGTACAGGACCTCTGCCTCAACTTGGTTCTTCTTCGTCGTGCTGTGTCTCTTCACACACAACCTAACAGCAACAAGTACCAAGTTGGAACTACAACTTTTAGAAGATGGTAAGTCCCATTTTTGTTTATTTGAGGAAGTTGCTATTTCATTTCCTATTGGGAAAAGTTTAGGACCCTTTTGTTTAAAATATGTTTTTGTGGTGCTAATTTGGTGATGTGGCAGGAGGAGTG